>CM033476.1:43191934-43702879 GCA_019447015.1 Hymenochirus boettgeri
CAGGAAAAAAGACAATTGAGGGTCGCACTCCAAAAGATTAGAAAACTTTTATTGTGATCCACACATCACACGTCACAACGTTTCGGGGGAATGCCCCCTTCTTCAGGTGATAAAGTGCAACTGTGCTCAGGGAAAATTTAAAGACTGTGACTCCATTTGGTCCCACCCACCAATCTGGGGGAACCAATAGGGGAAGAACCCACGAGGCGTCTGCACCCATAGTTGGATAGAGTGCACCTCCACCATTGTTTATCTATTTGGTACCCGCTTATCTCCTGAAGAGAAACTCCGCAGGCGATCTTCAGGACTTTGTTTATACTGTGCTGGTTCTGGACACTTTGCCAAAGTTTGCCCTGTAAAACTGGGAAACTCTCTTGCCTAGAAGTCAGAGGAGAGAATCTCCTAGGCAAAGAGAAATCCTCTTAGAATACTTCTCACCATTTTCTCATTCCTGTGTCCTTAAATTGGGGTTCTAAAACCCTTTCCTTGAAAGCCTTCATAGACTCTGGAGCTGCAGGTAACTTCATTGACTCATCCCTTGTACAACAACATGACATTCCTACCCTTCCTCTAACTACATTCCGCATCCTTGCCATCGACAACACACCATTAACATCGGAATTTGTTACTCAGACTTATTCATCCAAACAGTGGCATTAAGTCACTACAGACTTATTCATCCAAACAGGGGCACTTCATAAGGAGAACTTTATTGGTCATTCACTCACTACACCCATTATTCTTGGTCTTCCCTGGCTGCAACTCCATAATCCCTCCATTGACTGGTCTTCTGGTGAAATTACAGCTTGGAGTTCTAAGTGCATTACTAATTGTCTGTCTTTACCTACCCTTCATTGTTCTACCCTTTCTTCTAAGAAGGACTTTCTATTTCTTCCTGAAACTTATCAAGATTTCCAAGATGTGTTTTGCTAAAAATCTACTGAAACCTTACCTATTCATCGTCCTTATGACTTCCCTATTGATCTTCTTCCCGGGACCATGCCCCCCCGTGGACGTACTTGCCCCTTGTCTCAACCAGAAACTATAGCTATGAAAGAATATATTCAGGATAATCTTTCCCGAGGTTTTATTCTTCCTTCCTCCTCACCTGCTGGGGCTGGATTCTTTTTTGTTGAAGAAAAAGAGGGTAGTCTCCTTCCTTGTATTGATTATAGAGGCCTGAATAAAATAACGTTCAAATATCATTATCCCCTACCTCTTATCACTGAACTCTTTGAGCAACTGAAAGGAGCCACCATTTTTCCAAAACTCGATCTTAGAGGAGCCTACAATTTAATCAGAATTCGTGAGGGTGATGAATGGAAAACAGCCTTCAATTTCCGTGATGGCCACTTTGAATATCTGGTCATGCCATTTGGATTGTGTAGTGCCCCGGCAATATTCCAGGAATTTGTCAACGACATAATTAGAGACTTGTTGGGCAACTCCATAGTTGTCTATCTGGACGACATTTTAATTTTTTCACAAGACTTACCCACTCATCGTATTCATCTTCGTCAAGTTCTTTTCAGACTACGACTTAATCATCTGTATGCTAAACTGGAGAAATGTCTCTTTGAAGTTTCTAAAGTTCCATTTCTAGGATATATAATTTCTGCCCAAGGTTTGGAAATGGATTCTTCTAAAGTATCTGCCATTCTTGATTGGTCCCTTCCTTCCTCCACTAAAGCCATTCAACGTTTCATTGGTTTTGCTAATTACTATAGACAATTTATCAGGAACTTTTCTTCTGTCATTTCTCCAATCTTGAATCTCATCCGTAAAGAGGGTAAACCCAATGCTTGGACTAAGGAAGCTCTGGAAGCCTTTAAAAAGCTTAAAACAGCATTTGCCTCTGCCCCTGTTTTGGTCCACCATGATCCTCAACTACCTTTTTTCATCGAGGTTGACACCTCTGACATTGGTGCTGGAGCGGTTCTTTCCCAGAGATATGCGTTAGAAGAAAAACTTCACTTGTGTGCCTTCTTTTATAAGAGATTTTAGTGAACAAAACTACGATATTGGCAATCGTGAACTCTTAGCTATTAAACTTGCTCTTGAAGAGTGGCGTCACCTTTTGAAAGGCTCTATTCAACCAATAACTATCTTCACTGACCATAAAAATTTGGAATACATTCATTCAGCCAAGAGACTTAATCCCCTACAAGCCTGCTGGGCACTGTTCTCAAGGATTCTCTACTCCTGATAAAGGTCCTATTATCCCAGCAACCAAAATTCTGGCACCCATATTTCCTCTGCTGTCCACTAAAATCCAATCTGCTCAGGACTCACGCCCTTCTTCTATTCCACTCAACAAAGTCTTTATTCCTTCAGCCTTACGTATGCCTCTACTCTCTCTCACTCTCTGCTCTAGACAAGCTGGTCATCCTGGAGCTCAAAAAACTATTTCCCTCCTGTCCTGTTCTGTCTGGTGTCCAGAATTAATAAAAGACGTCAAAGATTTTGTAGCCTCTTGTTCCACCTGTGCCATGTTCAAGTCTTCTCGTAATCTTCCTTGTGGACTTCTTCAACTACTACCCATTCCATCTCGGCAATGGACTCATCTTTCCATAGATTTTATAGTGGATTTACCTCCTTCAAAGAAGCATACAGTAATATGGGTAACTATTAACCGTTTTAGCAAGATGGCACATTTTGTTCCTCTACTCAAATTGCCCTCTGCCTTGGAACTTGCTCATCTTTTTAGTTTTCATATTTTTTGCCTGCATGGACTACCCATCGATATTGTTTCCGATAATGGAACACAATTTGTATCCATGTTCTGGAGAGCATTATGCAAGTCTTTAAACATCAAACTTCAATTTTCCTCCGCATACCATCCACAGTCTAATGGTGCTGCTGACGGATTAACCAATCTCTTGAACAATTTCTCCGGTGTCACATCTCTATCTCTCAAGATGACTGGTCTGACCTTCTACCATGGGCAGAGTTCGCCTACAACAATATCTTCGTCTGGTACCTCTCCTTTTTTTGCCGATAATCCTACTGCCGATGATATGCTTTCACACGTCAGCTACCTGGGATTCCACAAGAAACAATTTACTCAAGTCTCAATACTTCAGAAGAAGGCAAGACGACAGAAGACGCAAACAGCTCCCCAAGATGCGAGTTGGACATAAGGTTTGGTTATCCTCCGGAATCGCCCATTACACATTCCGGCACCCCAAGTGGGCACCAAATTCATTGGACCATTTTTGCATGAAATAATTAGTGCCCACGGCTGTCTTGATGCTACCTCCTACGTGAAGATACATAATGTCTTTCATATTTCACTACGTCCAAAAACCAGTATATCAACGATTTCTAGTCCCAATCCTTCTTTCAAGTTTTTGTTGATGGAAACCAAGAATTTGAAGTTAGGAAATTCCTTGATTCCAGATATTCTAGGAATCACCTTCAATATCTTGTTCATTAGAAGGGATTTGGTCCTGAAGAAGTCCTGGGTAAACTTGTTGGACATCCTGCTTCCCGTTATTTAGAGCCTTCCATACGAAATCCTCCCTTCAAACCGGGATCTAGTGGTCTGTGGACCCACGTGGAGGAGGGATACTGTAAGGAAACTTACCTGCTTTCCCGGCCCAATTGGCGGTCGTAGGGCATGCTCCTGGACGGCGAGGAACGGGAACGGTGACGTCACCACGCACTCGTTGCTGCCTGGCGTGAAAGTTTAACTGAGTCCTCCTCCCTCTCACGGACACCCGATTGTCAATTGTTTTAGTGTCATGGGCTTGAAGGTTTCTTGCCCTCCTGTGTATCTGTACATCTTTTCCAGTCCTGTATCCTTGTCCAGTCACAGGATCCAGCATGTACAGTTCAGATCTCCACTGTTCCAGTTTCCATCCAGCATTGTTACAGCCTCAGCTCTCATTGTCCAGTTTCCACTCCTGCATTGTTACAGTTTAAGCTCTCCATTGGTCCAGTTTCCACAACTCCTGCATTGTTACAGTTCAGCTCTCCATTGTTCCAGTTTCAAATTCAGCATGTAAAGTTCTTCAGCTATCATTGTTACAGTTTCCACTCCATCATTGTTACAGTTCAGGCTTCTCCTTGTTCCAGTCTCAGCTCATGCTTCACTACAGTTACAGCTTCTTCATTATTCCTGTGTCTAGCTCCTGCATTGTGTCCTTTTTAGTGCAGACTCCTGGATTCCTACTTCCTCCTACTTCCGACTACAACATCGGTCTCGCAGGTAACTCCCCTCTAGCAGTACCGGGAAACCATTACATTTTGTTTCTAGATGTATATGATTTCTAAATATATATAAATAAATATATATAGTATTATTCAAATACACTTACACATCGACTGTGTAAAACTGTTTTACCCCAACAATGATGCTTACCTTCTTCATGCAGGGCAGTTTAATTAGATTCCTGATCTATCCAGTGCCATTGACAAGGCTGATGTTTGCACCTTCAACCTACTAAGACTCAGACCTCCATCCAAGACTGCTTGCAGGAAATCTGAGGAATAGATAGTTGTAAAAAGGGAACTTCATTTGATTTGGCCCACACTCTGAAGGCTTCTCAAATGCTGGCATATCTGGACGAGGTGGGTGGCCCTCTAGCCTGCCATAGAGTTTGTACCACCTGACTGGAGCAACCCTGACTGCTCAGCCTTCCCCGATCAATCTCCACACTATCAAACTGAAGATCTCTGGGTTTGGGTGAAGAAACTGACCCTGCTGGAGTAGATCTTTTACGGGAGGGAGATGAATAGGGTCTCGAATCACTAGTCTCCTCAATAACGGATACCAAGGCCTGCGTGGCCAGTCTGGAATGATGGCTATAACCTGGATCCTGGAAAAACAGATCTTCTTCAAGACCCTGAAGATCAATGTTATTGGTGGAAAAATATATGCCTTCAGGTGATCCCATTCCTGGCTGCGTGCATCTATGGCCTTCGTCCCCTCTGATGATATCTCAAAAAGAACTTCTTTGCTTTGGCATTCTGGGTTGTTGCCATCAGATCCCAGTCTGGCTTCCACCTTCTGAATGTCAGTTCATTAAATGCTCTGTTGTTAAAACTCCATTCTGTGTTGTCCAGCTGGGTTCTTGTCAACACATCTGCCACCTGATTCTGAACTCCCAGTATGTGTAATGCCGTGAGATCTGACAGATTGCATTGTAACCACCTTATTATTGGGGCTACCTCCTTCATCAGAGTACGACTCCTTGTGCCTCCTTGATTTTTTTATGTATCACACATTGTCGGTTCTTATACATACCGTCATTGCTAGAATTAGAGGTAAGAAAGCCTTGAGGCCTCAGAAGATAGCCTTCAGCTCTATCACTGGTAAAGGTAGGTGGGATAGGTCCACATCCCACTGTGCTTGACCTCACTTTCGGTCTAAGTGGGCTCCCCAACCTCTCCCTGATGCATCTGTGAATATGTGAATCTGCTTGGGTTCCGCTCGGGGAGTTCCCACATAAATGTTTGCTTGCTCCGCCCACCAGGACAGACTTATTTTGAAAGTACTGGTTAAGCCTATTATTTGCAACCAGTCTTGTTGCACTTTATTCCATTTGCTTAGGAAGTGATTCTGTAAGTGCCTGATTTTTCCATTTTGCCCATTTTATGAGGCAGATGGTCGCTGTTAGTGTCCCCAGTACCTTCAACAATTGTCTTGCTGGCATTTCCTTGAGCTCCAAAACCTCTAGGGCTACACAGGAGATATTTTCTATTCTTGAGGCTGACAGAGATACGAGTCCCAGATGCATATTTATGCTTGCTCCCAGGAAATTTAGCCTTTGAGACAGTTGAAATGAGCTTTTCTCTAGATTGACTAGCCACCCAAACCGACCAAGCGTTTCTAATACTAGATCTTGCTTGTGGGTGAGTTGATCTTCTCTCCTGGCTATTATTTAGAAGTTCGTCCAGCTAGTAGAAGATTTCCACTCCTGACTTCCTTTGGTGAGCCACTACTTCCACCAACATCTTTTTGAATGTTAGGTGGGATGTCGAGAGACCGAAGGGTAAACAGGTACACTTGAAGTGTTGGCTCCCCAGAGTGAACCTTAGGAATCATTGGTGCTCTAGAGCCACTGGCACATGTAGATACGCATCCCTCAGATCTACTGAGCACATCCAGCACATCTGATATGGCCCCCCGAATGGTTTGTAGAGTTTCTATTTTGAAACTCCAACATCTTACAAATTTGTTCAACCTTCTGAGGTCCAGGATTGGTCGTAGATCCCCAGAAGACTTCGTGATCAGGAACAGTGGTGAATAGAACCCTGTTTTCTCCTGTCCTATAGGCACTGGAACAATAGTCTTCTTGTCCAAAAGCTTCTGAATATATGTTTGTAGGACTTATAACTTTTCCAGGCATGCTGGTATGGGGGTCTGAATGAAAAAATTCCTTCTGGGGTTTTTCTGAAATTCTATTCGATAACCCCTGCCTTTATCCAGACATCTGACGTCTTCCCTCGCCAAACCTCGGAAATTTAACAATCTGGTCCCCACCTGAGGGGATTGGGCAGGCCTCACTTCATAGGGTTTTGGGGTCCTTGCCCGCCTTTGGTTTGGGCTGTTTCCCTCAAAAAAGGTTGAATTGACCACCTTTCCAGGAGAATTCCCTTCCAGGTTGGTAGTTTCTGCTCTCCTCCCTTCTCCTGTTCGAGACATTATTTTTCTGCATTCTTGGGAATTCCCCTGGTCTTCTACTTCCCTGAGGGAGAACAGCTTTTTACCCTTATAGGAAAGATGGCACAGTAAGTTCTTTGAGTGTCTGCATACCAGGCTTTGAGCCACAAAGCCCTTCTAGCAGAGACCGACAAACCAATGCCTCTGGCTCCCAACTTTATTAGATTTCCAGCTGATTCCAATCCAAACGATGAGGAGTCCGGTATGGCCTCCAACAAGACCTTCATTTCAATTCCATTGATAATGTCCTCCTCTAGCCTGTCAACTACGGTTAACATGGATTTCACTACTGAAATCATGGCCACCCCACCTTGCAGGTAGCACCAGCAGCTAAAAATGCCTTTTTTAACAATTGTCTCCAGCTTCCTTTTCATTGGGTGCTTCAGTGATGAGGCATCATCCAGAGAGCTGTTCTCTTTGAAAGTCAAGCTACTGGAGCATCCACCACTGGAGCCTTATCTAATAGATCTGAGAAGTCTTGCTGAAAGAGGTACAGTTTGTCAAACTTATTCTCCAACGGGACCTTCTCCGAGACTTGCCGCTCTTGCCACTCTGTATTGATCAGTCCCTTGACCTCCTCATGAACAGGAAAACAGGTCTTCCTCTATCTATGGAACAGCACTGCCATTGATGGTTGTTCCTCAATGGTCAGGGTGTGTTTCACCAGTCCAATAAAGCTCGATACTTGTTTAAAGTCAAATACACTCTCCTCATCTCCTAACTCTGCAGAAGCCTCAATCTCCCCGGCTTCTAAGACCGCAACATGGGGCTCTTAAATCTCTGGTGAGGCGGATAGGAGACCCTAATACTTCTCCTGTGCCTCCTTGATTCCCCAAGACACCACCTGGGTATTCCATTGGAGAATATCTGGCTGAGCTGTCACCTCTGGGGCAGCAGCAGGCCTCTGTCTCTATCCTCCTCTGCCATGCATCTCCTGCAATTTTCTCCCCTTCTCAGCCATCCTACTGCATGTCTTGCAGGTAACCTCCTCTTTGTTTGAACTCACATTTTTCCTTTTAGAATGTTCCCCAGAATGTTCAGATGGGCTGAAATGTGACAAGACAGGCAATGGAGAGAAAACCATCAGAAATCAAACAGTGCATCTAGGCACACACAGTGGCTATCACCACCTCCCCCTGGACGCTCCAACAACTGTCTGCCAGAGGGGAGACGCCGGGCTACTGGCAAGCTTTTTGAATTTTCCTGCAAGTCGCCAGTGATGATGTCACCGACTCGCACCAAACCCAGAAGTGGCCGCACAAATAACGGGGGAGAGGAGGATGCCTACATTGCCATAGGCACTCACAGCGGCTATGGCTTCGGCTGGCCTGCTCACAGCTGGAAAGGGGAACATCCGTTGTCCCTTTTAAAGGGTAGGTAATCTTCTGTCCGGTGAAACCCATATGTATTTACTGTGCTGCGGGGATGGCCAGAAAATACTTTTTAAAGAAATATCAGGCCTGATTACAGCTGCAACCCCTGTTCCTATGTCCCTGCATGCATGTGTTAAAAAAGGAGGCTGCGCAGACTTGGAGATTGAGCTGTCAGTTGTTTGGGACAGAATTTTTTTTACCTATCTGCAATTTCCCATCTTGTCCAGCTGGTTTTCATCTATTTTAATGATTTAAAATCCATCTGGGCCTGCAGTTACTGTTGTCTCCGCTGCATTTCTTAGATCAGGAATTGTTTTCTGTAATAATAAGAAAACAATTTTTTTTAACAATCTGCAATGGGCTCAGGGACCTACAATATATTTCACATATAACATCCCTTTTCTCAGAGAAAGATTCAGTATTTATTGTTTTTCCTTCTTGTCTTCTAGAGAAAATTTGAGCAAAGTTATAAGTGTCACAAAAGAAAGACAAGAGAACACATATACATGGTCCAAATATTGTAGTATACTGCGTGTACCCAGGGTAGTGGTGAAACAAGTATAATATATTAGTCTGTAGCTGGCTTTATATTTATCAGTTAACTTTACTCAACTATGTGAGTAGTCCATATTCTCTAATACGTCCTTTCCATTTATATTAGCAAAGATATCACCTGTAGAGGAAGTGATATTTTGAAATGTAAATTGAACGTTTATTGCAATAATATTATGCCTGGCGCTCACTCAAGTCATTTCCTTTTATGACTGTTATTGTTATATATGTAATCGGCTGTTATTCCGAATGTAATAATTATTGTCATCCACTTTATAGTACATCTTAGATTTAATTTCGTTGTATTCAGTAAATAGTTCTAAGTCTAAAAATATTGCTTTTTCTTTGTGGTATGTATAAGTAAATTGTAGATTTAGGTTATTAGTATTTTAAAAGGTTAAAAATTCATTCAGGGAGTCTTTTGTGTTGTTCCAAATTAGTAAAATGTCTTCAATAAAACGGTTCCATAAAATAATATTTTTCATAAAATTACTTACTGAAAACGGTCATTTTCTTCCACTGTGCCATAAATAGATTTGAGTAACTTGGAGCAAATTTTGTTCCCATTGCAGTCCCTTGGGTTTGTAAAACAAAACCGTTATGGAAGATAAAATAATCTCTCCAATTTCCCCTAATTGATTTTATCCCATGATATAGTCTCTAGAATATTTAGAATATGGGTGTAGTCTCTAGTATATGATTTTGTTTTCTTTACGTATGGTTGCAGAAATAAATCGATATGTTTGGATAAATTACTGGTTAATGAATCGATGCCCACTATGATTGAACGACCAGGTGGATTTGTAATACTTTTGTGAATTTTTGGTAAATAATAGAAAGTGGCTAGAACTGTGTTTTTTATGTTTAGGTACTCAAATTCATTTTTATTTATAATCCCTTCTCCCAGACCGTTGTTAAATAATGTAGTCAATTCCAATTGTTATGTGTTGGTTGGGTCTTTTGTTAATAGTTTGTATCTCCTAGTAGTCTTTTTCCAAATCTCGTAAGGCTTCTACTTTATTTAAGATTACAATACCTGCACCTTTGTCTGCTGGTTTAATTATAATTTTATCGTCTTTTTCCAAATCTCGTAAGGCTTTCTTTTTTTCTATCCAAATGATTTGTAAGTACGGTCCATTTCTTACAAATGCCATTCCTTATCCAGGTGGGCCAACAGTTACTGTTGTTTTCACTGGCTCTCCTAGATCAGGAATTACTTTCTAAAATAGGAAACAAAACATTTTCCAACAATCTAGAATGGGCTCAGGACCCACAATATATTACACAAATATCTTCTTCTGCTTCTGTGTTCCTGCTATGCAGCAATCTCTTTGTGATGGTTACTGCATCGCGAGAGCCTGGATGGTGCGTCCATCTAAGACCTCCATTCACCTATCATTAAATGCATAGTAGTGCAAAACTTATTATTTGTTTTTCTGCATTGGGTGCCCAGCACTGTTAGGGAAACCCACAGTCACCGATAGTAAAACCCAATATATCAGATACTGGGTGTTTCACTCCTGTGTTCTAGGAAACATTTGAGGAAAGTTATATAACTGACAAGGGAAACAACTATTATGGGGCTCAGAAAGAAAACAGCAACTGCATGAATTAACTACGGTATATACTGATCAGAAGGGAATTATTGTGAAATTCAATTCTGTTTCTAGATGTATATGATTTCTAAATATATATAAATATATATTATTCAAATACACATACACATCGACTGTGTAAAACTGTTTTACCCCAATAATGATGCTTACCTTCTTCATGCAGGGCAGTTTAATTAGATTCCTGAAGTAAATTACTGGTTAATGAATTGATGCCCACTATGATTGAACGACCAGGTGGATTTGTAATACTTTTGTGGCTGTCTTGATCTACCTCCTACGTTGAAGATACCTAATGTCTTTCATATTTCACTACTCAAACCAGTTATTATCAACCGATTCTCTAGTCCCAATCCTTCTTTTCAAGTTTTTGTTGATGGACAACAAGAATTTGAAGTTTAGGAAATCCTTGATTCCAGATATTCTAGGAACTCACTTCAATATCTTGTTCATTAGAAGGGATTTGGTCCTGAAGAATGCTCCTGGGTTAAACTTGTGGACATCCATGCTTCCCGTTTATTTAGAGCCTTCCATAAGAAATTCCCTTTCAAACCGGGATCTAGTGGTCCTGTGGCCCCCCGTGGAGGAGAGGATACTGTAAGGAACTTACCTGCTCTCCCGGCCCAATGGCGGTCCGCTAGGGCATGCTCCTGGACGGGCGAACGGCACGGTGACGTCACCACGCACTCGTGCTGCCTGGCGTGAAAGTTTAAATGAGTCCTCCTCCCTCTCACGGACACCCGATTGTCAATTGTTTTTAGTGTCCATGGGCTTGCAGGTTTCTCTGCCCTCCTGTGTATCCTGTCTCCATTGTTCCAGTCCTGTCTCCTTTGTTCCAGTCACAGCTCCAGCATTGTTACAGTTCAGCTCTCCACTGTTCCAGTTTCCACTCCAGCATTGTTACAGCTCAGCTCTCCATTGTTCCAGTTTCCACTCCTGCATTGTTACAGTTCAGCTCTCCATTGTTCCAGTTTCCACTCCTGCATTGTTACAGTTCAGCTCTCCATTGTTCCAGTTTCAACTTCAGCATTGTTACAGTTCAGCTCTCCATTGTTCCAGTTTCCACTCCTGCATTGTTACAGTTCAGCTCTCCATTGTTCCAGTTTCCACTCCTGCATTGTTACAGTTCCACGCCAGCATGTACAGTTCAGCTTCTCTTGTTCCAGTCTCGCTCCTGCTTAACTACAGTTACAGCTCTCATTATTCCTGTGCTTCTAGCTCCGCATTGTGCCTTTTTAGTGCAGACTTTCCTGGATTCCTAATTCCTCCTTTCCGACTACAACATCGGTCTCGCAGGTAACTCCCCTCTAGCAAGTTACCGGGAGGAAACCATTACATTTGTTTCTAGATGTATATGATTTCTAAATATATAAATAAAATATTATAGTATATATTCAAATACAACTTACACATGACTGTGTAAAACTGTTTTACCCCAACACAATGATGCTTACTTCTTCATGCAGGGGCAGTTATTAGATTCCTGAAAGCTTCCATATTGAATTTTGGTTACTTCTGCGCAAAAATCATGGTGTTTTAATTGTTCAATGTTACATTTATCATGTTTATTCAATTAATGAAACAAAAGTACCGGAAAGGTTAATGTAAACGGGATTATGAAGTTTTTCGAAGGGGGGTCGTTTTCATTTTATTTTAGGTTTTATTGTGTTATTTTTGATATTGTGAGTTACTTAGGGTATAAGGAGTGTTTGTTATAGGCTTTTCTTATTTAATTAGATTTAAATCTATTTTTGTTACTTAAAATATTGGTTTTTTAATTTATTTTATATGATTTAGGGGGGAAATAATATTAATTACTATTTATTGGAGATACAAATTAAATATAAATGTTAAATAATACTGACCCTGCATAAATAGATTTTCTCTTTAAATAAACAGTTTTGCAAATCATTTTTATAAAATACAATTACGCCTATGGAATGGAGGTGTAAACCGGCCGTCTTACCAGAGGGGGATCCCAAGATCCATCCATCACTTGTACCCCCCAAACGTTGTGTTTTAAAGATTGGTATTGAATAAATCACTATTCACCCGTAGTGGGACTTCTTACCTTGTTTTCAGGGGATCCCAAGATGCAGTTTCACAAAGGGATTTACTGCATTGTGGGTTCATGGTCAGTTAACTTGCAACAATAAAATGATTCACTGGTTGCTGTGTGTGATGTGATATATTTCAGAAACATAAGATATTTTGTGAGATTCCATGTGCTATCAGGCCATAATCTCACGTGCTATCTTGCTTAGTGATCCGTTACCATGAAAAATTGTGCCAGTGTGGCCTAGCCTATACCGTGCAGATATTGTGTGCGCATCCTGATTTTAGTCGCTCTGGGTAAGGACTCGTTCATACTACAGTATGAGCGTTTTTAACCATTTTTAAGCATTTTTAAATAGTATATGTATAGTATAGTATTTGAGGTTGAATAAAGACGTCCATCCAGTCCACACCCATCTAGCAATATCCTCATTTCCTGCCAACTGTTGATCCAGAGGAAGGCAAAAAAAACCCACCAAATTTATGAAGGGGGAAAAAAATTCCTTCCTGACTCCAAGTGGCAATGTGAAATTTCCCTGGATCAACTCTACTTTATGTATCAATACCAGTAACTTGTAACATTCCTTGTTTGCAGAAACTCATCCAGCTTTTTTTTGAAAATGACCAATGAACCTGCCATAACAACGTCCACTGGAAGACAGTTCCATAGCTTTACCGTTCTCACAGTGAAAAACCCTTCCGAGCTTGAAGCCTAAACCTTTTTCTTCAAGTCTTAAGGGATGTCTCGTGTCCTTTGACTGTTCTATTGGTGAACAATGCCCCAGATAGTTTATTGTATGGCCCGTAATGTATTTATACACAGTAATCATATCCCCACGCAAGCGCCTTTCTCCAGCGTACATAATTGTAACTTTCCAGTCTCTCTTCATATTCAAGCTCCCCATCCCCTTATTAATTTAGTTGCCCTTCTCTGAACCCTTTCCATTTCAAAGATGTCCTTTGTACACAGGATTCCAAAATTGCACTGCATATTCCAAATGAGGCCTTACCAATGCTTTGTAAAGAGGGAGATACATTTTCCTCCCTTGAATCCATACCTCGCTTTATACAAGACAATACATGCTGGCTCTGGCTGTTGCCGCCTGGCACTTCTTGCTACCTTTAAGTTTGTTATCCACCAAAAACCAAGATCCTTCCAACAGGATAATTAACAACAGAGCCATTTATAGTATAAGTAGCACAAGTATTTTTAAGTCCAAAATGCATCACCTTACATTTATCAACATGAATTTCATCTGCCACTTAGCAGCCCAATGTGATAATTATCTAGATCCCCTTGCAACGATTGCACATCCTCTGAAGTTTTAATGGTCGACAAAGTTTTGTGTCGTCGGCAAACACAGAAACCTGCTGACAATAACCACTTCCAAATCATTAATAAATAGATAAATAGAAGCGGCCCCAACACAGAACCCTGTGGCACCCCACTTAGCACTTAGTCCATAATGATGAAGCCCCATTAACAACTACTCTCTGCATCCTATTCCTTAACCAATTTTCTATCCTGTACAAATGTGACTCCCCAGACTAACAGACCTTAGCTTATTCATTAGTCGCCTATGTGGGACTGTATCAAAAGCCTTTGCAAAATCCAAGTAAACTACATCTACTGCTATACCAGAGTCTAAATTTCTACTTACTTCCTCATAAAAGCCAAGCAAGTTAGTTTGACAAGATCTATTCCTCTAAATCCATGCTGGTTTACTTATAATGTCAGTCCTTGAAACATACTCTAGAACATGCTCCCTTATTAAACTTTCAGGATCTTCCCCACACTGAAGTTAAACTACAGGCCTGTAATTACCCGGCTGTGAACGACTACCCTTTTTGAATATTGGAATAACATCAGCCTTTCTCCTCCAGAGGCTCACCACCGGACATGAGGGAATCAGCAAAAAAAGAAACAATGGCCTAGATAAAACTGAACTTAGCTCCTTAAGTACCGAGGATGTATTTTATCCGGTCCAGGAGATTTATTAATATTAACCTTATTTAGTTCTTTCTGTACCATATCCTCGGTTAACCAAAGTGAACTTGAATCTTGTATACCTTTATTGCTACTATAATCTATGATATCTGTACTTGGATCTTCTATAGTGTATACGAGGAAAAAAAAATTATTCAAGACATTTGCTTTATCGCCATCCTCCGTAACTAACTTATCCCATTAATTAATGGTGCCACATTCTCAGTCCTCATCTTCTTACTATTAATATACTTAAAAAAATGTTTAGGCTTAGTGATGCTTTCTTCAGCTATCCTAACTTCATTATTAATTTAGCTAGTTTGATTGCTTTCTTATACTCCTTGTTACAGTTTTTATACTCCCTAAAGGCCCTTTCCGTTCCCTCGGCCTTAAAGGTTTTAAATGCCTTTTTCTTCCTTACCATTTGCCTCTTTACATCAGAATTCAGCCACATGGGCGCAGATTTATTTTTTTTACATTTATTTCCCAAGGGTATAAATTTAGATGTGAAATGGCTTAAAATCCCCTGAACACAGTCCACTTCTGTTCAGTACCTTTACCTGATAATCATTATCCCAGTTGACATTCTGAAGAGCTGCTTTTAACCTGGGAAAAAATTGCTTTCCTGAAATTAAATGTCTTTGTTAACCCAGCGCACTTTTCCTTTCGATAACAAAGTCCAAATGCCACTAGTTTTATGGTTCCACATTCCCTAAGCCTCCAGTTACCTTTATATCTATAATGCGCTCCACAATGTTAGATATTACCAGATCCAACAGAGCTCCTTTTCTAGTAGGAACCTCAACCACCTGTGAGAGAAAATTATCCTGCAGCAAATTCAGGAACTCATCGCCTTTTTCTGTGATGGCAGTTCCACCACACCAATCAATGTCAGGGTAATTGAAGTCCCCCATAATGAGCACACTCCCTAAACTTGCAGCCCTTGCCAACTGCATATGTAGTTGACTCACCTCCTCTCTGCTAGCATTTGGCGGCTTATAGCAGACACCAACAATGACATTACCCCCTTTCCTGTTGCCTAATTCCACCCATATTGCCTCCACTTTATCATCCATATCACCAGTTATCTCTTCTTTTAAATTTGGCTTCAATTCTTTTTTAACATAAACACATACTCCTCCCCCTTTCCTTTTTTTTCTGTCCTGCCTAAACAAGGCATATCCTTCTATATTTACAGCCCAGTCGTGAGAACTGTTCAACCACGTTTCTGCTATACCTATTACATCATACTTTTCATTCAATGCCAACATTTCCAATTCACCCACTTTGTCAGCCAGGCTTCTCGCATTTGCAAACATACATTTTAGATTATGATCCTGTAATTTATTCGTACACTTTGATACACATTCCTCCCTATCCCCTATGCTAGCCCCACCCCCCTTTCCACCCACCACTGGCCCATCTACACCCTGCTTTCCTCCTGGACAATCTATCCCAGTGAAATGCATATAGTATGCAATAGACAGAGGCTTTAATTTATCTATACAATCCAATGTGTCCCGTTTCCACTAGTGCGTTGAATAGTGCTGCTATAACGCACAGCTGCATGCATTTTGACGTGCTGCAGAGCCCAACGGACATCAATATAAGTCAATAGGAGTGTTGAGAAATTTGCAAACTAACGCTTTATACTCCATTAGAATGCTTGTTTCTGTGCCATATTCCCATAAGCTCTAGCAAAGAAAAACTCACAAAAACTTTAACCCTTTCAGTGCCAGCAGAATTTACATTTTTTTTCTTCGTTCAGTGCCAGCAGAATTTTCAGGATTTTGTCCTCAATTGGTTTAGTCTAATTTTACAGTAGGAAACCCCCACTAAATCAGGAATTATACATCCTTTTTTCAGCACAAAGTGTACTTTAGCATGGTAACAGAATTTGTAGAAAAATAAACAAAGCTGAGGGTTGCACTCCAAATCAACGTTTTCTTTATTTAAGTGACCAACATCAAAAAACACAATGTTTCGGGGGCTGTTAGGTGCCCCCTTCCTCAGGTGATTTGGAGGGCAACCCTCAGCTTTTTGTTTATTTTTCTATTGAACTATTATCTTTGGAGGTAGGATACCAAGAGGAGTAAGCACCCATAGGTTGGAGAGGGTGCATTGGACTTTGCTTGGTGTTAACAAAATTTGTAACTTTTCTGGAGATTTTACTGGATTTTTGGGTAAAATATGTAAAAAAAAAAAAGTAAACGTGGGTCCCCCACTTTTCCTGTACAGGAGATCTCCCCCCCCCCCCCAAACTGAAACAGCACCTTCAAGAATTTTACACCAAATTGAAATGTATAACCACTTCTGATGGTTAACACAGAATATCTACCAAATTAACAAAAAATTCCTACTAGTGAGATATTTTTAGAAACTACATACCCACAGTATCTTATGAGTAAGTTTAAAGCAAAATGCAGATACCTGGGCATCATCCAATTGTAAGTTATTTTCTCACATTTTCCCCAACTGTAAAATTCAGCTAAAAACTGTAGCGGAAAGTTCGAAAGCATTTAAAAACCTAACTCCTCCCGGTTTACCACATTCATGGGTGTACTCAGAGACCAACTAACCCAAAGGTGGACCAATGTCAAATGGCAGTACCAGCAAAAAAAATTAGCCAACTCTGTATTCTTTTAAACCTTTGAGAGCTGGAAACCAATATCCTTGCCCTCTGACCAGACGTTAAGATCACCGAACTGTATGGTGGAAGGTTCCCTTGTCGGGATCCTCCCAAAATCTATGTAAGTACTTCAGCTAAGATTGCTGTAACCAGAGGCAGGTGGCTGTCTGACCGGAGATCAGGTGACGGTTTCATAGTTTCCCAGCGCATCAGGTCCACGGTAAGACTAATTTTTGTTATTTTTACCCAAGGTGATTCATGACTGGTAACTGGTGACAGTTGGTACTGATGTCAGTTAATTATCCCAGACCCATGTAAAAGGAAGACCTCAGGGAAGTTGGCCTTTGGGGCAAATAGTTAACCGTTTAAGACCCATGTAACAGAACGGCCTCAAGGAGGTCGGACTTTGGTGAGAACAGATAGGGATAACGGTGTAGTCTCTGTGAGAAGACTAACGAAATAAATAACTTTGTGTGCACGTTAAAATGAGAAGTCAGGGACGAAGAGTATTGCGGAAAATAACGCTGTATCTCATATGAGCTCATTAGATAAGAGCAATGCTAAATATTTGTGCATACCATCAAGGTATGATTTGATGGTACCTTAAATAAAGATTTGTTTGTAAAACTAGTCAGGAGAGTGAAACCCGAGGCAAGGACTGGGACAAAGAAACAGGATTTTCTGCCATAAAAAGATGTCTGGAGGAGTCCAATAGGAGAATAAATTAGGAGAAATAGACAAGGAGGACGACAATTTAATTTGTATGGCTATGCAACAAAGGAGGAACCAATATCAAGCCCATAAAGATACTCCGCCTATATATGTATAGTCCCAAAGCAATTTATCTTCCAGTTCCCCAAGTAGGACCCAAGGGAAGTTTTGTGAATTAAGTCCTGTTGTATTAACAACCAAAAGAAAGGTGCCCTATCCAGACAAGATACTGGTCAATAATGACTTGCAATAATGATTATGGCAAGTGGGCAATGAATCTATTGAAGTTCTGTTCCACTCATTAGACAATAAAGGTCTGTCAGATGTTTAACATATGATAAAAGTTCCAGACCCCTTAGCTGGGGAAAATGGGCACCAAAATACTATGTTGGTTTATAGACCTTGAGCTTTGGAGGATGTCCGAAGAGCAACTGATAGCAAGTTTAATTCTGACATAGTGGCTATGAGTTTAAGTTATAATTTGAACAGAATTGAAATAGAACATTTTATAAGGCAAATATTGGGGCCAGACCGGCAAAAGATATGCATAAATTGGAGTTTGGTAGAAGCAGGTGTCGCTGCTTTAGCTTATAATGCAGAGTAACTTAATTTCAGATTGGAAGCCTTAATGACTGGAATTCACTTAGGGAGTATGTATATGTGAGTGGACAGGATGTAAAATCCATTGTATTGTCCAATAAACGTTCCAAAGAAAGAATTGCATTGTACAATCAGGGAGATTCAATAAAAGTTCTTATCATTAAAAATGGTGCTAATTTTTCCCCATCTAATCAGATATTAGCTTTCAATTGTTAAATAGATCTGATTGGTTGGGGCAAATTTAGCACCATTTTTAACGATTTTTAAACTTTTATTGAATCTCCCTGTTTTTATTTTAAACATACCTCTTGTTCTGATCAGAAGTTTGTAAAAAAGCATTTACAAATTTAAGTTTTCTTTGACACTGGACACCTTGTTGTGGGATAGGCGAGGTCGCTGTGTGGCCACCTGTGTCCCTGCCACTGAGCTCAAACCACCTTTTGGATCTGTTTGTACTCCCCAGCTATCCGTTGTCATTTGGAAAGATTGGTTTCCCAAAGGCAATGATGACTTCCGCTAAAAGAATAGACGTGGGTGTCTATGTAATGAAATATAAATTTGGTTATATTAGCGCAGCCTTTAATGCATTTTTAAAACTAAATGTATAATATTATGGCATAAAAATAATTAAATGTATATTAAAATCTTAAGGCTGGTAACAGACATGATGTAATGAGTTTTGGGTAATGTGTAGTGTTTTTTTGGAAAAATACTGCATTAAATGTGTAGGATGAAAGCCTAGTGGGGAACGCCCTGAATTATTTGTGGTTAAGAGATAAAGATGATGTTGGATTGATTTGGTGTACCGTATATACTCAAGTATAAGCCGAGGTTTTCAGGCTTTAAAAATAGCCTCAAAACCCGACCTCGGCTTATACTCGGGTCATGGTAAATTTTCACAATCTGCTGCTGCTTACCGGTACTTCTCTATGTAACCGGCTACCTGTAACTTAATTCTCTCGATCCTGCTGGCATTCTGCACGTTGAGCTCCATGCGGTTTGGCAAGGATTCAAACAATTTATTGATTAAATCATCAGGAATAGCCAAGAAAACAGTCTTACATGCCTCCCAGAGTTCATCATTATTCTTTGGTTTCGTCTTCCATGCTCCCTCTTTCATCCTACCCCACATATGCTCAATGATGTTCATGTTAGGTGACTGGGCTGGCCAATCCTGGAGCATCTTGATCTTCTTCGTCTTAAGAAACTTTGATGTGGAGATGGAAGTATGAGATGGAGCACCATCCTGCTGCAGAATTTGGCCTTTTTTATGGTTGGGAATATATGAGGTAGCTAGGATTTCTTGGTATTTTACACTATTGATGTTGCCTTCCACCCTGCAGATCCCTCGCACACCCCCATACTGGATGAACCCCAGACCATGATTTTGCCTCCACCAAACTTCACTGTTTTCTGGGTAAATCTCGGCTCCATGCAGGTTCTAGTAGGTTTCTACAATATTTGCGGCGACTGTGGTGATTCAACAGAAGATTCATCTGAAAAATCCACCTTTTACCACTTTTCCAGCGTCCATCCTTTTAGCAGGCTGTGGGACTTGGCAAATGCCACACATTTTTTCAATTGTCTTTTGTTTAGTGCTGGCTTATGGGCCTTGATTCGACCATTTCGAGACAGAATCCGACAAACTGTTCTAGTTGACTTAGGGATTTCAGGTGAGCAGGTCTCCTGGAAATCTGCTGCAGTTGAAAATGGGCTTGTCTTGTATTTTCGAGCCAACAAATGGTGCTCTCAGCAGTTGTCTTGCTGGGTCTGCCTGACCTGGGCTTAACAAAAACTTCTCCAGTCTCTTCAAATCTTTACTTTATCCTCTGAACTTGACGCTGAGAGACATTGAAGGTGTGCGCCACATTAGCAGTGGATTTGGTCTTCAGCCTCTTGATAATCAACACTTTAGTCTCAGGGTGAATCTTAGCCATGTTTGCAGAGGTCTGTTTTCAGTTGATGTGAAGGTCTAGTGTACTGGGGTTCTTTTTATACACACCTGACACCTAATCGATCCATTATTAGTCACAGGTGAAGCCCATATGACAAGGCGACAACACTTTTGTCTTTGCAAAAATTGACTCAGTGGGCTTTACCAAGCTGTGAATATTAAAATACTTTTGTTAGTTTAGTTTTGCATTGAAACATTATTAAAAAAGCTGTTTGGGGTAAAATAAACCATTTCTTGAAACAAAATCTGCATTAGAATTATTGTTAAGCGGCGCTACATGTCTATTTGTACACATCGACAAGACTTTTGTCAGAAACTGTAGTGTATAGTAAAACTCATGTTTGTCACCAGCTAGACACCTTTCATTAGTTACCATTCTGCTGTCCCAGCCACATATTACTAATTTATTTATAACTACTGACAATCTCAGAATTTTTTTTCCCAGAGTTGATTTCCAAGCTGTATATATAATAATTTAGCAGGATATGCTGTGTATGATTACTTCTACAGGGAAGCCCAGTAAGCATAAAGATCTTATTCTTCAACTCCTAGATGCCATTCAGTAGCTCTGTAGCAAATGTGTAGCCCGTAATAAAAACGCTGACCCCATTTCATTAGGAAATGCTTTGGTTTGGTAGTTTGGTAGTTAGATTCAAAATCCTTACCTCAACTCCTTGCTAATAAATTGTTATTTTATTGTGTGTATTATATACTGTTCCAGAAACAGAGCTAAATAAGTGGCTTTAAATCTATGTTGGTATTTTTTTTGAGTCATAGGCTAAGCCATGTCTCAACAGGAGGTATAGTACATATTGGTGACCAGGTGTTTTACAAATACCACCATATTCAGCCACCAGTATAGTATGTTTAATGGTATATACTTACTTAATGTCTAACTTATGTGAACAATGGAATCCTAAAAATTAAACTATACAAGCTAATGGATTAACCCCTTTTAAGATACATTATGGCAGATGTTATGTTCCACCAGTTCAATTACTGAACTGTAATTGGGAAGCACTTCTGACTACCCCCACTACTGTGAAGTTTGCTGAGAGAATTCCATTAATTCCATTGAAGCCAAAATTATTCTGTTATTTGACTCCAAAAACAATGGGTTAAACCAAGACTTGGGATTCCTAGCCCATTATAACAGTTGATATATTTGTACCGTATATACTCGAATATAAGTCGATCCGAGTACAAGTCGAGGTACCTATTTTTACCAGAAAAATTAGTAAAACATGATTGACTAGGGTATAAGCAGTTGAAATTATGACCACTACTGCCTTCTGATTCTTATTGTTTTGAGGCTTTAGTTGCCCTTCAAATGGACAGCAGAATTCCCATACAGTAGTCCCACACAGTAATAGCCAATTCCAGTATCGCTATTACTGTATAGGACTACTGTAGGTGAATTCTGGTAACTAAAGCCTCAAAACAATACAGAATCAGAATGCAATCTCTCTGTTTTATTACCCCCTCTTATTCCTCAGTATATTCTGGATTTTTTGGGGGGGGAGGGGGTTTAAGCTGGGTACACACAATGAGATATTTCGGTCCAATAGACTGATAGTTCAGTGTATCGGTCGATCGGACCGAAATTTTCGCGTCCGAATGCGGCCATGTACGACCGTCCGTTTGTTCGAATCGGACAAAAGGACGATCGGACATGGTGGAAAACCATAGAGGTCCCATAGAGGACCGCACGATCGGTCATGGTAACTGTCGGACGCGGCTGCTTTTGCTGCGACAGACAGTCCTTCATCCTGGCCGACCGGTTGAAAGTATCGAACGGTCGGTCAGGAGGAAAAATCGCTAGGTGTATACCTAGCTTTATTATCTTGTTATCTTATGTAATTAGCTTTTTACTTTCTGTTAACCTTTGTTTAAGTACTGCTCTGACCTGAGGAAGAGGGTTGATCCCTCGAAAGCTTGTCTACTAAAATAAACTGTTAGTCCATTAAAAGTATCACAGTACTCTACTTTTTACTACATATATTGGACTTATACGGCAAAACAATCATTATTTTTATCATTGATTCACTCATCACACTGTAAATTGGTAAAATCATTGTCTAAAGGGACAGATTCAGGGACTCTCCCAACGGGCCCTTGTGCACACAAGTCTGACTACAAAGGGGGGTCAGCCTAATAGAGACTGGCTCGTGGTCAACTGACCCAAATAGTTGGGAAGTTGCCAACTAGTTGGGTGAATATAGAAACCAGAAGCAAAAAAAAAAAATAACATTTAAGTTAATTCCCCTATCAGATCAAGTCATGCAATCCTATCTATTTCGCTATAAAAAGACTCAGTACTCTGATAAAGGATGTTATGGGCTTGGAGTGACAGTAGAGGGAACAGATTCATAGGGCAATAATACTTCCAATTTTAGTGAAGAAGATAGATTTGGTATAGAAACTGGATATTCTGATTGGAATAAGTGGTTGGCCTGGATGCGCTATGCAGCCCACCAAACTAAAAATCAAAGGTTTATAGCATGTGCTAGAGCCGGACCTTAACTATCAGTACCCTGTCAAGCAAATGAAGTTTATAATCTGGATCAATTTTTATGTATGATACTATTATTCAGCAACAGTACGTTACCACCTAGTTGTTTCCAGATCTCACTTTTGTATCCACCTGTAACAAGGACTAGAGTCCCCCCTGCAGTCACAGTATATGCAGGGAACTATACTTGTTTCAATAGATCTGGTAATGGACGCAATGTGTTGCAAAACATATGTTGATACTACCCTTGATAACGGAGGGTACAAATCCGCATTTGGTTTCTGGAACAAAATCAGTATAGTCGATGTATGGTGGATATGTGGAGATAAAGTTGTGTGTCCCAAACTCTCAAGTAATTGGAGAGGGACCTGTGCTGTAACCCAACTTGTTTTGTCTTTTTATTCTTTCCCTATCACAGAGGTTCATCAGATCACAAGAAAGATTGGTGAAACATCCACCAACCCCTTGTTAAAACAGTCGTAGAAGCTGCAGCAGCCCTGGATCATTTAATAGCAGTGTCTACATTGTACTCATCTGGTACAAGAAGTACCAGATGAGTTTAAAGATTAATCAAATGAATGCAGGTGTGGAGTCAATGCTCTTCTGGTGGGTTACTATAAACAAGAATATCGATTGGATTAATTATATTTACTATAACCAAAAGAGATTTGTGAACTATACCCGAGACGCAGTTCAAAGAATTTCTGAGCAGCTTGAAGCTTGTTGCGTTGCAGAGCCGTCTGGCTTTGGATATGCTTCTAGCCGAGAAAGGCAGAATCTGTAAGATGGTAGGAGGACATTCCACTACTTTCATACCTAACAACACAGCACCAGATGGAAGTATTACTCGTGCATTGGAAGGACTATCTATGCGTCAAATATCTTCACTGACTTTCTGCCGAAATGGTTCGGAAAATGGAGTGGACTATTCTCTATGGTGATACTCTATCACTTTTATAGCGCCATACTAGTCACTTGTGGATGTTGATGTATTCAGTGTATCCATGGACTGATTCAAAGACTTACTGATTCTACCATTACTATGACTATGTTTCACCAACTTGAAAATTGAAATAAACCCCTGTGATGATACTTTGAGTGTTTAAATATAGGCTCAGTTTATGATTCAATTATAAGAAAAGTAATTCTACAGTTTATAATTGATGATGTGAATGCTTATTAGAAAAGTATTAACAGCAGGGAGATGTTAGAGAAATTATTCATGTTAACCTGGTCTTTAATCCTTATACAATGTTTTTAGAAAATCTGTGTAGTCTAATAGAAGTTAACGTGACAGCTGCTTCTATAGGAAATGGCCTAACTACAAGATGCTTTGATAAAGCAATAATTAAGCTTATACTGGAAAAGTAAATTGTTTGATATTTGAAAATTAACCTTAAGTGAGACAAAATCAAGGTTACAGCTGTGAAGGAAGTAGGGTGGGGGCCAAGGGGAAAACTAGCCTGTTATAATATGCAGTTACAGAAAAGATAGTCAGACAATCCCTTAGCCAGCTTGCTGTATTGCTGTTCGGCTGATATTATCTCCTTGCTGAATCTTTCCTTGAACCAGATGATGTCTGTGTCCTTGTGAGGAAATTCTTTTAACAGTGGGTGCACAAAGAGAAGTGGCCACCAAATAGCTCAAATGGGATGCATGCAAGTGCAATTACAAAAAAACCCCCCAAAAAACACAACCAACTTCCCAGACACACACACTCCCCTTTTTAGTGGTATTTTAGTAAAAAACGGTTAGTACTAAGAGACGCACAAGTTTTCAATTTGGTCCCTTTTTGTACCTTTGCAAATTTTCTTATTATAGCCTTAGTTTCCCTTGAAATCGGTGGAATAATTATGTTACTTTGCCGATACCCCCGGGGACATTGGGCAGCTTGGAGAAGATGATTTTTTTGCTAATTACAGCTTTATTGTAAAAAGAAAAAAAAAGTGTGTATCACTTTAAGAATTTTTTTGTATGTGCATTTCACTTTTTTTTCATTCCCAAAGATACCGTAATCATCAGATAATCTTAGGGAATGATAACAAACATGGAATACGGCATAAATGCACATACTGCACTGTGATCTGAATTGAGATTTTTTTAGTGCAGTACCCCAACTAGACCACGAGGGAAGACTTAGTGAGACCCTAGTGAAGGATAAAGTCCTCTGATGTCACCGGTGTCTCCTTTTCTGTGTGGACCTGCAAAAAGATGTTATCCTGGCTCCACTATGCGATCCGGCATTTTAGGGATGTATTTCTCAGGATCCACAGCCAGGTAATTACAGGCCTGTAAGTTTAACTTCAGTGGTGGGGAAGATACTGGAAAGTTTAATAAGGGAACATGTTCTAGAATATGTTTCAAGGACTGACATTATAAGTAGTAACCAGCATGGATTCAGGACGAATAGATCTTTTCAAACTAAATTGCTTGGCTTTTATGAAGAAGTAAGTAGAAATTTAGACTCTGGCATAGCAGTAGATGTAGATTACTTGGATTTTGCAAAGGCTTTTGATACAGTCCCCCATAGGCGACTAATGTATAAGCTAAGGTCTGTTGGTCTGGGGAGTCACATTTGTACATGGATAGAAAATTGGTTAATGAATAGGATGCAGAGAATTGTTGTTAACGGGGCTTCATCATTATTGACTAAAGTGGGGTGCCACAGGGTTCTGTGTTGGGGCCGCTTCTATATAATCTATTAATGATTTGGGAGTGGGTATTGTCAGCAAGGTTTCTGTGTTTGCTGACGACACAAAACTTTGTCGACCATTAAAAACTTCAGAGGATGTGCAATCGTTGCAGAGGGATCTAGATAGATTGTCACATTGGGCTGCTAAGTGGCAGATGAGATTCAATGTTGATAAATGTAAGGTGATGCATTTTGGACATAAAAATCCTTGTGATGCTTATACTATAAATGGCTCTGTGTTAAGTGAATCCCTGTTGGAAAGGGATCTTGGAGTTTTGGTGGATAACAAACTTAAAGGAAGCAAGAAGTGCCAGGCGGCAACAGCCAGAGCCAGCATGGTATTGTCTTAAAAAAAAAAATAAAGAGAGGTATGAATTCAAGGGAGGAAAATGTTATTCTCCCTCTTTACAAAGTAATGGTAAGGCCTCATTTGGAATATGCAGTGCAATTTTGGAATCCTGTGTACAAAAAGGACATCTTTGAAATGGAAAGGGTTCATAGAAGGGCAACTAAATTAATAAGGGGATTGGGGGAGCTTAAATATAAAGAGAGACTGGAAAAGTTACAATTATGTACGCTGGAGAAAAGGCGCTTGTGTGGGTATATGATTTCTGTGTATAAATACATTAACGGGCCATACAATAAACTATCTGGGGCATTGTTCACCAATAGAACATGACAGAGGACACGCGGACATCCCTTAAGACTTGAAGAAAAAAGGTTTAGGCTTCAAGTTTGAAAAGGGTTTTTCACTGTGAGAACGGTAAAGCTATGGAACTGTCTTCCAGTGCACGTTGTTATGGCAGGTTCATTGGTCAGTTTAAAAAAAAAGCTGGATGAGTTTCTGCAAACAAGGAATGTTGCAGGTTACTGGTATTGATTCATAAAGTAGAATTGATCCAGGGAAATTGCCACTTGGAGTCAGGAAGGAATTTTTTTCCCCTTCATAAATTTGGTGGTTTTTTTTGCCTTCCTCTGGATCAACAGTTAGGCAGGAAATGAGGATATTGCTAGATGGGTTGGACTGGATGGACATATGTCTTTATTCAACCTCAAATACTATACTATACTAATACTATCCCCTCATCGGTTTCGGACGAAACTGACAGGGGACCCGGGAGAATAGGAGGGCACTTAAATTGGTGCCCTCCGATCGGTACTAGATACTTTTTTGTTTTTGCAAACAACAAAGTGGAGAATTTTAAGTTGAGATTGTACACTGAACAAAAAAAATTTTTTATTAACACCTTCCATTGGCTGCACGTGTGCCTTTTAAAAACTTGTGCAGGCAATGCAATGAAGTTATGTTTAACGATATTAAATTAGTCTGTGACTTTAACTTCTTGTTCATCAGCTCTTGATAAATACGCACCCTTTTATCTAATTGAAATATTTCAAGGATACTAAGGATTTATGCTATTAATACTTTCACTTATTTGTCCCACACTAGCTGTGACACAAATTCAAGTCAGATTGGTTTGTTGACATTGTAGGTAAGGTTGCTGGACAAGATGACTTCTCATTTGTTATGTAAAATCAGAGATGGGTAAGGGCAGCACATTGGCATGGATAGAGTATTTGGTTACATTTGTAACATTTTGCTCGTCTCTAAGGCAAACAATGACTAATAATTAGCTTATGTTAATGAACTTTTTTCAAACAAGATGTAAGCATAATTATGATCCAAAGCTGTCACTTTTGACATTTGAACAGCAGTGATTATAGCAAGTAAGCCTTGTTTTTCTTTCAAATACTGACAATTACCAAAATCTGGACATTAGAGAAGAATTTCTTTGACCAGCAAGATTTGTCAAACTAACCTTCACTAACTCCATTACAAACAAAATGAAGTCTACTGGGAGAAACCCATCCATATCTCAGAAGCTGTTTTATGGCTTTTTAAAGGTTTTTAGAAAATACAAATCCAGAGCTTTAAGTAGACTCAGTTGGAAGTAGGAAACATCCAGGTAGATTCCTCCACACAGGACCTTGAAGAACCAATAGATAATGACACACCCAGTGCATTGCAATCTGTTACCAATCCTACCATTGTACACGCTGCTGAAAAAGATAAAGCACCATTACGTAAACGTCAAAGGAAAGAAAGATTTACCTGTGAGGAGTAGGAAACTCTAACAAGAGAGGTAAGTTGCAGAAATTCTCTTTGGGTTTTGTGGGGTGGGGGAGAGGGGGGTCATGTACTAATGAGGTGATGTATTGAAAGCTGCTATAGATAATTTGGACAGTTTTCTATTTTTTTTATTTCTTACTGACCTAGCCTTCCATTTTCAAAACCAAGGCTTAAAGGGAAACTGGGGTGTCCATACAAGTTTATTTTAAATGAAAATCCAGTTTTCTACCTTTAAAACGAGCCATCAACTACCTAACTATGTTCTCCACAGCCCAAGATATAAAGACATTACAGACCAGAAAGTTAATGGGTGGGAGGATGACTTGACATTCGTAAGGCTGCTCCTCTACCTCGCCGCAGGGCCTATGCACCTACAAGTGGGCAGGGCCAATGCACCCGCTAGTGGGTGGGCCAATGTACCTGTGCGTGGGTGGGGCCAAATGGGGCTGTATGGGAAGGGGCCAAGGGGGGCCTGCAAAGGAGGGGCCATGGGGCCCATGAGTGGGAGGGACCAGGGGGGCTGCAAGGGGAGGAGGAGCCATATGGCAGAGTGACTGTCACATGGTTTAGAGCATGGTTTCCTTTTACGTAAACATCAAAGGAAAGAAAGATTTACCTGAGAGGAGTAGGAAACTCTAACAAGAGAGGTAAGTTGCACAAATTCTCTTTGGGTTTTGTGGGGTGGGGGAGAGGGGGGTAATGTACTAATGAGGTGATGTATTGAAAGCTGCTGTAGATAATTTGGACAGTTTTCTGTTTTTTTTTATTTCTTACTGACCTAGCCTTCCATTTTCAAAACCAAGGCTTAAAGGGGAACTGGGGTCTCCATACAAGTCTATTTTAAATAAAAGTCCAGTTTTCTACCTTTAAAACGAGCCATCAACTACCTCTCTATGTTCTCCACAGCCCAAGATATAAAGACATTACAGACCAGAAAGTTAATGGGTGGGAGGATGACGTGACATTCCTAAGGCTGCTCCTCCACCTCGCCGCAGGGCCTATGCACCTACGAGCGGGCGGGGCCAATGCACCTTCTAGTGGCAGGCCAATGCACCTGTGCATGGGCAGGGCCAAATGGGGCTGTATGGGAAGGGGCCAAGGGGGGCCTGCAAAGGAGGGGCCATTGGGCCAATGAGTGGGAGGCACCAGGGGGGCTGCAAGGGGAGGAGGAGATATATGGCAGAGTGACTGTCACATGGTTTCAGAGCAGGAAGTGCAGGGGACCTGGTGATGTTGCTGCCATATCACACACAAAAATTTAAATATCTCCAAAACTATGCAAAATAAACAATAAAAGTAAATTGCAAAAATTCTCAGGAGAGCAATTCATATAAATTTACCTAAAGTCATTTTTGGACCACAGTTCCCCTTTAAAGTAGATCTAGCCAATATTAAATCGGTTAGCGCAACTTTAAGAGGCCAAAAGAGCACTGCATGGCCGCAGCGCCCCATGATAAATAAGCCAGAACCTTTTCAACATAGGATAAGCAGAGCTATTTCCAAACAGTTGAACCTATGTATCCCAATAAGTGTTGAACCCGTGCTAACCTGATAAAACTTTAAATGTCCCCTTTCATCTTTCTTATGCTCTGCTTCAACCACCGTTATTCTAGTTTTAAAGGCAAGCAAAGGGGTAAACACAGCGTTAAAGACTAGAAAAGCAGCTTGCTATACATCACCTCTTCAGTCTGTGTATTAGCAGTGTCAAGGCACACATGTTGATCTCCGACGTGATCTTTTGGCTAATCATACCTCCTACCAGTGTAAAAGAGGGAAAGGAATGGAGGTGTAGTGGGGGGTATGTTTGAGTGTGCTGACACATTTTGCCCACACCCACATTACTTAAGCTTATGTTTCATCTGAAAGTAGAGAAAATCTTCCAAAAAAGCGAACAATCTTCCAGTACATTAACATAACACACAACCTGAATTTAGCACGACTGTACGATAGACCAATTCAGAAAGAAAATTTGATATACAGACACAATATGAACGTTGAGGCCACCTTTCTTTTAACAACAGATATCTTTATTAAACCATATCAGCCAAATAGGAACAACGGGCCCGTCTAATGCATTGTGGAAAACACACGCCTTTAGTCTTGAGGTATGGTCCTCATAGCACATCAGACTTACCCATGGTTCCTGTTTGACCAATATGGTTTAATAAAGATCTGTGTTTTTACAGGAAGTTTGGCCTCTCTCTTCGCATTGGTTTTGATACATGCGGGGTTGTAGCCTGTGATTTTAATCGCACCCTAGTTTTGAGCCCCAGACAGACAGATTAGATACATTTTTCAGAGGTGTGTTCGGAAGTTGAGGATACAGTAAATAATCCCCTGTAAAGTGATATCCCTTATCCTTTCCCCTTTTCACATGGGCCAATATTGCAAGGTATAAATGTTGTAACAAAAGACATGTTTGTCGATAGGTTATTGTGATCAGGCATTATTCCATGGCACCCATTCATAGAAGTAGTTAGGTAAAAAAAATTCTGTTTTGTATTTTCCTTGGTAAAAAATGTTTTACACAGTTCCAATAAACTAAAGTGCCAGCTGCTAGGTCCAAATAATGAAACTATGATTCTTGTGTCCTCTTCTGTCTGTATAGATACAGATACATTATAGATACTTGTTTGGAGACCTATCAGAACAGGGCTTCAAACTAAAAACAAAATATGGGATTAAATAAAAGTCAAAGCAACGCCATTGGGATGCCAAACCAAACAATAGATGAGATTTTAAAAAAGGTGGCACACAAAAGAAAAGATGGCCCATAATCACAGACAGTCGCAAACCACAGGAGGTGGACCTGCAGAGACGCAAAATTTCACGCCAGAAGAATAGATAATTTCGATACATCTCGCAATCAGATTAGGTATTTCATATTTTTAAAAATACTTTTACAATTATAGTAGAAATGTATTGAAATCAATATAGTTTCCATCACCTCCTTGGTTATCACAAGTTGGCCATGTAGGTCTTCCCCCCTCCCTTTCAAGGCAGTGACAATTGGTATAGTGCTACTGGAAGCATTCTCCTCCTCAAGGCAAGACTCTTAAAATTAAGGTGTCCAAATGCATACAGTATAAGATATCTGTGATGGTCATGCAATGTTCCACAAATTGGATTTCCCAAGCAACTTTACGAGTGAAGTTAGAGTCGTAAAGTCACTCATGTGCTGGGAACTTTGCAGAAACTTTGCAGGTAAGAATCACTAACTACTATGAAGGCTGGCATAAGGAGTTTCCTTCATGCTGGCGTTCATTAGTGAAACAGGAGGTTGGGATATAGGAATTATCAATGCTACCTTCTATCCCCAAGGTACTTTTCATTTTACTTGTTTTTAATAAAAAATTGTTTATGAATGTTCTCATTCATCCAGGTCATAGTATATCTATTGTATTAAAGTTTAGATCTTGAAGATGTTTTGCTAGTCATCCAACTGGCTTTCTCAATTCAGAATACAACAGATATATTTTTAAAGGGCCACTATACTGAAAAAATTACTTTGCCTCATCTTAATCTATAATTGAATACAGGTAAGTAGCACTTACTCTGATTTGCATGTGTTGCTGCATGCCTTTAATACAGCACACATTTTGTTTAGGAGCAGTATCCCCCTCCCTTTTTTTAACCACTCCCACTTCCATCCAATACTTCTATTTGAGATGTATATGGAAATAGACAATCACCATGCCCCCCCCCCCCCCAGGTGAAGACATCCCATGCATACAGTCACAAGTACAAGTCTGCCATGAAGAAAATAATCAAACCCCACCATTAAATGAACAAACTACCACTGAGGACTGTATTGATACAAGCTTCACTGAGGCTACTAAGCAATTGGAGCACAGAATTAAATACCTAAATAATCTTCAAATTATGTATGGCCAAGATGTGTGCTGCATTGCAGCTGCTTAATAGTACAATTTCAAATTAACATCTAGGTAGTATAAATTTACTTAACTAAAGTTTATCTGCAGACATTCAACTTCTAAGAAGTGTAATGGGAAATATGTCACATTCAGTTGTTACCTCCGCCTGTGACACAGTCATACTCCTCAGGCAACACAGTTACAGAATATTGTATGTGTGAACACTTCAGAGAGCACCCAGTCAAATATTCAGAAAATGATTCCACACCAGGGACCCAAGCAGAGTACTGCCAAGCGCATATTTATTGTGCCGTTTAAACAAAATTTTATGTAAAACAACAAGGGTGCGAATGAAAGCCTCTACATACTCTCCTCTGACTTTCATGGATATGACTAATGGGGGTGTTCCCCTAAATCAGATTACACCAATAGTTTGACATGGTTTTATGATGTGTTGTTCTGAATTTATTTATTATTATTTTTTTTTTTAAGGAACCGAAATTGCTGACATTTTTTTACGTTCTGATGGTTTAGCGATGTGTAGACAGTGTGGATACGTATCCAAAGTGCCTTAAATTTACTTCTACCCCCAACCCCCCAGCTATCTTTGAGTGGTCTCCTTTTTATTTGCTTTTTATATGTTGCTAGTATTTTTCAGTTGACTTTATTAACAATGTTCATGTTGATACATCCATGTTGGTCTAATATATGTATTTTTTGCCATTGTAAAGGTTCATATGTGATTGACTCACGAGAAAAAAACAAGACATGGATATAGCTGAGCTACAATATGTATTATCAGTACAAGTTGATAAAATAGGTTAGAAAAAAGTTCAGTCTTGTAAGTTTGATAGTGCAACATTAAATGTACATTAATAAAAATTTGTAAAATTTTAGTAACTCAAAGGTTTTCTAAACTCTTTAATCAAAATACATCACAACAAATAAACAACGTAACAGCAGTACAAAAATGAAAGTTGTAGGGATGTTTGAAATTACACATTAGTAAAATATGTAAACAAATCCAATTTTGACGTACTATACTATTTTGCATCTTCCTTATTCCTGATGGGTTGAGATTGATCGAAAGTAAATTAATTTCTCCCTCTAACTGCAATATTGTTCAAAATGCAGCAGCACGTTATAATTTGGCATACTTTAATGGGAGAATAAAGCAAAGTATCCCTGTGCAATGCAAGCAGCGAAATCTGTGCTGTATTTTGATTGTCGGCAGTACTTTGTGGATGCATGATTGGTGTCATGAGCCATGGGGAAAGAGCATATCCACTATCACCTACGATAAAATTGAAGTAAAAAACAGTTATAATGACACCAAGCATTCAGCTGACAATATAACAGTTTACAGTGTTCCACTGATGGTAGACATATGCTCACAACAATGTCTTGGTTATGTATATTCCCACCTCTAACATGATTTCCAGGGGCATACCTGAAGTGGCCCACCCCCCGTGAAATTGGAGCCCCTGACCCCCTCCTTGAAGATCTCTGCAGCCTCCACGATCTGTGCAGCAACCAGACATTTCACAGCTGATCACACGTATGAAGGAAACATATGGGCAATCAGCTGTTTAAAAGACTAGACCCAAACTTCTGGAACCAAACCGGAAGTTCTCTGGTCTTTTAAACAGCTGGACGCGCGTATGTTTCCTTCATATGCGCGATCAGCTATTTAAAAACAGAGATTATGTATTTGTGGCAGGCCCTACTGCTGTCCGCGCCCCATTGCGTGCGTGGGATGTGGGGTAGTTACGCCACTGATGATTCCCTTACGCCACTGATGATGGACATTTGTGATAAACCCAGGAAGGGTGTTTGCATTATACGGTTATGGCACGTACTTTGCATGTATTTAATTGCTTAAAGGGTAATTGTGGTCTTGAATTCTTCCAAATTAGTAAGGATAATATGAAAAGCTTTCCATCGTACCTTCAAAATAAAACCTAAATCACATCTCTAGATACAATTGGTGAGAAGTTATTGATGGAAAGGTTCAGCAATATTACTTCCTGCTTGAACGCTTCCTATTTTCATCTGTGTGACCAGCTTGTAGTCATGTGACCAGCCTCTGCCTACATTAATAGGCTCCCCTTCTCAACTGTTAATTTTTTCCCCAGGAACTTCCTGATTTCCCCAGCATTAAATCTTAACTGAGCATGCTTCTCCCCCCTGGGTGGACAGGCGGGGCAGAGGTCAGGTGAAGTCACTCAACCTACTGGAAGCAGGAAGCTTGAACATTCACCCCAATGTAATTTCTCACAGGCTCCAGCCAGAGATGTGATTGTCTGTTTTAAAGGAAATACTGCAGGCTTTCATTTAACCTTGTTTTGAGACCACAGTTGCCCTTTAAAGTAACACTTATTAACTAGAAGAGATTCGACAAAAGCCACAGACACTATTGTTTAATTTCCAGAAAATAGCACCAATCTGTCAAAGATGATAGACAGATTCTGCAAGATTCTGTCTGTCATTGAGAGATGGGAGTTCAGACAGTCATAATCCTTCTCCCTATAACTTAGTATAGGGTACCAACATTGAACAAGGGAATTGTTAGATTTTTACCGCTGATGCGGAACGTTCTTCTGCATTGGAAACAATCGTTCTGCCTGTACACACTTTACCCCAATCCCATTGGTGCCAACGTTTATTCACAATGACAATAGTCCCTTCGAAGGGCATATAATAGGCTCTCTCTTCAAGTAATCTAAACTCTCTTACATATGTACAATTTCACGGCTGACACACAGCACATGAGCATGTTTAACACCATTCGCTATGCACAGAGAGCCGTTATCGGCTTCTGTAGGAAGGTAAGATTGATTTTGTTTCATTGAGAAGAGCAAAAAAATAGTTTTCATCTGCCAGGTTATGTCCTGGGCCATCCTGTATAAAAGATAGGGAACCAAGGAAGGCTTGAAGAAGCCGTTATCTTTGTGCTCACAGTAATGATAATGTGAGGTAGGATTGAAATTCCTACCCTAGGATCTTAAAGGGTAACTATACTCACTGAAACAACTTTACATTTTCTGAAACTACAATTTGAGACAAAATAGTGGTACCCACATATTTATCTGCTTGCTTTGTAATTAAATTATTAATGTTTAGTGAGTACTCCTAATTCCCCCCACCCTCCCTTACTCACTGCCTTCTTGTAGTGTCTGCGATTTCTCTGCTGATTCTCTTAAATGTTACAGAAAGTGTGCTGGCAGGCAGGCAAAGAGGTCAAGCAAGGGTCACATATTATAATTTCTGCTTCTGGAGTGACAGGTCTTTCCCTGTAAATGCTGTATTTAAAATTATGATTTATCAGAATCTACAGCTCAGATTTAAAATCTGAAAAAAGGTTTTGGAGGAGTGGGATCATGCTGTATCTAAAGGTACTATTTTTTGAAAAATTTTTTTAGAGTAAAGATACCCTTTAACTGTTTTTTTCATAATCTTTATATGCACTTTAATTCTCCTTTAACCTCTGTTCTTTAAAGTACCCAGGGTGTCTATATGAAGATTTTAAGATAAAGGATGATTCGACCCATTGTCTAAGCATAAATCCTAAAAATCTTTATCTTAAGGGGCCTATACACACAACAATCCCACTCGTACCTTATTGGGATATTTCAATATCATACGATAGTGACACCATGTATAACCGATCGTCTATCAAGCTGTCCAGTATGTTTCTTATTGAACATTCTTTACATTTTTATCACACAATTGGTATTGTTGCAGGGTATAGGCCCTTAACATATGTACAAAGACTCAGTAGGAGCAATAAGATGTGGGAATTACTTCTATAGCAAGAACATTTTAGATTTGATTGGAAGTTGCTTTTAGTAAGTTTGAACAAAATGATATGTTTCTTTGTACTATAAGCTTTGGGGGGTTAGTGGAGCAGTAATTATTACAAATAAATTACCATACCTACTTGGTCCTACGCAGCCTAGGATATAAAGCAAAAATTAAAGTTAAAAAAAAAGGTAAACCCAATATTAGACCAAGGGAATGAAGGTATAACTTACACAGGTTTAACATGAAATTCTTAATCTTTTTTGTCATTTAAACTTTTTTGTTACAGGTAAAGGTGAGTACACACTGTACCAATCTGACAAAGAAGACAGACATAATCAGCAAAATTCTGTCTATCATCTATTACAGTCGGGAGTACACACAGTCATGATCGTTTTCCCTATATTTTGTCATTTTTGTCTGAAACTACCATTCCCGACGCGGAGAGTCTGTGTTGGAAATGATCACTTCAGCTGTACACACTTTCCCAATAAAGGGCCGATAGTGTCAGATCCCACCCTTGTGCATTAACACAAAGATAAAAATTGCTTTGTACAATACTCTACTTTCTCTTCCTAAAGAAGGTGAATTATAGCCATCTGGCCTTGCGGCCATGGTGTGAACAGAACTTGGGGGGAGGGTCCCTGATGAAGCCAAGGGTGTTAAGGCGAAATGCGTGTCAGGGCCCCTGATGATGCAGAGAGTGTTCAGGTGAAATGTGTGTCGGCCAGGTGGTGGTGGTGTGAGTAGTCCATGGCAAACCACCACTTTAAACAACTTCAGATGCTAGGTGAAGATGGTGCATTGCGTTTAGAATTGTCAGGATCTATCCTTACCTACACCGGGTCCCATGGTGGGCAGTGAGGACGTGCGGGCGATGTTCTTCTGGCGTGCACCAAATTTAAAAAAGGCAGGAAGTGCTGGGAACCGGTGCTGGAGGTTTGTTCCCACACCGGCTTCCTGATCTTACCTGTTCCTTGATCCTGTCCCAGTCTTCATTCATGTGCTTCATTCCAGTCCTTGTTCTTGCACCTCATTCCATTCCTTGTTCCTGTGCCTTGTTACAGTCCTTGTTCCTGTGCCTCGTTCCAGTCCTTGTTCTTGTGCCTCGCTTCTGTGCTTTAGCTCCTGTATCTCACCTCTGAGCTTCGGCTCTTCAGTCTCCATCGACTCATCCCTTGCAGGTACTGGGGGCCGCAACCTGGTGTGGATTCCAGCGGAGACGTAATTTCAACTTTGGCTCAACAACTAACTGCCCTCTCAGAGGCTGTTCAAACTCTTCATATGGGGCTACAGCAATTCCAAGGCCGTATGGATGCGGTCCAGGCTAGCCATACTCCACTCCCTTTGAATCAGACGACCAGTAGTACCTCTGCATCCACAGCCATTCCACAACCTGAACCCTGTCTTCCTTTGCCCGACCGCTTTGGCGGCAACTGTGCAAATGAGGGTTATGCTGGTTATCTCTCTTCTCCAAGGAGCATCTCAATCCTGGGCTCATCACTTGCTGGAGCAGCAATGCCCAAAGTCATGACAACCCTACTAGGACCCAATCCGCTGAATCGGCCATCTGTGCTCTCCGACAGCGGAATAGACCAGCAGAAGATTTCGAGCTATAAAGGAATCTTCCACCTCCTCTGATTAAAAGCTTCTTCAAGAAACACCCAGAGAAGTCTTTTGAAGGTCGTCCAGAGGCCTCCCTTAAGGGGGGGCAATGTCAGGATCTATCCTTACCTGAACCGGGTCCCACATCGGCCGTATTTCCTCTGAGGACGCACGCACAACATCCTCCAGGCGTGCACGTTTGTGTTCGGACCTGGTGCCTGATTTTAAAAAGGCAGGAACTGCTGGGAACCAGTGCTGGAGGTTTGTTCCTGTTCCTCGCTTCGGTCCTTGTTCCTGTGCCTCGTTCCAGTCCTTGTTCCTGTGCCTCATTCCAGTCCTTGCTCCATTCCTCTATCCTGTGCCTCATTCCAGTCCTTGTTCCTGTGTCTCGTTCCAGTCTTCGTTCCAGTTTTCAGTGCTGTGCCTAGTTCCAGTCCTTGTTCCTGTGACTTGCTTCTGTGCCTTAGCTCCCACGAGCGTGATGCACACGAGCGGCAATCTCAGACGATAATCGCATGTGTTGATCCGCCATGGATATTATCTGAAACAGCCGTTTGTTGCGGGTGTGTGTTGGGGTCATGGGTCAGTGCCAGGGTAGGATGTGTGTACGAGCCTAAACATTTTACTTCCAGTATTATGCTTAGCTAATGGTGGAAGTCCTGGCACACGTGAACTGTTTCAAGTAGTGTTACATATAGGTGGATTTCCTGACTTCTGAGGGGCTGCTTTGTACTGGCCAGGTACAAAAACAAGAGAACCTAGTAATGGATATATAGCACGGGCACACTCCTTTAGTATCAAAATATGTAAAAGCTCCTTTATTAAACATGCATGGGGATACAAAGATACAATGTCTTATATATATTAGGTATAAAGGGAAACAAAAGAAAAAGTGTTTTTATCCTTTTCTTTTGTTTCCCTTTATACCCAATATATATAAGACATTGTATCTTTGTATCCCCATGCATGTTTAATAAAGGAGCTTTTACATATTTTGATACTAAAGGAGTGTGCCCGTGCTATATATCCATTACTAGGTTCTCTTGTTTTTGTATATGCTAATTTTTGATGGATGGAGCACCTTCTAGACAACTTATATACAGCCCTGATTAATCTATTTCACCAGTGCCCCTGTGATATCTTTATTATATATATTTGTACTGGCCAGGGGCGTAATTGCAGCGAGATTGGAGACCGGGCCCCTGCCCCCCTAGACATTTTTAAACAGCTGATCGCACGTATGAAGGTAACATACCCACAATTCGGTTCCGGAAGTTCTGGTCCGGCCTTTTTAAAAGCTGATGCTGCATATCTTTCCTTCATACATGCGATAAGCTGTTTAAAGGGGAACTGTGGTCTCCAAACAAGTGGAGTTGAAATGAAAGGCCAGTTTCCTACCTTTAAAACGAGCCATCAACCACCTCTCTACGTGCTCCACAGCCCAAGATATAAAGAAATGACTGACCAGAAAGTTAATGGGTGGGAGGCTGACATGTGACATTCCTAAGGCTTTTCCTGCACAGTGCCGCCGGCGAGCACAGCCTCAGACTCCCTCAGTATGAGGGAAACAGGAAGTCCCTCCTCCTCTCTGCTGTGTAAAGTCCTGACAAAGAAGGTAAGGGAATCTACAGCCCTTCTCTCCCACTATGTGAAAACAGCCTTTTCAGGCAGAGTTCTTACTCTGTTCTCACTCGGCCTGAAAAGGCTATTTCCAGAGAGTTTTCTGTAGTTGCTTGTGGCCTCCAATCTCGCGTGGGGGTGGGGCTGCAGTTACGCCCCTAAATAAAAGTTCTTATCATTACATATGGTGCTAATTTTGCCCCAGCTAATCAGATGTTAGCTTTCAAAAGTTAAATAAAATCTGATTGGTTGGGGCAAAATTAGCACCATTTGTAATTATAAGAACTTTAATTGAATGGATTTCTAAAATAACGTTGTGGCTGCACCTGTATTTTAAGTTGTAGGGGGATGGCACATTTATTTTCTATCTACTGATTTAAAGGATGTTACTTGCTTCAATAGCCTACACTCTGGGCGGTGTCTGATTTTAAATGTCATTTTATCTGTGCTTTGAAGAGCAAGTGGGCAACTGTATTACGGACAGCTGTGTAAAGGCATTATAGATTATGTTCACTGAAAAATGGACATACCCGTTTTCATATTACCGTATAGACTTGAGTATAAGTTAGGGTATCCATTTTTACCAGAAAAATTTGTAAAAACTGATTGACTCGAGTATAAGCTGAGGGTAGAAATTAGTTGCCCTTTAAATGGACAGCAGAATTCCCATACATGAATCCCATACAGTTATAGCCAAATCTAGTACCAGTAACCCCCAATTCCTTGGCACTCCAGATGTTTGGAAACTACAACTCCCAGCATGCTTTGTTGCTGGGAGTTTCAGTTTCTAAACATGTGGAATGGCATGGTTCAGTAAACTTTTAATTAAGCTTACCATCATTAAAATTCTCCTGAACCCCATATTGTAAAGGGCCCTCTGACCCCATATAGTAAATGGGGTTTGGAGTCAGGAAGGAATTCTCCCCCCCCCCCTTTTTAGCTGGTTTTTTTTGCCTTCCTCTGGCTCAACTGTTAGGTAGGGTTAAAAAAAAATCAGGTGAATAGGTTGGACTTAATGGACCTTAATTACTAAACCTTAATTACTTTGTAAAGGACTCTCTGATCCCAATAGTTAAAAATGTCACCTGAGAGTTGTAGTTTCAAGCTGTCATTTGCACTGTACTAGCAGCTATTTTTTGCCCTAAACTGAGGAGACCCATCAGATTTACAGCATCCAGATGAGCAGTAACAGTGCTGAGTGAGTCCAGCAGCCAGACTACAGGAAGCAGGAACGATTGTAAATTCAAGAACAGCTCCTGTAACATTCTATGCAGGTTAACACAGCGCCACCTACTGGTTACTACCCGCAATTGCAGAATTTGGATCTTAATTAGGACTTGACCCGAGTATAAGTCGAGGTTAGGTTTTCAGGCTAACTTTAAAGCCTGAAAAATTCGACTTATACTCGAGTATATATGGTAATTGAAGAACAGAAACAATGTTCCCTCTAATTTCAAATTGTCTATGTGCGCAGGAATAAATTAGCTGTGTGCATTCAAAATTAAATTGTGTGCGCTATACACACCACAGCACTTATATTCCAGCAGCTTGTTGTGTCTGCTCCAATTTAACCTGCGTTAAACACTGGACATTACCACATCTGCTGGAAGACTTAGCTCTTACCTTCCGTTCTTCAATAAAAGTGAAAATGCAGGGAGTTTAAACCAAGATTTGTGGTTGTGTCATTCGTGTTTAGGATGGGCAGTTGTTGGTGCCACACAATGTGTATATATATTGTATGGGATATTCGAACAGCCATTCTAGGGGACCTATGGCATACCTAACAACTGTCCCATATTAGCCGATACAGCACAGATTTTCAGATATAACTCCGTCTCCACTGTACTGGACAGTGTTGTTGAAATCCCTGTTTCTTAATGGTGTCACAATTTCCGGCATCTGTCTCTTTAATAAAAAAAAAACCTGCACGCAGCGTGTAAGCAATTCTTGGGAGGCTGCCACAGCTTCTGTATGTGCCAGCCAATCGGAGTTCACAGCCCCGCCTACACCCTGGAGCCCTTCCTGTGGTGGAAGTCACTGAAGCAGTCCTGTTAGATCATCCACAGCAGAGCAGAAGGGAAAGTAAGTTAAAAAAAACAAACCCATTGCTGTAAAGGATGTTCTCTCTGTGAGAATCAGGGAGAGGGGGATGTTTTTACCCTCTGTCTCAGTTCACTGCTGCAGGACAGGTACTGACTGTATTATCTACAATAATCTGCACACACTGCACTGTTATATTGTGTTGGGGGAGGTTACCGGTCTGTGTCTGCAACAGTAAGTGGGAAGAAAACAGAAGAATCAATTTTTTGCATTACTATAGGTACTGTCTCAGGACTGCTAAACTACCTTTTGGGGTCTGATGTGTGTGTATAAGGGCATATGCATGGAAGTATGTGTGTATATATGAGCATGTAAGTACATTGTGTGTGCATAAGCATGTATATATGTGGGTATGTAAGAGGATGTGTATAAGAGCATGTATGTGTGCATTAATAGCATGTGTGTGTATGAGAGTGCATCTGTGTGTATAAGAGCACGTCTGTATTGGAACAATTGTGTGTGTATAACAACATGTATATGTATAAGCGTGCATGTGTGTATATAAGCGTGTGTTTATAAGAGCGCGTGTAAGAAAGTGTATGAAAGTAAAGAGCTGCTACATGTAGATATATATTGCTAACAAGCTGTATGATATACTTGGGTAAAATGGAAAAAGTAATCTTTAAAAGCCCAAAGCTCCTCTGCATACCTTAAGGGGGGGAGCAGATAATGGTATGGTCCAGTAAATTGGTAGGTGGAAATGGGTCAGATAAGGATAAGGAAGTTAGGTTTGTAAGGGTTACCTGGGGAAGTAGGGGACTGTTATAATAGGAATGGTGTATAAGAAGAATATTTAGTATGACTAGCAGAGGGTATGGTACAGAACAATAAGAAAATTTAAAGTAATATTTCACTCAAAAAGTGAACTATTCCTTTAACGTATTGATTGAAGACTGGGGGGTTAAGGAGCTATACCTCCCGTTCTTCAATCAATTTCCCAGAAGCGACGAACAAAGAAACTTACATTACATGCGATCCTTCACAGCAGCAGTGGAAATTCCGCTTCCTGTCCAGAGTAACTATAGCGTGCATTATCAGGCATGCACGCTATAGTTACTCTGAACCAGGAAGTGGTCAGGACCTGTCACTTCTGCAGAGGAAGATCACGAGTAAGGTAAGTTTCTTCGTCCGTTACTGAGAAATTGATTGAGCAACGGGAGTAAGGCATAGCTCCTTAACCCCCCGGTCTTCAATCAATACATTATAGGAGTAGTTCACTTTTTGAGTAAACTATTCCTTTAATGTCAATAAATCTTTTGGACCAGGACCATGAAATACATCAACAGGTCCTAAGGCTGGGTACACACGGGCTAATATTTAGACCCAACAAAGAGATCTCTGCTTTTCACTGGTTGTCTGGTTGACTCCAAACTTTCTTCAGATTCTGCTAAATAAAAATAATTCCTCCAAGATAAGTTTCTCTTCCCCAATTGCGCAGAGATAACGTTCTGAAGATAACAAATTCATTGCTCACCCTACTTCAACGGCATGGTCGTGCCAACACATATTGGGCAAATTATTTGCCAGTCTGGATTTGGTCAATGGACTATGCTTCTTATTCGTCCATTCCAAATCTATGTTATCAGACGGGTCAGATTCGATAATACTTACATTCTCAGTGAGATCAGAATTAACATGTTGGACTATGGGCAAAAATTTCAACCCAGTCTCTTTGGAGATTCCCTGATGGCAGTCCCCACATTTGGAGGGGTCTCCCTTGGTAATATTCTTGCGCAGGGCACATGGCCATTGAAATCATCATTGGCGTCTCTGAGCTTGAAAGAAATGTCAGCTGTTTTTTTTAGCCCTAGATCATTTCCAACAAGCAGTTTTTGGGAAAATCAGTCCAAGTAAAAACAGATAATGCAACTTAATTTGAAATATTGCAAAAAGTACTCTTTCTTGAGCAGGGTTTCTTGTTGAAAATATTAGTTCATGGCAAATTCCTGGAATAACGAACCAAGAAGCGGAATTTTCTCATGCTAGGGAGACAGGAGTATTACGAGAATTTTCTCGTGCTTAGGAGTATTGATGCGTAGCTTAGAAGTTGGTGCAAGGAGATGGTTTTGGGTTTTTAGAGGACTGGGCAGATGTCGGCTACAGGGTCTTTAGTAGAGATGGGTTGCACCTCACTGATGGTGGTGCAGTTATTTTGGGGGAGAAGATGGCTAGAGGTTTGGGGATGGAGGGTCCTGTCAATTTCACTTGGGTGGATAACGCAGGGGGGAAGCAGGGTGTAGATAGAACTGTGGTGGGAGGAAAGGGGTAGGGGCTATATATTATAATATAAAATATATATTTGCAAATGCAATAAACCAGGCTGAAAAAATGGGGAAATGGAGATAATGACTTTCACTGAAAATGATGATGTAATAGGTATAGCAGAAACATGGTTGAACAATTCTTATGACTGGGCTGTAAATTTAGAATAATCCTAATTTAGATAATCCTTATTTAGGCATAATAGAGAACATAGTAAAGGGGAGGGGTATGCATTTGTTAAACAAGAGTTGAAGCCAAATTTAGAAATGTTGATGTGGATAGTAAAGCAGAGGCAATATGGGTGGAATTGGGCAACAGGAAGGGCCGTGATGTTATTGTTGGTGTCTGCTACAAACCACCAAATGCTGGCAGGGATGAAGTGAGTCAGCTTCATATGCAGATGGCAGGGGCTGCAAGTTTGGGGAGTGTGCTCATTATGGGGGACTTTAATTACCTAACATTGATTGGAGTAGTCAAACTGCCAACACAGAGAAGGGTGATGGGTTCCTAAATTTGCTGCAAGATCGTTTTCTTTCACAGGTAGTTGAAATTCCAACTAGAAAAGGAGCTCTGTTGTTTCTGGTAATATCTAACGTCATGGAGCGTATTTAGATGTGAAGGTAACTGGAAGATTAACAATTATTGACCATGAAATATTGTCATAAAGTATACCAAAAGTAAAAGTTCACTGGGTTATCAAAGTCTATTAATTTTAGGAAAGCAAATTTTCCTTGGATAAAAATAGCTTTTCAGCTAATCAATTGGGATGATATATTATCAGGTAACTGTATTGAAGTGGACTGTTTTTAGGGGAATGTTAAACCATTTCACATCTAAATTTATACCCATGGGAAATAAATCTAAAAAGAATAATTATGCACCCATGTGGCTTAATTCTGATGAAAAAAAGTGAAATGGAAAGAAAGAAACAGGCATTTAAAGCCTTTAAGCCAGATGTAACGATAAGGGCCTTAAGGGATTATAAAAACTGTAATAAGTATTGAAAGAAAGCAATTAAAGGACAACTCCACCCTCATAAGAACATCTTTTAGAAAGAATAGCCTCTTTAAAATATGTTGATATATCCTACTTTGTCCAATGAATTTATTACAGTATGCCTGATATGCTTCTGTATGCCTCATGGAAACTGAGCAATTTAGAAACCTGTACTGAGCCTGTACTGAGCCTGTACATGCTCAGAAGAGGCAGATAGAGGAATAACATTGTCATTGGCTGTGATAGCAACTGTCAAATCCATAACTGACAGTTGCTTACTGGAAGAATCAGGAAGCAGAAACAGGTTAGTTACGGAGGATGGCGATAAAGTAAATGTCATGAGCAATTTTGTTTCCTCTGTATATACTATAGAAGATCAAAGTACAGAAAACAATCAGAGTTATTCAATAAAAGTTCTTATCGTTTAAAATGGTGCTAATTTTGCCCCAACCAATCAGATATTATCTTTCAAATGTTAAATAAGATCTGATTGGTTGGGGCAAAATTAGCACCATTTTAAACAATAAGAACTTTTATTGACTCTCCCTAATAGAGTATAGTAACAATAACGGTATGAAAGCGGCAATTTTCTTATGGTGCAGAACTACTGAATAAGGTTAATATTAAAGCTCCTGGATGACATAAAATACATCCCCAGGTCCTTAGGTAGATAAGTTCAGTTTTATCTAGGCCATTGTTACTTATTTTTGCAGATTCCCTCATGTCCCTATGCCTGTTATTCCAATATTGAAAAGGGTTCACAGCTGGGTAATTAGATGCCTGTATATTTAACTTCAATGGTGGGTAAGATACTGGAAAATTTGATACGGGAACAGATTTCAAGGACTAGATGGACGTATGTCTTTATTCAACCTCAATTACTGACCAAACTAACTTGCTTGGCCTTTATGAGGGAGTGAGTAGGAATTTAGACTCTGGCATAGCAGTAGATGTAGTATACCTAGATTTCGCTAAGGCTTTTGATACAGTTCATCATTGGTGACTAATGTATAAGCTAAGGTCTGTTGGGCTAGGGTGGCACATTTGTACATGGATAGAAAGTTGGTTGATTGATAAAATGCAGAGAGTAGTTGTTAATGGGGGTTCATTAATATGACTAAAGTTCTAGTTCTATGACTAAAGTGTGCTGTGTTGGTGCTGCTTCTATTTAAACTGCTTTTTAATGATTTGAAAGTGTATGTTGTCAGCAAGGTCTCTGTGTTTGCTGACGACACAAAACTTTGAAGTCCAATTTTGGACTTAAAAATCCTTGTGCTACTTATATTATAAATGGCTCTGTGTTAAGTGAATCCCTGCTGGAAAAGGATCTTGGAGTTTTCGTGGATTACAAACTTAAAGGGCATGTCCACCCCCAAAACTATAATTTAACCCACTACTGGCCCCACTCTGTAGTGTAATAAAACCCTTACCTTACATCCCAGCTATAAATGGTTCTCCTGTAATGTCCCTCCAAAGTCCAGAAAACTAACCACCAGGAGCCTGGCAGAGTCCATATAGGACTCTGCCTCCTGTCTCTCCTCCGGGAGAATTTTACCATGCGCAGTGCAGCCCTCCCTCCCTTTCCCTCCCATTTTGCTCTCCCTCCCCCTAGCACAAAACCCATTTTCTGTAGTGTAGGGCTCCCTCCCCCAGCCCCAACCACTATAGCAATATTTGCAGAAAATCATTACCTACCTTGCCTACCTCCTCCGGCGTTATGGATTGCCGGAAGCCACATCCGTGATTGGCTGAGAGACGCGGCTGCCGGTCCGCCCCCCTGCTTGCAGTTTCATGCAAGCAGAGGGCCGTGACAGTACGCCGGATGGGGAGAGGCAAGGTAAGTAATGATCGGGGGAGTTTCTGCAAATATTACTATAGCGGTTGGGGCTGGGGGAGGGAGCCCTACACTACAGAAAAAAATTAAAAAACGGGGTGGACATGCCATTTAAATGTAGCAAGCAGGGCGAGGCAGCAACAGCTCTATTGTCTTGTATAAAGAAGGGTATGGATTCAAGGTAGAATTCCCCCCCCCCCTCATTACAAAGCTTTGGTAATGCCTCATTTGGAATATGCAATGCAATTTTGGAATCCTGTGTATAAGAAGGACATCTTGGAAATGAAAAGGGTTCAGAGAAGGGCAACTAAAATAATAAAGGGAATGGGGGAGCATGAATATGAAGAGAGATTGGAAAAGTTACATTGCATTGTTAGAGGACACACGAACATCCCTTAAGACTTGAGGAAAAAAAGTTCAGTCTTTAAAGGAAACTAAACTTAGTTCCAGGCCCCCTGAGCAAACTATTATTCGCAGGGAGGTGGGAATAAGCGTTCTCACCTCCCTGTGAAAAATAGAAACGGATGCCAAAGACTTGTTTTTTTAAGTTTGGTGTTCCTTTAAGTTCAGAAGAGGTTTTTTTTTTTTTTTTTTTTTTAGTTTAGTCACAGTGTTTCTTTATTTCTTTAATAATTTGCAGAAGTAAATGATCTGAAGAGGACATAGGTTAATAATACTAAATATGGTATGTTTAATGAAAAACACGTTGTTGCTGTAAACCATACCAATTATATAAGAAACACAATTTATATTCCTTTTAAAATACATATTAACATTTGTAATTATAAACTATATAACAGATATATTTTCTCATGTACTATCAAACATTGATTTCTCTTCCTTTTTCTATTTTCTTTTTTTTTTTTTTTACCTTTTTTCTGTAGGCATAGATTATGTGCTTAAATATAGTTAGAAATTAGGGTTTAGGAACTGGGCTGTGTCCTTCCCCCTATGTCCTTATACCTAACAGTACGTATATAGTTAACAATAAAATAAATAAAAGAAAGGAAAGAAAAGAAAGAACACAATATAGCACTTACATGTATCGTCTTATAACTACTACCATTGCGGTTAGGAGGTCTTCTCTCCTTAATAGTTTCACAGCAGTTATTACCTTTGGCCCGGCCCGGCCCCCCCCTGGGAGCCCATTGTGCTTATCCATGGGTTCCAGACCATATCGTATAACTTCATTGTACCCCTGGTCCTGTTAACTACCAACTCATTTTCGCACAGCCACCATATTTTTGACACTAGTTGTTGTTTAGAGGGGGTGGGTTGTTTCCAAGAGGCTGCTATAACGGTCCTAGTGCTGGCACACGCACTGTGGACAAATTTGTTTCCTGTGAGGGATAATTGTGATATTGTTTTGTCAAAGAGTGCGGACCATGGGTCCAGGGTTATTGTGGTGCGGAGAACCTCTTGGATTAATAGCTCACATTCCTTCCATAGTTTTTGCACCTCCGTGCAGTCCCACCAACAGTGCTTTAAATCTGCTAACAGTCCGCATCCTCTATAGCAAAGAGGAGATGATTGTGGGTAAATCATGTGGGTTTTTTTGGGGGACATATACCAGTGGTGCAGAATTTTGAAGCTTTTTTCCTGCACAACTATATTCGTGGAGCATTTACTCAGAGAATTGAATATACTTGTCCATTGCTCTATTTCCAGATTTGCCCCCAGCAGGTTCTCCCATTTGTTTATGAAGTTTGGTTTGGGTGTGTGGCGATATTCATTCAGTATAGAATATATTTTTGAGATTGTGCTGGTGTTGATGGAGATTGTTTTGCAGATTTTTTCGAATGGTGTGAGCTGGGTGCCAGTAGTGGTCGTTTGATTTTTTCGTATGTAATGTGCTAATTGATTGTAGTGTAACCATTCTTGTGTTGGTAATTTATATTGAGCTTGAATTTGTTCCCATTGTAGGACGTGACCTCCGGGTGCTATGTGTTCTACTCTAAATATATCTCTTTCCAGCCATGCCCTCCACTCCTGAGCGTGGATACCTGAGGGAAAGTCGGGGTTGTGATATATGGGTGTCATTAATGAGAGGGGTTCCGAGAGTTTATAAGTCTTAACCGTTTCATGCCACAGATCAAGGGTGAACTTTAAATATGGATTAGATATTTGAAATGTGGTGGAGACTCTGGGGACAGTTAGCCACAAGATCTCACTCAGTAATATATTTGGTAGTAGGTCCTGCTCCAATTCAATCCACCTTGGTCGTTCTTTTTTATTGTACCACTGCATGGTCTGGGCCAGCCTCGCCGCCAGAAAATAATGTCTTAATGATGGAAGGGCTGCTCCACCCATTGCTCTAGGGCGCTGTAAAGTCTTTGCACTTATGCAAGGCCGTTTGTTGTTCCAAATGAATTTTGTGATTTTGGATTGTAAGAGTCGCTGGTCCGCTGGTTTAAAATTTATGGGTAGGGATCTAAACAAGTATAGTATTCTGGGTAGTGTCATCATTTTTATTGAGTTTATTCTACCGAATAGTGAAATATTGTAGGCTGTCCAATGTCTGAGTTGGGCTGTTAGTTTGTTTATCATTGGGGGAAAATTGGCTGCGTATAGTTTGTCTGGGTCAGCGGTCAGTTGGATGCCCAGGTAAGTGAGACATGTCTGGGTCCATTTAAATGCAAAGTTAATTTGTAGTAATTTGGCTGTGGATTGTGAAATATGGATAGGAAGAATAACAGACTTCGAGTAATTGATTTTGAAACCTGATAATAGGCTAAAGGTCTGGAGTTCGGAGCATAAATGTGGTAATGAGGTCTGTGGTTTTAATAGTGTAAACAGGGTATCGTCGGCAAAGAGACCAATTTTATATATTGATTGTTTGATATCGACACCATATATTTTATTTTGGTTGCGAACGTGTGCTGCCATGGGTTCCATACACATCGCAAAAATTAATGGGGATAGGGGGCAGCCCTGGCGTGTACCGTTGTGTATTGGGAAGGTCTGGGAGGAAAATCCCATGTTAGAAATTCTAGCTGTTGGTGTGGAGTACAGGTTATTTATTGCTTTCATAAATGCTCCTTTAAAACCAAAATGTTCTAGCGTGATCTTCATAAATTGCCAGTCTACCCTATCGAATGCCTTTTCGGCGTCGATTGACAGTACTATCATTGGTTTATTGGTGGATTGACAGTGATGTATTAGTTGTAGGGTGCGTCGGATGTTGTCTGTTGTTTGTCTCCCTGGTATAAAGCCTGTTTGATCCTTATGTATCAGATGAGGTAGTATTTTGGCTACTCTGTTTGATAAGAGCTTTGTGAAGATTTTTATATCTGTGTTTATTAGAGATATGGGACGGTAGTTGCTACACAGGGTGGAGTCTTTTCCCTCCTTTGGTATAACTACTATGTTGGCCTCTAGCATTTCTGGTGGTAGTGTAGTCTTACCTTCCATTATAGAATTAAATGTTGTTATAAAATGTGTGGATAGGGTTTTACTGAATATTTTATATGTAGTTGAGTATCCGTCCGGGCCTGGTGCTTTCCCTGCTTTTAACTGTTTTACAGTTTCTGTCCATTCGGACTGTGTTATAGGTGCATTTATTTGTTGGATGGTATTCTCTGAGAGTCGGGGTAGGTTCGCCTCCGTTTGTGTATGTTTTCTGGTGTCGCTGTACTGTTGTTTGCTGTTTGTCCCTGATATAAAGTCTTGTAGTAATCCGTAAATATATCCAGAATCTGTATTGGGTCATATACCGTCTGTCCTGTTGGTGATTTCAGTGGAAGTAAAGAGTTTTGGGTCATTTTTAGGTTCAGTTTCTTTGCAAGCATTGTATCCATCTTATCTCGTTTACTATAGAACTTTTGTTGGGTGAGTCGTATGGCTTTTTCTGCACTTGATGATAGAAGTAAGTTGATTTCTCCTCTAAGAGAAGTTATTTCCCGTAGTAGTGTATCCGAGTGTGTTTTGCTATGCGTAAGTTCTTTTGTTTTTAGGGTTGAGAGTAATTTGTTTAAATTATTGGTGAGTTCTTTTTTTTTAGTAGATGCTATCTTAATTAGGTGGCCCCGCATAACCGCCTTATGAGCTGCCCAGACTATGGGGGTTGGCGTGTCCCCTACGAGATTAAGTGTGAAATATTCTTTGAGAGTAGCATCTAGTTTAGTTTGGGTGTTTTGGTCTGCCAGTAAAGATTCGTTTAATCTCCATCGGTAGTTTGGCTTGGCTGACAACAGACCATGCAGCTGGGTCGAACTCGGTGCGTGATCAGACCAGGTGATATTTGAGATATCTGCATCTGTCAAAAGGGGCAAGAGTTGGGCTGATATAAAGATGTAGTCTATTCTTGTATAAATTTTGTGAGGGTTGGAATAGAAGGTGTATTTTCTTTCTGATGGGTGTTTTAGTCTCCATGTATCCCATAAGTTAAATGTGCGGAGAAATGATTTGAGTGCTTTAGAAGAGAGGGCAGGGCTGGAAGTTGACGATGGTCTGGAGCGATCTAGTGATTTGTCAAGTGTGACATTAAAATCTCCCAATAGGATCATTTTACCTAGCTCTAGAGTTAGCAGGTGGTTTTCTAGGATTTTAAAAAATTTTCCCTGGCCCTGGTTAGGTGTGTATATGTTGATTATTGTTACCTTAGTTTGTTGTATGTTTCCTGTGAGGATAAGGTACGACCCCTCCGGGTTTCTATAACATGAGTCTAACCTAAAAGGGACTGTCTTGTGTATCAAAATCGCTACTCCCCCTTTTTTGGAGGTGCTGGAGGCAAAATAGTGCGAGGTGTACTGTTTACCCCAGTATTTCGGTTCTTTTCCCTGAGTAAAATGAGTTTCTTGAAGACCTACAACATGGTGAGGGTCTTTTTCATATTGTTTTATTGCGATTGAACGCTTAGTGGGGCTATTGAGACCTTTGACATTGTGTGTAAGTATAGATATGTGTGTGGCTGTGTTCATCATGAGAGGGGCCCCAGGACCAGAGCGTACTCACCACCCAAACACCAGAGGAGGTTTCTTGTTCCCGGGAGGAGCCGAGCCAGGTTCCCACAATTGCAGTTTAAGCGTTGGTAAGTGTCTAAACAATAACAATAAAAACAGAAGAAAACATAAAATAAATAACTGAAATATACGGGAGATGACATTAAGTATGTCTTCTCAATTGTATCAATTTTAACTTTGTGACCAATTTCTTGTCACTAAATATATGGGACGGATAGCCTGATGGGCGGTGCCCGTGGTCCGGGAGCGCCATCGAAAGGGCAGTTGGTATTGTATTGGGGGGTAATCTATCCTGGAGAGCAAAGGTGGACTGTCTTCTAGATTGTCTTATCCCTGGGTTTCTGGGGGCAAGCTTCTTCATTCCCACCAGATGCAGAGGATCATTACACTCTAGGGGGGGTGATATCTGTTATTTAGGTAGATGCATCTCCTTGGTTGGGGGGGGGAGAACACTAAAGATTGATTAGTAAATAGTTTTGGACTCACTGGTTTTCTCCAGCTCAATCATCTGGTTCGTATCTATATACATTTGCTAGTGGGCTATTACCATGTGGGACAACCAAGTGCCCTACCCCTCTGTTCTGGCTTATCTGTTGGTTTATTATCTAGTGTCTGTAGAGGCCTGTGGTCTCCCGTCTCCCTCCGCTCCATGGACCAGATCGCTTATCAACCCCCCCCCCCTTAGCGGCGGGGAGGGGAGGGAGGTTAAAAGGCACATGGAGAACAACATTTTTTATATTAGTTTGTCGTTATGCCCTTCTTATATTGGTCTATCTATCTGGGGCTGTCTGGATTATTCCAGTTTCGTTTCGTTCTCTGTATTTGCACGTGTGGACAGAGGCTAGTGGGCTATTACAGTATGGGGCAGTAAACTGCCTAACCCCCCCGCTATAGCATGTCCACCGTGTTGTAGTAGGGTTGGTATCATTGCCTAATATTTGTAGTTATTTTTAAACTTATGTTATCTATCTTAACCTTATACCAGAGTGTATTTCACCATTTTCATATATTGGGAGAGAGGGAGGGGGGAATATAAGTACACATATACTGTATCTAACCGATTTTTCACCAAAAAAGTATTGTGCTGTACTTTAAGAGATCTATTTGTGGTATCAACACATAATGTCTTTAGTCAAAGCGGGTGGTAGAGTTTTCTAGTTTTGTCCTTATCTTTAAGTCCGGCTGTTTCCATTAGTGTTCTCTTATACTCGTCAATTAGATGATTATACAGGTTGTGGGTATGGAGTTTTGGTCTTTTTAGGAGAGTTATGGTTGGTGCTGTCGTCCTTCGGGCGTTAGTAAAATGAATATACATTTTGGTGGGTTTTGGGTTAACCGGTGGTGTTTTTGTCGTGTTTTCTCAGGTCCAGGTTATCCTGTGGTCCGGTGTTTTTCTTTTTTTTGGGGGGGTTTTTATTATTTTTTTTTTTTTTGCTTTTGGTTTTTGTAATCCGTTTTGGTTATTCTTGTGGTCGACCTTTTTATCTGGAGTTGGTCCTCAGCCATTTAATCGTTGTGGGTTGGTAGATTGTGGTTGTGGCCGGAGCAATTTTCTGGGGCCTGTCTGTTTCATCCATCCCTTCTCACTGCGGTGGGTAAATTTCCCCAGGGTTCGCAATTCCCAGCTGTGAGTTCAAAGAGGCTCTATTTCAATTTAACCCCCTCCTAGTTGTTCGAGTGTCCCTTTTACCAAAGTTCCATTTGAGGTAGTATTGCTCAGGGGGTATTAGGGGTTCGAGTGGGGGAACTGACGCCCCTGCGTGGGGATGGTGAGGGTACTGTTGTCCAGTCATCTGTTGGTGGGGGAATTCGATGGGATTCTGGGCCCCTGTAGTTTAGGTCTTGGGTTTCCAGGCCCAGTTTCTGGAAGAGGATGTTGCTTTCGGTTGGGGATGCGATAGACACCGTTTTGCCGTTGTGATTTACAAGTAGCCGAAATGGGAAGCCCCATCTGTATTTGAGGCCCTGATTTTTGAGTATTGGCTTCATCTCTCTCCTTCTCTGTAGTGTGTTTGGAGATATGTCCTGGTAGATTTGGATAGAGTAGCCATCTTGTTTCAGGGTCTCATGGTTACGGGCTGCCTTGATAATGGCTTCTTTGGCGGTGTATAGGTGGAATCTCACTATCACATCTCTTGGTGGGCTGTCGGGGCCTGGTGGGGCCCTTAGGGCTCTATGGGCCCTGTCCAGTATTAAATCGCGCGTTTGTAATTGCGGGGCAATCTGGTGGAACAACTGTTCTAGGTATGGGTTAAGATCCTGGACTGTTTCTGGGATGCCCCTCAGTCTTAGGTTCTGTCGTCTGCTTCTATTCTCAGTGTCCTCCTGCGCTGTTTGTAACTCCGATATTTGTGCGCGGAGCTCTGTTATGTCCCCCTCTAGCTGGGTGCAGTATCTTGCCACGTGGCTCTGCTTGCTTTCTATTCCCGCGACCCGGTCTCCCAAATTAGTCAGCTCTTGCCTTACCTCTGCTATCGTAGTTTTGTGGGCTGTTTTTATCGCTTTCTCGAGGTTCGCATAGAGCCTGTCCAGGTCCTGTTTGGTGATGGGAGATGGATCCGGGTCTTGTGCTTTAGGGATTGAGGCCTGGTGTGGCGTGGGTGGGCCTTCAGGCCGGGTGACATAGCCCAGTAAGTCGCCTCTGGGCTCGCTTTGGGTCCTTTTTGGGGGCATGTTGGATGCTGGGGCAGGACTGTTTGGTGAGAATGCTTAAAGTCCGATTATTATAGCTCTAGTCCCCTCGTCCAGCGCTCCCAGACCCGGAGCTCCACTAGCATGCGGCCGCCATGATGGATGGTCAGACTCCGCCCCCTCAGAAGAGGTTTTTTACTGTAAGAATGGTAAAACTATGGAACTGTCCATTGGACGTGGTGATGGCAGGTTCTTTGGATAGTTTAAAAAAAAAAAAGCTGGATAAGTTTCCAAAAACAAGGAATGTTGCATGTTGCTGTAACTTTAAGTTGATCCAGGGGTATTTACGATTGCCACTGTCAGGAAGGAATTCCCCCCCCATCTCCTTTTTTTTTTTTGTCTTCCTCTCGATCAACAGTTAGGCAGAAAATGTTGGATATGGGTATTGCTGAGAAGGTTGGATTGGATGGCGGTATGTCTTTATTCAACCTCAAATACTATACTTTACTGAAGTAGTAATCAGCATGGATTTATGAGGAACAGTCAAAGATGGGACTTTTACAGACTACCTATACATATGCCGGCATATTCCTTATAACTATATGACTTTTTCTGACCTTGTTTATATATGAACAGAGTGTTGTTATAATTTTGTGTTTCTTGTAATTTTACGGTATATGTGCAACTAAATTAATAAGGGGAATGGATGGGGCTTGACAATGTAGATAGATTAAACAATTTATGGCTTTTTACACTGGAGAAACGGCACTTGCGTGGGGATATGATCACTTTATACAAATATAATAATGGGCCATATTATAAACTCTGGTGCATTGTTTAGTAATAGGTCATCAGAGAACTCATGGACATCCTTTAAGATAAGAAGAAAATATCTGTTGTATTCAATTAGATCAACTGGACTTGAAGTTTAGTTCTTGAATACGTTTCGCTAGTCATCCAACTGGCTTTCTCAATTCAGAATGACTTGTACAAGAATCTGTGGCAAGTCATTCTGAATTGAGAAAGCCAGTCGGATGACTAGCGAAACGTCTTAAAGAACTAAACTTCAAGTCCAGTTGATCTAATTGACTACAACAGATATACCATGACCTGGATGAATGAGAACTTTCACAAGGATAAGAAGAAAAGTTTATTAGATAGCTTTGAGAGAGGCCTGAAAACGTTTCTCAAAAATATTACAAATTGTTGGTATTAAAGGGACTGTCCACCCCTCTACACAAAAATCTTTACCTGCTACAAAACCCCCCAAAAGCAGGACCTCGTTATGTTTAAAATTACCAAATCCGCCCCCAGCCAGAGTTATTATACTTACATACCCCTTGCTCCACCACCACTTCCGGTTTCCTCATTCCCTCTTCACTGTGGTGACTGGGTTCTTTTTCTGTTCTTGAGCAGCCGCTGTGGAGACTGCTCCGAGATTGGCTGTGATGTCACTGTCACGGCCGACACGGACTTCCTTACCCGGAAGTGGAGAGAGGAGGAGCATGTAAGTATAATAGCTCAGTGTGGGTGCGGAATTGGTAATTTTAAACATAACAAAGTCTTGCTTTTGGCTTTTTTTGTAGCAGGTTAAGATTTGTGTGTGGAGTGGTGGACATTCCCCTTAATACATAGTTCATCCAAGTATCCTTTCCAATTGCCTTTTGTAGTCAGAAAGGCAACTGTTTGGGCTCGTGAGTAGGCTATAAAGGATGGAAATATGTCTTTATTCAACCTCCATTTCTGTGTAGTTTTGGCAGCTTCCTGGGCCTTTTATGCTAAGACTTCTCTGTAGGAAATTTGCAGAGCAGCAACCTGGTCTTTATTAAGCACTATAAAGTTGACCAAGCATCTGCTTCTCAGGTAAATTTTGGCAAGAGAGCGTTTCATTATCCTAAATAACTATAATTTTAAATGGCATGTCTACCCAAAAATACTACATCCTATATAATAAAACCCTAAAGCTGCGTCCGTGAATCCGTGTGTGTCCCTGCAATTACCTCTATTGGCCGCTAGGTGTCCATTCCTCAGGCTGCTGCTGCCAAAAGAAATCCTGCCTTTTCCCTCAATGTTCCAGCAATGATGCGCTTGCCAGTGCAGTCTCAGTATGGTACCTCCAATTAGGCTATTAACCTCCATAGATCATTTTAAATTCTTCCGTGCAGGAGTGTAATTCCTGGAGTGTAAAACCACTGTGCGGCTTAATGCTCTTGAGACCACGCATCGTCATGGTTAACAATTAGACGCTGGAGCATCTCCGCTGATTGATTGTGCACATGCATGTTGTCACATGGACAACGGAGCGTTAACATATTAAAGGCTGCACAGTCCTTGCACGGGAGGGTGGCTATGGCTGTGGGACAGAGGGGGGGCTATGGCTGTGGGACAGAGGGGGGGCGGGGGGGGGGGGGGGGGGGGGGGGGACTCTGGCTGTGAGGGGGCACTCTGGGCTTCTATCACCCATTAGTGTAACAGGCTTAATGTCTAGTTTAATATAATGGTCCTCAGCCTTGCCCACCCCCAACCACAATATTAAAAATAAAAAAAACTTTCCAATTCATACTTACGGTCCCTTCGCAGCCGTAGCTATCTTCTCCCCCTCTCTGCTAACCGGAAACAGCAGAGAGGGTCCGGACCGGCAGCCACGTCTGTGATTGGCTACCAGCTGTGAAGTTAGGTAGTAAATAGATCAATGAGGTACTCCGGCACACACCATAAAGAACTGTCCCCGTTGTATAGGTAAAAACACAATACTTTATTGGTACATAATTACAAAACTCGCGCCACACACAACACCTGACGTTCTTTCGGGCTGCTCCTAGCCCTTAGTCATAGGTATTTCATAGCTCCTATGACTAAGGGCTAGGAGCAGTCCGAAACACGTCAGGTGTTGTGTGTGACGCCAGTTTTGTAATTATGTACCAATAAAGTATTGTGTTTTTACCTATACAACGGGGACAGTTCTTCATGGTGTGTGCCGGAGTACCTCATTGATCTATTTACTACCTAACTTCACAGCTGGTAGCCAATCACAGACGTGGCTGCCGGTCCGGACCCTCTCTGCTGTTTCCGGTTAGCACACAGCAATTTTGCTGCACACAGCAAAATTATTATTTTGCTGTGTGCAGAACCAGGGAAAATAGAGATTCCTGTCCTGAGGTTTTCTTCTCCTTGTCCATAGCATGGCAGTGGTCGATTCCCTCCCTTCTTGTAAGTATTTTGACTAATTTTAAAGGGCATGTCCACCCCCCAAACTAAAATTTTACAAACTACTGGCCCCAAAGTACAAAAAAAAAAAATTACCTTTCATCCCTGCTCCTTGTGGTTCTCCTGTTATGCCTCTTCAAAGTTCAGGAATCAGCTGGGTAGGAGCTGTCAGTGACTCATGCGGTGCCTTTTTGTCTGCTAACATCAGCAAGGTCTGAGGCATGCGCAGTAGAGCCCTTTCCCTCCATCCCTCCCGATCCCTCCGTGGCTGGCAGTTATCTATCTATAAAAGCTTTTGACACCATGCAGGGCATACCCTCCCACCCCCAACCACTATATTCATAACTGTAAAAGCGATTCCAATCTGTACTCACACCTCCTCGTTCCAGCACCGTTCTACAGTGAAGGCAGTGATTGGCTGCCACTCAGCCAATCACAGCCGCGGCTGCTGGTCCGGCCCCCTGCTTGCAGTTCCGGCGGGCAGGGGAGCCAGACCAGAACAGCGCAGGAACGAGGAGGTGTAAGTACAGATTGAAAGTGCTTTTACAGTTATGAATATAGCGGTTGGGGGTGGGAGGGTATGCCCTGCATGGTGCCAAAAGTTTTTAAAGAGGATGGACATGCCCTTTAAGAAAATGGTAAAAGGTGTCACTATGTTAAAAATGGTGCAGTGGTGGTAAAAGGGCAACTGAGATGAAAAATGGGATAAATATACACTAGAGTATGGATAGGCAACTGGTAGATCTCCAGATGTTTTGAAAACTACAACTTCTAACATTCCCCTACCAGCACTGTGCAGCCAGGGAATGCTGGGAGTGCAATTTTCAAAACATCTACTGGTTGCCTATCAGTGCATTAAAGTAACTTCAAAGGAGAACTAAACCCAGGCAGAATCTGAAAAATAACCCCCTAAAAACACCAACAAGCTATAAAATCCCACTTCAGTAAATTGTATTAAAGTAAATGTAAGCCTGTTAAGAACTGGATGAAGTATCTGTGTGTATGTGCGGTGTCAGACCACACCTCCTGACCTCAGTTACATGCTTCCTTCTTTATCTGTCCTGTAAAAGGATTGGCTAGAGGTTATTAATGGGGGTGACCAACTGTAACAAGTTTCTGCCATAGCTAAGGACTGAGCATGTGCAGAACATATAATGGTCATTGAACAAACTGTGTGATACTGGAATGCTGTAAAGTAAAACCATGTGTTATTTAATTTAATTTCCAAGCTTCCGTATCAAAATGAGAGATGAGACACAGATTACTGGTTTTATATCAAGGTGTTCTGCCTTCTGGTTCAGTGTTGTCCTGTGGCTTTAGTTGTCTTTTAAGGACATCCTTTAAGACTAGAAGAAAAGAAGTTTCATCTTCAGGTTAGAAACATTTTCTTTGCAGTGAAACTGAAACTGTCATCCAGCAGATGTAGTAATGGCAAGTTCATTGAATAGCTTTAAAGGAGAACTTTGGTCTCCAAACAAGTTGAGTTTAAATAAAAGGTCAGTTTCCTACCTTTAAAACGAGCCATCAACCACCTCTCTACCTGCTCCACAGCCCAAGATATAAGAAATTAGTTACCAGAAAATTAATGGGTCAAAGGCTGACATGTGACATTCCTTAGGCTGCTCCTCCACCTTGTTGCTGAGAAGCACAGCCTCAGATTCCCTCAGTGTGTGAGGGAGACAGGAAGTCCCTCCCCCTCCCTGCTGTGTGAAGGACCTGCAGCTGCAGAGAAGGTAAGGGAATCTACAGCCCTTCTCTCTCACTATGTGAAAACAGCCTTTTCAGGCAGAGATCTCACTCTGCCTGAAAAGGCTGTTTTTACACAGTTTTTTGTAGAGGGGGGGGGGTCTGCGTGGCCCACAGCACCTGCGAGTGGGTGGGACTAAGACACCATGAGTGGGTGGAGCTAAGACACCTGCGAGTGGGTGGGGCCACATGGGGCTATAAGGGAAGGGGCTATAGGGTCCATGAGTGGGAGAGGCCAGGGGGGCTTGCAAGAGGAGGGGGGCTGCAAGGGGAGGAGGAGACACAGGGCAGATTGACTGTCCGGTTTCAGAGTCCAGGGGACCTGGTGATTCTGCTGCCATATTACACACAAAAATGTAAATATCTTCAAAACGATGCAAAATAAACAATGACAATAAATTGCTAAAATTCTCAGGAGAGAAATTCCTATCAATTTTCCTAAAGTCATTTTTGGACCACAGTTCCCCTTTAAAAGTGGCCTAGATAACTTTCTAAAACTAAAAAATATTGAGAATTCCTGGAATTAACATATATACTGTAGTTCTGGTTGGTACAGGGATAGATAAATAAATAGTACACACCCAAGAACGTGGGTGGTCAGGCACCTCTGAGTCTCCCACTCAGGAACTTAGTCAAAACCCCCCGGAATATCCAGGGGGGAGTGGCCAAGAGAAATAGAAAAAATATAAATATAGTGTGCCTACCACCACAAAAAAGACCACACCACAATATTATAATATATCACAAAAACTATATTTATACAGTATAAATGGCCGGCCGGTCACAATAAAAATACCCACATACAAAATATTTAATATTATGATGATAAATTCTCACACCCTAAAAGTTTATAAATAGTTAAAACTCAAAAATTAGTAGTAGGAGGGGGATATTAAACTATTAGGTTAAGTCGTCTGAGACAATCCTTTGTTCGTATCCAATAGGCAAATAGTCCGTGATGAGATGTGTAATAGTAATGGGTTAAAAATCAAAAAACCATGGTGTGCGCACACCTAAAAATATATAAAAAGGACGTATAAAATATGTCTATATCTCTGGAGGCGGGGGTTATAACTGAATCAATACTGCACCGTGCTCTCGTCGTACGTAATTGGGTAAACGCTGTATCACCGTAGATCCCCCGGACTTGAAAGTTACCAACATCCGTGGCAGGCACGCTCTTGGGATCTGTGTGCCGTTAAAATACCCACTGGAAGGTAGATATTCCTATTCCTTCCCGACGTCGGCTATTTCTGCAGATAAATAGTAGCGTTCAGCTGTTAGTTAAACCACCCGCACTCCTCGTAGATCACGTCCACACGTCTCAATTGCTGCTACAGGGATAGTATATAATATTGAGAATTACTGGTATTAATACATATACTGTAGTTCTGGTTGGTACAGGGATACTATTTAATATTGAGAATTACTGGTATTAATACATATACTGTAGTTCTGGTTGGTACAGGGATACTATATTAAATTGGGAATTACTGGTATTAATATATATACTGTAGTTCTGGTTGGTACAGGGATACTATATAATATTGAGAATTACTGGTATTAATACATATACTGTAGTTCTGGTTAGTACAGGGATACTATATAATATTGATAATTACTGGTATTAATACATAAACTGTAGTTCTGGTTGATCCAGGGATAATTTCCGATTGCCATTTGGAGTCAGGATGGAATTTATTTCCCATTTTTAGCCAGAGTTTTTTTGCCTTCCTGTGGATCACCTGTTAGGTAGGGTTAAAGAGTAAAGGTTGGACTAGATGGATGGATGTCTTTATTCAATTTCAATTACTGTATTACAAACTTCCTGGTTGACTGTAGTACATCTTCCATTCCTGTGAAAAGAGATGAAATGGAACATCAATCAAAAAGAACTAGTCTGGTCTTTTTGAGGAGAGTCAAAAACTAGTCTGGTCTTTTTTTCTCATCTTTATTTCAGTGCCAGCAAAAATACCCTTTTAGTCTGTATTCTTACTGGGGCAACATTTATTAGAAAACCAAACGTGTCAAAGTGAAAACAAAAAGGTAAGTCCAGCTTTATTTCATTGTAAGTTGCCTTGGGTGGCTCAGCATGTGTGAGGAGTTGACGTGCACATACCATTATTTTCCTTTTTACAAACATTTCTTATTTAAAGCTGCTTACATGCAATTCCAGTTTATTCAGAAAGTATGTTTAATCTTATCTTGGTAATAAAAGACCTGCGCTTTGGTAAACATTTCCTTAAAGGCAGTAATTGCTGTGCACACAAAGTTCTAGCTGCCACCCAGTCAGAACAGACTTAAGGATCGTACACACGCACGATGTGCGCACCGAGCAACAACCCCCGACCGCTACCCGCAAAGAACGGCCGTTGCGGCCGAGAATTGTCAGTGTGTATGAGTTCAGTTGGGGGTCGTTCGTTGATCCGCTCGGCAAATCGACGAACGACAGCCATTCGTCGGGGGTAGCGGTCAGTGACGGGGTCATTGCTCGGCCGCACATCTTGTGTGTGTACGAACTGTTTCACAGAAGGCACTTGCCCCTCACATGCACATATCGCAACACAGAAATAATTTTGACCATCATTACCTTGGGTAAAGGCAAGGGGATCTTAAAATCTTTATCATTGGCAAGCATAACATTTTCTTTATTATTCAAAGAGGTATTCTGTTATCACTGAAAGATAAATTACTTCAATAAATTACATCGATAAATTACTTGCATCTAAATTTGTTTTTTAAAACAAGAATGAAAAAGGAAAACCGTAAGGAAGCAATACTGCACCCTACTTTGCTGCCTAACAAGTTTCCTTTACGTCTTTGAGATACTTGCCTTAGAAAGTTAAGTGCTGCTCCCCCCTCCTGATTGGTCCAGCCAAATTTAAATTTTTTGTTTAGTTTTCCTTTAAACATGCCCTTCAACACACACGTTTCCACAGGTGCTGTATTAAATAGCTGTCATAAACTTCCCAACCCAGTCCAAGAAACATTGTCATACGATGCAGACACGTCAGCTTTTCCTTTCTCAGTATTTACTTAGGGCTTGTCCTAATCTGACAATTACTGGGTAAAAAGGATTTACAGTGAAATTTAGTTCCCTTACTTATTTTTATATAAATTTTTTTTTTTACTCTTCTGACATGCTTGATAGATCAGCGTTCTACAGTCGGCAATGGTTCAGAGAATATAACCGCCTGAATGTCTTCATCACCGTTCCTGATAAATTAGGTAGGAATGCAAACTAACAGTCTGTTTCACGTTGTCATTCTAGAAAATGTATGGAATCCGATTCCAGCTGCATACAAACTTCCTTGTAGTATCGTGTTTATCCTTATTAGAAAGTTCAACGTTTTGTTACGTATTTCTGAGAAATAAAAACTAGCGTAATGTTCACCTGTATTGTTCATGCTCTCAATAGAAATGCTAGTAGGCAGGAAGAACTTCAATTTTATAATGAAAATGTGCCACACCTCTAATGATGTGGAATAGTTATTTTCTGGGTGAGCTTTACACCCTGACAAACTAGTTTGACCACTGCAGCCGGACTTGCAGGTACAAAGAGACGGTGTCACGACAATATCTATTAGTTAACATTTGTGAAGAGCCGAATCCTCAGTGGTTGGAACTGGAATCTGGTAAGTATTTAACATATTTCAAAATGCAGGAAATGTGAAGTTGTTTAAAATATTCCTTTATACCTAACGATAACTGCAGTTTCTGCCCCCATTGTTTAAATTTCCCATTTTATCAGAAATTGGCCTGTTCTTTTCAACAATTTGCAAAGCTAGTTGTGTTCATTACATTAAAAAGAAAAACAAACAATCCTGGCAGAAATGGTGCTAAAAAACCCTCAAAAACTCAAATGTTTGCTGTTGTTTTGTTTTATGTTTGTTTTACGTGTGCCCGAAGGTTTAGGATTGTAAAGGTTTTATTGTTTGTTTAAGTTTGTTTGTATACTTGTTTTCTTGCTTTATAGTGCAAGTGTGTTTACCAAGCTCTGAGCACAGACTACTGATAATACCTTCTGGAAGTGGAGTTATTGGGGTGTTTCTTCCCAGTGTAATTACTTTTAGTCTTTAATTTTACCTGCTTTCTTTTGCCAGGGTAGCTATTTCCTGTTAAAGTCTTGATGAAATCCACACTACTGGAATGTAAAGAGTCTATGAACCCACTGCGAATCAGCGTGGGTGGTCTTCCAGTACTGGCTTCCATGACAAAAACAGCGGACCCACGCTTTAGGCCACGGTGGCGGGCTATTGCTCTGTCTGGGATTGGTGTTGCACTATTCCTTCTCTTACTATATCATCGTTCCTCTACTCCACGGACAGCAGTCTCCAATGCTCATAACTGGAAGATGTTACGTCCACTGTCAGGAGAGCTCTATAATGACACATACCCCCTCACACCACCACTTAGGACTCCAGAGGGCCTTCGTTATCACATTGCAATAATAGCAGATTTGGACACAGATTCTCGAAGCACTAAGGATAACACATGGTTCAGTTATTTGAAAAAAGGTTATCTAACCCTGTCCAATAGTGGGGATTATGTAACGGTTGAATGGGAAAACGAGGATGCTGTTCTGGAAACCAACTTGGCAGAGAAAGGAAGAGGAATGGAACTTTCTGAGCTAATTGTATTTAATGGGAAACTGTATTCTGTGGATGACCGCACAGGTGTCGTTTACAGAGTGGATGGAAACAAAGCTGTGCCATGGGTCATACTTACTGATGGGGATGGCACAGTGGGTAAGGGTAAGTGTCACATATCATGGTGTAAATCTGATCTTAAATCTTACTAAATTAGATTGGACACATTTCTATCTTTTGTCATGTGTTTAAAATATGCACCTTTCTTCTTCCTAACCTCCCAATACACTCAATGGGTGGTTGTCAACAGTGCAAGGTAGTTTACATTATACTTCAGGCTATAATATAGCCCCTCCCATGGGGGTAACTACCAGGGGAGCAGGGGGAGCAAGCGCAGGAGGGCCCAGGAGCTATAGGGGCTCCATCTTCTTATTTTTCCTATGACAGATATAGCCTCCTCCCAGAAAACCACTGTGGATGAAGCACAGATAGAGGCCCCATCAGTGATTCCTAGTTATGCCACTGGCCCCACCACTAGTTTGTCTAACACACAGACAAGGGGACGATAATTATGTTGGAGGATGAAATGTGAAAGAAACTGTAAAATCCAACAAAGAATACGGTTGCAAATTGTGTAAGTGATGCATAAGGTTAGTGGGAAAATGAATTATTTAAATTAAAAAAAAACTCTGTAGTTCTACTTTTTCTCTTCAGTTTTGAACAATCAATTGCCCTTGAAGTGACTAAGGCCCCTTTTCCCCCTAGGATGCTTGCTTCCTCAGAATGTAACGGTAAATTTCTCCATCATTTTCTGCTATGGGATTCAAACATGTTCAGATTACAACTGAGCAACTGATTGCCCAGTGGACTAAGTCAAGGGGCTAACATTTTCCTTTAAATGTTACTGTAAAACTCTCCTTAAATAAGTGTGGTCTATATCAGGTGTTTAATGAGTCAGTACAGAATATTAAAGGCAATAGTATGAATGTAAAATAAGCAACAAGCTCTAAAGTCAACACTAAAACTGGAGTGCACTGTGCAGCAAATCTATTTCTGAGTGTTTAAAGGGAAACTAATTGTGGTGGTCATCTTAAAGAAGAGAACTATACTGTTTTTAAAACTACTGCCTAGGGTGATGACGGAAACTTCTAGGTTTGCCCTAGTTCTATCATACCATGCTTGAAAAGTCCATCTCGTAGTATGAGAACTACTGCTCTACACAACTATGTGGTATTCAGAAAAAACACATAGAATGTGTTTTGGATTGGTGTCACTTCAACACCAAACATTTAAAAAAAGCTAAGGGCTGGTGCAGATGTCCCCTTTAAGGAGAGGGAGCCTGCAAATTGCCTTCCATTTCCAGACCATGGCTTGGAAATTTTCTCCTGGGCATGCTACAATGTATACGGATGACACCTACAAAAAGCAAACAATTTAAAAATGTATAAATGGTCATAGCAAGCATTCCAGTAATATTGTTTTTCAATGTATTGCATTGCAGATCCCCTTATTGCTGAGAATCACCATTACTTTGGTCTGTTTTCACTTCTCCTCTATATGTGCTTGCACTTAAATATATGCTGAAAAATCCCATAACAGAGATAGTGATTTTGCTCCTCTACGATAATCAACCTGCAGTGTAATATCCTTTACTAATATGGGTTCATAACTGATACTTTGTCCCTTAAACCTGTGAGCACAGAGGGCAGCCAAATTTACATAAGTGTGTTTAAGGAAGCTTTCCCCAAGACGTACAACCAACAAGACAAAAACAGCACCATGCAAAAGGTATACCATTTACAGTCCATTTCTATATTTTAATTCAGTCCCCCTTTTAACGTATATGTTGCTCAGGATGGATTGCAATAATTGGGGTTAGAATTTCTAAGAGAAAGGTCTATGTTAGCAAGTAAAATTTGAAGTGGTTCTCTGTACATGGATCATTTCTTTTACTCCGTGTGTGAAGCCAATGAAACATTATTCTTTTAATAAATCAAACTCTGCAATAAAATGAGAATATGAAATAATAAATGCTAAACACTTTACTTTAAGTGGCCAACAGTTAAGCTGGCCATATACCTATAAGACATTAACCTGAGAAAGGGCAAATCGGATTTAATGTCTAAAGTCGCAGCTGTTCTTATCAGTGATGTTCCCCCAATGTTCCTTGGCCGGGTAATGCTATATGATCAGCGTTACACCTTTAACGTCTGTTGTAACATTAGTGGGCTGGGTGGTTGTCTTGAATGTCGGAAGTTAAGAGCTAGTATATGGACAAGGAAACTGCTCCCTTTAGGTTGTGATCCAAGATAGATTTGAAATGTTAAAATAAAGTGTTTAGTGGAACTTTTTCTTGCTTGACATCTCAACCATTTTTGGAAGATGAAAATTTATGCTTTGTTAGCAAACAAAGCCTCTATACTCTTTATAAAAGTAGAAATATATATGATGAAAACAAGCAGAACAAATAAGCCCATCTGCCCTTTATTTTTCAGGGTTTAAAGCCGAGTGGCTCGCAGTAAAAGATGAACACTTGTATGTCGGTGGTCTTGGGAAGCAATGGACTACAACATCTGGCGTGGTCCTAAATGAAAACCCTCAGTGGATAAAAGTAATTGGGCCACGTGGTGACATTCAGCATCTTAACTGGGTTCCAAATTACAACTCACTTCGGGCAGCAGCTGGCATCCATGCACCAGGTGAGCAGGTGGAATGAAGGTGATGAGGGATTAGAAATACATTATGTATTTATTATGGAACAGTTATCTTTTTAAACAATCACAATTTCTATAGTCTTCACCAGTAATAATTTTCTGCGCTAAACTTAGCAATATCCATCACTATGCAGATATCTTGGGTATTTGTCTTTAGACTATCATTTTGCATTGATGTGTAAACAGAAAATGGCATCTACAGGAGTTCAAAGTATCCTTTGTTGGTATATAGCCCAGAGCTTTAATAAGCAAATACAACAAAATGATGCTAAGAATCAGGAGGATGTGTGTAACTTGACACAAACTAACTGAAAAAGAAACGTCTGTGTAAAAAAAGGAATAAAACTGGGAGACAAACAACTATATTAAGAAGGTGAGGATGTGGTAGTTTGACCTTGAAAGTTTGTGGTAGATGGGTTACTTTGACCTTGGAATTTTACAGCAGAGCAAAAGTGAGGTGATTGTCCTAGTTACGTAGATAGGCCATTCCATCTGAGTTTTTAGCTGTTCTGCAGAATTTCAAAATACCAGTAATTTTTTCATTTATTTTGCTCCTCATTTTTTGTTGATCACTTCACAAATAAAATATCTTAAAGGGCATGTCCACCCCCAAAACTATAATCCCCCCAACTACTGGCCCCACCATGTAGTGTAGTCTAATCCTTACCTCACATCCCAGCTCCATAGGGTTCTCCTGTAGTCCCCCCCCAAAGTCCCAAAAACTGCCCACCAGGAGGATAGCAGAGCCCATATAGGACTCTGCCTCCTACCTGGCCTCCGGGAGCATGCGTACTGCAGCCCTTCTCCCTCTCCCGATTCCCTCCCCCTAGCGTAAAATGTTTAATATATAAGATTCCCCAAGGGCTCCCAGCCCCAACCGCTATATTTGTATCTTTAGAAAGCTCCCCAAATTTTACTTACCTCTCCTCTTTCCTCCGGCAAAGTGAGCTGCCGGCAGCCGCATCCGTGATTGGCTGCCATTCAGCCAATCACAGATGCGGCTGCCGGTCCCGCCCCTCTGCTTGCATTTTCTCGCAAGCAGAGGGCCGGGAGCGCGGCGGAGGAAAGAGGGGAGGTAAGTAGAGTTTGGGGGGCTTTCTAAAGATACAAATATAGCAGTTGGGGCTGGGAGCCCTTGGGGAATCTTATATCAAAAATTTTTATTTTGGGTGGACATACCCTTTCAAATGATGTGTATGGCGCTTGCTTAATATATAAAATTCATAATGTTTAATAAAATCCCATTTAGATCATTATGTGGTCAGTGTTTACTTGAAGGTGGGTGGGGTGTGACTTTTTTCACTATTTTAACACAAGAACATGCTCATTAAAAATTTGGGCAACACTAGGAAACTTGCTACACGGTAGCGCCACTAGAGAGGCACAGGGAGCAGATTGCTTCCCCTTACAATAGAAGGCAGTGGAGGTTTTTGCAGTACACCACCATTGACATCTATTGTAAAAATGGATTTTCACCCTGCTCCAGGGTGCAGTTTCCCTGCTGCTACATTAGTGAAAACATGCCACATACGTGAAACTACCCTAAATATCTTTTTCAGTGTTGTAAAATAATTTCCTATTTTATTTGCACAGGGTACCTGATTCATGAATCTGCTGCATGGAGTGACTCTTTACAAAGTTGGTTCTTCTTGCCTAGACGCGCCAGCCAGGAGCAATACAGTGAGAAGGAAGATGAGCAGCGTGGTACCAACATCCTTCTTCGTGCTTCACCCGACTTCTCTGATATCACTATGTCCCACGTGGGGATACTGAATCCCACACATGGTTTCTCTTCATTTAAATTTATTCCGGGCACAGATGATCAGATTATTGTTGCTTTGAAATCTGAAGAAGATAATGGCCGAGTTGCAACATACATTACGGCTTTTTTTTTGGACGGTAGAATCTTGTTACCTGAAACTAATATTGGAAGTGTTAAATATGAAGGAATTGAGTTTGTCTAAACTCTGAAGCCTTCATTATGTTAAACGCACATAAGCCATTCATTTGGCTTTTAAACTTTGACATCAGTGGACTCCTTTTAAAAATATTTAAGTAACGTAATCAGATTTAGGTTTCCATTGGGTGTCACATTGTCATATGCCTATGTGGAAGAATATTATTTATGGTTTAATTTCATTGAAAGTAGTATGGCACACTAGGATCATGGTGAAGAAATAACTGATTATGGCAGGGAAAATATCAGTTATCTGGCTATAACGATCAATTGTCATGAGCAGCTAAACAATTTGCACAAATACTTGATACATTTTTAATAAACATTTTAGAATTTTTTTTCCCTTCAAGAGGTTCTTTGTCTTTCACTGTTGAACAAGTAGTGCATTTCAGCAATGAATGATGCAGTGTGAGGGGCATAGTCCATGCTATTATTTTGCAGGAACCAATCAGATGTTAGCTTTTTATTGGGTTACTTCAGTTGGTTAACATTTGATTGGTTGCTGCAGATTAACAGCATGGGCAAACTTTTGCAACTTTTATTGCATTCCCTCCCTCATTTCCACATTATCATAGCAATTGGATTTAACCTTGGCACATGTACTATGAGAGCATTGGGCAATGGGAAAATCCCTGACTCATTTTAATCTGGTGGCAAGATGCAAATTAGGGCTCGTTCACACTAGGGGACGTTTTGGTGCGATGTTAAGCATTGATGTCGCACCAAAACGATTTGCTCATAGGAGTGAATGGTACCGTGCAGTACACTTTGCAGCAGTTTGCTGCATTATCGCATGGTGGTGCCATTAAATTCAAAGAACACCGCTATGCGATAACGGTGGGGAACATTGTACAACATCGCAGTGCTATGTTCCCTGCACCGTAGTGTGAACCCATCCTTAGATTTCAGCTAGGGACTGTGATAATGAATCTGAGTAACTTGGTTCTATTCCAGGAAGGGATCTAAACATTGTTATTTAAAGATCTGAAAATTAATGAAATCCAATTGTTTTGGAAGGTTTAGGAATCTGTATAATAGGTTTAACATTTTTAAATGAGATTTAAGCGGCTTTAATAAAATAGGCTTGTGAGCATAATTTAACTCGGACAAGCAAGTTATTCCGAAGTGGAAAATTGGCTTAAAGGAATAGTTCACTGCAATAGTGAACTATTCCTTTTCTACATTGATTGAAGCCCGGGAGGTTAAGGAGCTATCCCTTACCTCCCGTTCTTCCATCAATGTTTGGATAGCCAGGAACGAAGCTCAGAAAATCTTACCTTCCGCGCAATCCAGCGGGGCCGCTCTGACAGTTCCAGACTGCTTCGCTATAACGCGCATGCCCAATAATGTGCGCTATAGCAGAATGGAAACAGTCAGGAACTGTCAGAGCGGCCCTGCTGGATCGTGCGGAAGGTAAGATTTTCTGAGCTTCGTTCCTGGCTATCCAAACATTTAACAGGAGGTAAGGCATAGCTCCTTAACCTCCCGGGCTTCAATCAATGTAGAAAAGGAATAGTTCACTATTGCAGTGAACTATTCCTTTAAGGTCAGTATTGGTGCAGGGGAACTTCAGTTTAAGACCTGTGGAACAGAATGTCTTTTTCTGTTGATTTTGTCTTTAGGTTCAGAGGGAAGATAAAGAATAGAGGAGGAGAGGACGAGTAAATGCCAAGGTTAAGGGGAACAAATGTCTGTAGACAACATTGTCCCAATAGAACACATTCATAAAGATACAAGCTGCGTCTCACCCTCTCCTATTTGCTGTGGCTGTTTATTAAATTAACCTGTGGATACTAGGGTTAACTCCAATAATACCCCTCTTTGTTTTGGTGGAAGTCCTTCCTAGCTAAGAGACCCACCTCTACTAGTCACAGATCACGATACAGCGTAGCCTGCCTTTAGGACACGAAACAGAGATTTAACCACCCCCCCCCCCCCACAAAAAAAAAAATCTCTTTCCCCCCCCCCCCATATTGTCTCTTCATGTATTACAAAAAAATCCAAAATCTTTGGAGTTATCAAGTACTGAGGGGGACACAAATCATAAATGAGTCTGGGGATTTGATCCTGTGACCTCATGGACTGTGTTTCTTTGCTAGGCACAGAATGTAAGCAAAAGAATTAGAGGCAGTAAAATCAGCAATTTTGTATTGTTCCTGGTAGGCTGTGCTCAATGCATGCTGGCTGAAAGATAAACTGCAGTGTAGCAAGCAGCTTATAACGGACTTCCATATTGGTGTGGAGACATCTGTATAGAAAATGTGCATAGACACAGTGAATAGTGGGGGCATGGCCAATAGGTGCACATGCTCACAAGGCTCTTTTAAAGACTACATGGGCTGTGAAATGAACCTGCAAATGGAAGCCTTCTTAATTATAGAATGTACTTCTTACATGTACATAAATGCAACTTACCAGAGAAGTATCTAACAATGTATCAATGGATCAAAAAATTAAGGGCGCAATGCAGAAACTGAAAAGCTTAGCCAAGTTATATTGATAGTGTGATGTCTACGTAGTGCAACGGTGTGGCATTAGGGGATAAAGTGTATACACACTAAGTACTATTTGTCAACCCATTGTATGTTTTGTTTTTTGCCATATGTTTATTTACACTAGATTATGTTCACTATTCCTAAGGTTTTCTATTACTTTGAAAAAGCACCTTTCCTAGCTGGAGCTCAGGAGGGATGACTAAACTAAACAATATAGATGGATGCCTATACATGCTCTACATTGTTGGGAAAACCGTCTGTTCGTTGGCTACTTCAGACTGTTATCTAATTGTGTTCCATCTACCTACACATGGGTCAACTTATATTGACCCCAATTTTGTTCCATCTACCTACACATGGGTCAACTTATATTGACCCCGATTTTCCCTTATACAGGTCTACTGATTGAGATCTGTAACTAATGTACCAGGATAATATTTTGACCTTGTGAGTTGTGTGGCATATTGAAGACCATATAATCATCTGGGAATTATCAAAATAGCCAATCCGATCATGCAGCCTGAATTATTTTGTTAAAAAGAAGTTGTAAAAAAAAGTCAGTTGTCATAGCCCTTATCTGCCCAATCAAACCCAGCAAAATATTGGCCCATGTGTACGTAGCAGACAAGTGCCTCTAAGAGATTTAACAGTAAACTAAATGCACATGTCTCATTCGGTAACTTAATTGAGTAGTTAATTTGTATTTTTGTTATTACTGTGAGTAACAATATAAAAATAATACTATTCAGGAAGTATTGTAATCTAAAACATTTTCTTGCTCACTGAGAGATCTAGTGGTAAAACTAAATTAATAAGGGGAATAGAGGGGCTTGAATATGCAGGCAGATTAGACAAGTTAGGGCTGTTTACATTGGAGAAGCGATGTTTGCGTGGGGACATGATAACCTTATACAAATATATTAATGGGCCATACAATGAACTCTCTGGTGCATTGTTCACTAATGGGTCACAGCAGAGGACATGCGGACATCCTTTAAGGTTGGAAGAAAAGAAGTTTCATCTTCAGGTTAGGAAAGGTTTCTTTACAGTGAGAACTGTGAAACCGTCTTCCAGCAGAAGTGGTAATGGCAAGTTCATTGAATAGCTTTAAAAAAGACCTGGATACGTTTCTAAAACTAAAAATATTGAGAATTACTGGTATTAATACATATAGTTCTGGTTGATCCAGAGATACTTTCCGATTGCCGTTTGGAGTCAGGAAGGAATTTCCCCCCCTTTTTTAGCTGTTTTTTTTTTGCCTTCCTCTGGATCAACTGTTAGGTTGGGTTAAAAAAAAAAAAAAGGGTGCATAGGTTGGACTTGATGGACGTATGTCTTTATTCAACCTTAATTATTATGTTACTATGTAACAAAGGACATTATATCACCTAGTATACTACCGGTAGTATTTATTGCTGTAATCGGGCCTTGTTTTATAAAATCCCCTGCTTGCAGAAAAGGCTCTCGCATGCCCAAACGCGTGATAACGTGCAGAATTGCAAGCCAATTGTGTGCATTAACATGCTGCGTGGACAATTCGGATGCTTGTGTGAGGCACGATGTGTACGAATGTTCATTTCAGACAATAAGCGGCCCGTGTATGGGCCCTTTATCGGCCGAAACGGACGTTCTTTCGGACATCCACCAAGTCGGTCATTCACTGATCCCCAACCGAACGTCTCTGTATAGGTCTGTCCAGTAGTCACTCTCTCTTATCCAATTGGCTAGCAGAAATTGGGCATCTGATTGTTCATTTGTGCTGCCCTTTAATTTAATCTGCTGTGATTTGCTGGCTGCATAGTTTTGTGGCATATCTCAAGTTAGGTTGTGTCTCTCTGCTCAGGACATAACCTAACCTATGATACGCAACAAAACTATGCAGACCGTAAATCACAGAGCAAATTGCATTGAATGGCAGCACAATAGTTGCAGGTATAATATAGCAATACAGCACACATCTAGGGGACCACAGACTGACTGGTAGCACACAGATTAGATTTCATCCCCCATTATACCCCATACAAGAATGAAAAGGGGTTGGATTATTAAGTAGCCTGTTTTTTTAGCTATGAATACATGGAAATGTATGTATATCAAGCCCCCGGGCTTCATCAGGGTCACGTAACTAGTTAGCATGGGGGAGTCTCGTTCGTTATCGGAATTAACCAGACAAATCGCTCCACCAACTAAGAACGGCCATGCACCACCACCCACAGAATCGAGAAAGAGCTATCAATCTGTCAATCCTTTCCGTGTCCGGGCCGGGTGAGGTTTCCCGTGTTGGGTCAAATTAAGCCGCAGGCTCCACTCCTGGTGGTGCCCTTCCATCAATTCCTTTAAGTTTCAGCTTTGCAACCCTGATGAAGCCCGGAAGTGACGAGTGAAGGGCGAAACACGTGTCTGTATGCTGAAGGAGGAAGGAGTCCACGAGCTACAATAAGACCGGTTCTTGACTTAACATGTATTGAAAGAACATGTGAGGCATGGAGGAAATTGGAAAAGATTGAAGCAATAGACGCGGGTGAAGAGTGTGGTCCGTCTGAGGCGCGGGGCGGCAACGTCCGGCCTCTTTCTTGGCTTCTCACGCTAAGTCCCGTGGTTCGTAAGTACTGTACACACTATCTACATGCTGGAACGTAATTTGTGTTAACATCTATGTATGTCTGGACCGATCAGTAGTGGACTCAGCCTACACAGCTATAGCCAGGGACGCCTGGCTGGGTGTTATTTTTAATTTTATGTCTAAGTATACTATTGATTCTATAGTGTATAGGGGTATGATAGGGTTTAACACTTATTTATGATATGGAGGATATTTTATATGTGATCACCAATAAACGTTAAATTTTTCAGCCGTATGTAGTTGTGTGCCTTAATTTAGGGATCTTTTTTATAATGGGAACCCTTATGTCCCATTCAATTTGTTTGGTCAACATATATACATCATATATTTAAAGCCAAATCTTTAGTTCAGGAAAATATTTGCTGTAAAAAAAGTTGATGAAATCGAGCCTCTGGAATGATTAGTAATTAGTTCAGCTGTGAACTAGTTTGTTGCAGGAAGCTAGAGCAAGCGAAATAGTTATTTTTAACTATTGGAACATTAATTAATTAAGTATGCATTAGATTAGCTGTTCATGCTATTTTACTAAGGTCCCTATTCAAACTGGAGCATGTGCAGCCAAGAAAGTTATAGAGACCACCTGGGAAACCTTTTAATATGATGGATCTTCGAGTCCGGCATTTCTTACTAAGCTCTACAACAGGTAAGACATTTCTAACAAATATTTAGACTTAAGTTCTAGAGTAGCATATTTAGAAATGTTACCTTTAATTTTATTTGTGGTTCCTTTTCTATAAAAAGAATAATAACTATATATATATTGCTTAGGGGCAATTTAGTCATGCAGGGAGATTCAATAAAAGTTCTTATCGTTAAAAATGGTGCTAATTTTGCCCAACCAATCAGATGTTAGCTTTCAGATGTTAAGTAATATATGATTGGTTGGGGCAAAATTAGCACCATTTTTAACAATAAGAACTTTTATTAAAAATAACCATAAATGTATTGTAAAATACCGCAATGCAATACTTTTTAACAATATGTTGAAAGGTTATGTATATATATTCTATAAAATTGATTCAGCAGGGGGGCTGCCTGTGGGAAATTAAGCATAAAACCCCACACTCTTCCTACACTTCCCTTTTAATAGGAACACTATTGAGCATTGCACAGAGCTGTGCTGAGAACAGGTTAAATTCATTATGCAACTCTGTACCGTGTTGTTTCTTCCCCTTTAATAAGGTACACTGTTAGAATATTGCAAATTTATTAACTTCAGCAGACTTACGTTCACCTTACACAATGTAAAATGCATGAAAAAAAAGCAATCAACTTCATAGTGATTTGAAAGCATTTTTGCAATGAGTTTGCTTTTTATGCAGTGCCTTTAATGCATTGCTTTTTTGGGTTATATGGCAAAAAACTTGCCAGATAATATTAGGGGTACTGATATTAGGGTTACTCCTCAAGGGCCCTCTACCCAAAGGTCATCACAATATTAACAGTAAAATATAAGTGCACACCACACTCAAATATTTTGAATTTGTGTGAAACACAACATTTCTGGGAGCTTTTTGTCCCCCTCATCAGGTGTAACCATACCCAAACCTATACACACTTAAATACCCTGCATGCGATTTCATGTGCGATTTTGTTGTGTTTGCGCATGCGGTTTCTTCATTAGGTATAGGAAAACGCATGCGATTGTGATTAAAAATGCAGAACGCAAATCGCAACGCACCCGAAAACGCACGTTTTTGGTGTGTTGACGTGTTTAAAATGATCTGTAAAAAACGCATGTGCAAGCACACAAAAAACACAGCAGTGTGGCCTAGCCCTAGGGCTACTTTCAGACGAACGACCATTCCTTTTCTGTTTGCGTTTATCTAGCGGTTCTAGATGCATGGAAAATGTTGCAAGCAGCATTTTTCTAGAGGCAATGCTAAGAAACTGTCAGTAACAACACGAACAGTTTGAAAGTAGCCTTAAACGCCACCTCTATCATAATGATTGACAGTTACATAAAAGGGGTTATTAGCAGCCAGTGTGTCCCTTTTAAAGGGACATATGCATAATAAATCTGTGAAATAATCATTCTTCCCCCTAGTTTAAACTATTCGATAAGTTTCTTCATCTGTGGTAGTCCATTCAACAGACTCGTATTTATAGTTCGTCACATACAGTACAATATCTACGTAGTCCTTTTCTTTCAGCACAAAAAACAGGTAAGGTAAAGGGTCTGGAGCTCAAAGTAGTCAAAGAAAAGACAAGAGGAGGTAATTATAGAAAACTTTAATTAAACCGAGATACAAAATGTATCTTCCCCCAGCCCCAACCGCTAAAAAATAATTTTAAGAAAGTCCCCAGAACTCTACTTACCTTCCCTTTCTCCTCCGGCATTCTGAGAAGCCGGCAGCCACGTCCGTGATTGGCTGACTCTCAGCCAATCACTGACATGGCTGCCGGTCCCGCCCCCTGCTTGCTGTGTCTTGCAAGCAGAAGGCCGGGCGTCGGAGGAGAGAGGGAAGGTAAGTAAAGATCCGGGCACTTTCTTAAAACTATTTTATAGTGGTTGGGGCTGGAGGAAGGCATTCTATTATAGGGCAATTTTTAAGTGGACATGCCCTTTAAATATATTGAACCCATGGGGGTATGAACTAAGAAGCAGAAGTAGAGGGCATCCATACTGGGAAAATATATTTTTTAAATTGCCCATTATTGGAAACTATATTTTTTGTCAACCTCCACTGTATTTTTTTAAAAATGATTTTTACCCTATTAATATAGCCGCTCAATTTTAGAATCTCAATCAAGTACTCAATTAGCATAAATTCTGTTGCTGTAACAATTTGCAGGGTGACTGAAAGGAAAATTATTGCACGAAGCTGTGCTAAGATCAGGTTCACTTTATTGTTTTCCTGCTGCACTGTGCAATGTTGTTTCTGTAAGTGTAACTAGTGGGGAGATTCACCCAGAGGCGTAAGGCATCTCCTGTTGAAGATTTACCAGAGGCTTTGCGACTCCGGGTGAATCTCCCCGCACATAAGTATTTAACGCCAGCTATTACATACTATTAAATAGTATATCATTTTAATACTTGTGCGCAAAGAGCTGCACAGCCTCTGGTAAATTGGTTTGCAACGGCTGTACTCACGCAGCCGCCACAAAGCGAGACTTATCGTCACCATAACCAATCGTAAATCAGTTAGCATGACATTAAGAGCTAAGAGGAGTACTGCGTACTCGGTAAATGAGCCTTAAGGAATAATGTTGATGTTTTTTTTATGTGCTATACCTTTAAGGGGTGTGTCTTTTAAGCAGAACCAGGAAACGCGAGGCTGGAAGGAAGTAGCGCAGATTGGACTAAAGGTAACAGAACATAACGGACTGCAGGTAATAGAGAGAGGCGGCAGGGATGATGTCACCTAGAATCATTTCTTACAAGGTATCAGTGTGATCCACTGGTAACAGCGCCCTCTGTCGGTCTTATAACGCTTCATATTCCAGCTCTACCGCTCCCTGCTTTTCCTCTCCCACGCTTTCTTCCCCCTCCTCCTCTCACCCACGCTCGAATGACGGGATCACTGGAACTAGAATCCACAACACAAAGCGAATGATGTGAGAGGTGATGATGATGAACGTGCAGAGTGAGGACAGCCAATGTGGGCCAGAGACAGGCAGTGAAAGAGAGAGCAGGTCAGCTGTCTAGTGCTGTGTGTCCTGTGCATGTCGGTCAGTGTGTATAAAGTGATCTATATACATTACATACATTATATATCCTGTACAAACTCCTCCCTTCCAATTGGAATGACGGAATAAACACAGCCACAGTACAACACATTGGTAGAAAGAAACCAGACTGCATTGGTTTCAGTGTAGCCATACAGCATGCATTAAATAAATTGGTACTTGGTTTTGCAACATTCAGATTTCATAAAACCTTGACCTGCCCATTCAGCATTGTCTGTGTATACATAAATGCTTCCCAAATACTGACTTCCTGTTTGCACGACCCCTAATAGAGACCTTATGGTCTTGCCCTTGACCCAGCACCTGGGTTGATTCAGTTGCTCAGTAGAGATCTGAGCATGTTTAACCCATCCAACAGCCAATCAGTAGAAATTACTGTTAGGAACATTCCACAGTAGTTTGCATTCTGGGAAGAAGGACCATTAGAACCTGAAATGTCAACAGCAGGGAATAGTAAGGGGTAGAAATTCAACAGATTTTTCAAAATAGACGAGAATATGGAGAATAACTAGGTATGCATAATATAAACTAAGAATTTTAAAACAATGATATTTTCGGATGAACTTTCCCTTTAACACTGTTCCTTTCCACATTTTCAAAGAATTTTAAAATACACAATCTCCCTATTACAGTTCATTATATTGGGAGTAATAAATAATTTACGGCATTAGCTATCCTGCTCCCTGGATCGCTCGCTAAGCAGGCAGACAGATTAACCAATAGGAATATTCAAGGTTCTGGGGAAGAGGCAGGATGAGAGAGGGCCGGGGAGCAGGAATTAGGTTCTACCCGATGTAATGTAATCTCAGGGGCGAGGACCTATTGTCTCTATGTTCTCACCCTGGTTACATTAAGATAAGAGGATTAGTTTGGGACTTAAATTCCCCATTTTAAAATCCTACATTTTAGGCAGCTCCAAATATGTCAACAATATTGGGTGTCAGGGTGTTTGTATTGTTTGGTCATGACTGTAAAAATCAAACATTTGGGCCTCTGATCCATCATTTAGGCTTGTCAGTCTTAAGCTGGGTACATACCATACAATAATTTGGCCCAACCGACATTTCAGTGTTTCGGTCGGTTGGGCCAAATTATTGTATGGCGGCTCCGACCGTTCCTTCGTCTGAAACGGATGAAAGCGTGATCGGACGGGTCGGAATACCATGACCAATCGTGGACCACGTGATCAGTCGTGGTAACTGGCGGACGTGGCTGCTTTTGCCGCGACCAACGGTCCTTCCTCCTGGACGACCGGTTGAAAGTCTCGAACGGTTGGTCAGGAGGAAAAATTTAATCATGTGTACCCAGCTTTAAAGAAGAATAATAGTCTCCACCCCCCACACACTTTTGCATCTGGCCCCACACTCCTGAACTCGCTGGTCTATTGGTCAGCCTGGGAACAGTCCTGGATCCTGAGAAGGGGTTAATGCCATATGGGTAGTAAGAGACAGCCTTTTGGGGGGAACAAAGGCAAGGGGTTGTTTTCAACTGTATAATTGCTCTTGAAATATTGAGAATAACTGTGATGTCTGCACACAGTCAGTATCTAGCACAAATAGAGCATGATGGGTATCATACGAGACATCACTATAAACGTATTTATACATAAAACAACAGTCTTGTTTCTGCACTTAATGGTTTTGAGCATTCGGGGTTTAGTGCTGCAAGGTCACTGGTTCCACTTGTAGGAATATAGGTATCTTGGGTTTTGTGGAGTTTCTGAAGAAGCCCCGCCCACTTCACTCACAGGGGTGAAATGTATGTTGGACTAGTTCTGAGTACTGTGATACCAGTGTCCTGTTTCAAGCTATATATGCCTTAGGAGACCGGGGGTGGTGCCGGGAGTCCTGTTAGGTTGGAGGTAATCTGCCCCGTTCCTGTGCACTGATATAAGCGACTACAGAGAATCTGGATGTGCGCTTGATAGATGGAGGTGATGAGCGGCCATGAAGTATGGAGACCAGTGTGGCTTTCTGAGTAGTAAAGGAACGCAGGAGTGACGACACCGGACGAGATCTCAGAGAATCCCGTAATTACACCATACCCATGGAGGGGCAGACAGCCATCTAACCTGCAGGTACAAACAGCACCACTGACCAAGGTAATTAAAGTAACAGACTTTCAGGGCGATGCACCAACGGGCGCATCACTCCTGATTTGGAGTTAAAGTTGCGCTAACCGATGTTATATCGGTTAGCGTGACTTTAACTCCTTCCTTGCGGCAGCTGCGTGGCTAACGTGAAAGTTAACAGTGCAGCCGCCGCAAGTGATGTTATATGCCGAAATCGGCATTTTATTGCGGCACTTTCAAAGCCAGCTAATAGCTGGCGTTGAAAGTGCCAGAATAGAACAGCGCCAAGTAGCGATGTTCCGAGCGCCGCTATCGGCATATAACATCGCCGGGCTGTTTGCACCGGTTGCCGATAGCGGCGGTCGGTGCGTCGCCCTGTATATGCTTACTTATTAGATTAGATATGTGACTTGGCATTCTAACTGGGACTGCATTTTCTGCAATTTGTGCCTGTTCTTTTGGCAGTTAGCACATGGACACTTTAATGCAGCCACACATGGTTAATGATGAGAATATGAAGCTGGTCTGTACTATTACTTATTTAATTAGTTTATCTCCGTACTAATATGGTTAGACATATATGTTGTTGTTTTTATTCCTATTTATGCATATATGGTATTTCATGGTGGCAGCTATAACTTATTTATTTATTGTGATTATATGAACATTTGTGATATGGATACTATTGTGATGTTGTAAAACTAATAAACTCAGCACTAACCAAAGCGGCTAGGATTAAGATTATTTTGCAACACACCCCCATATAAAAATGGTGGGGTTATGTGTAGGTTTAAATAACCATGTGTTCTATATGGGATACTAGGCAGTCTTGCCAATTTATATATCTTGGGTTTTGTGTGTCTGCACTCTGTGTCCGTTAGTATGATAAATAAAAGATAAAAAAAGAATAAAAATATATAGAACTAGCAGTTGCACCCGGCGTTGCCCGTTTACACATGTGTGTATAGTATTTGTTACGTGCAGGTGTGTGTTAGGCTTAGATGGAAGAGACGGGGGAAAGAAGTGCACAGTTGGTAATGTACGTCATGTATTTAATAGTTATGAGTTGAGGAGGTGACATTGTTTGAGTGCCGTGTAGCACATATTTTTTATAGCAAAACATTATATACAACGTTAGCAGTTTTTCCACTTAAATACAAAATACAAATAAATATACAAATGTTGTGGTGAACCTACTCGTGAACATGGAATTGGCCTTGGGGAAAACATGTTGATTGTAACTGAATACCGCAGCACTTGAGTGACTGACAGGCAGGGGAGGACTGGCCCAGTAGGCTGAGGGGCAAATTTGGGCTGCCATAAAAATTTGGGCTGCCAAATTAAGTTACGTGCTTAAATGGCACTGCGCCTGCCTCTACCTCTAACATGGGCAAGGAACAGAAGACCTCTCCTCTGTCAAATGAACAGAAGCAGAACAGTGTTGTCAGTCCTCCAGTTCATTAGCCAGTGTTGTCAGTCCTCCAGTTCATTACCCAGTGTTATCAGCCCTCCAGTTCATTACCCACTGTTAGTCAGCCCTCCAGATCATTAGCCCGTGTTAGTCAGCCCTCCAGATCATTAGCCAGTGTGATCAGCTCTCCAGTTCATTAGCCAGTGTTAAGTCAGCCCTCCAATGTATTAGTCATCTTAACCACATAATACACTTCAAAATGTTGCAGGCAACCATATTAAATGAAAATAATAGTCTTAAAAATGGGCAAAACTGAAACAAAGTTTGTGTGAACTTGGTAAAGTGGGCATGGTCCTTTCACGGTTGACGTTTTGTGATCAACCGTGAAAGGGACACTCGGTTGTATTTTACCCCCAGGCCAAAAAGTCCCAGTCCTCCCCTGCTGATAGGCATCACGCTATTCTTGTGTTCTCTGATCATGTGACATGTGGCTCTTTGTGTTGTTAAAGTTGGAGCTCATGGGACATGTATGCGACACTTCAACTATTTAAACACAATCAATAAAGAGGACACTGATTTGTGAGTGGGGAAAATGGCCGCAGCTTTAATAACTTTATTATTTTTCCAAAACCAAATATTCCCAAACATTGTTTTTAACCATTTGTAAATATACCTAGCCAGCGCCCTCTGAGCTGCACAAATCCTCCTTTTAACCCTTTCGCTGCCACAGATCGTATATTCATCAAACTGGATCCTTTGATCAAAAGGATCACATTTTTTTTTTTAAAGGGTATGTCCACCCTTAAAACTATTTTTTGATATAGTATTCCCCCTGGTCTCCTAGCCCCAACCGCTGTTTAGAAAGTGCCCCAAACTTTTACTTACCTCCCCTCTTTCCTCCGCCACGCTGCCGGCCCTCTGCTTGGGAGAAAATGCAAGCAGAGGGGCGGGACCGGCAGTCGCGTCTGTGATTGGCTGAGCGGCAGCCAATCACGGACGCGGCTGCCGGTCATTCAGTGCAGCGGAGGAAAGAGGAGGTAAGTAAACGTTTGGGGCACTTTCTAAACATAAAAATGAAGCGGTTGGGGCTGGGAGACATGGGGGAATACTATATCAAAGGGGATTTATGCTAGGGGGAGAATCCGAGGGGAGGGAGAGGGAAGGAGGGGAGAAGGGCTGCAGTACGCATGCCAAACTTCTCCCGGAGGCCAGGTAGGAGGAGAGCCAGCTATCCTCCTGGTGGACAGTTTTTGGGACTTTGGGGGGGACTACAGGAGAACCATATGGAGCTGGGATGTGAGGTAAGTATTAAACACGCTACATGATGGGGCCAGTAGTGGGGGGGATTATAGTTTTGGGGTGGACATGCCCTTTAAAGGTACAGCCACAGATCGTATATTCACGATCTGTGGCTGTACCTTTAAAAAAAAAAAATAAATAAATTTTGAGCGGCGCTAGGGGCGATCGGGGGGCAGCATTCAACTGCCCCACTAGCCCCCTCAGTACCCCCTCAGTTTCGTCCAAATCCGAGGGGGGGATCGGGAGATTTCAAGCCATGACCGTATAGGAGCTGTCGTGGAGGAAGATCTTGTAGCGGAAAGGGTGTCCCCGGTGATGTCACGGAGCTTCCTCCTTCACCGGGGTCTTCCCTAACCATGGTAGGAGGCTACCCCAGGTGGTCTGGTGGAGGTACTGCACTGCGATCTCTATTCAGATCACAGTGCAGTACCTGGTATAGTAAAGCTGTCAGTTCCATTCACAAATAGGATTTTTTCTAAGTCTTTGCTACCTAGCGAAGACTTACGGTAGAAAGAAAATGGGGACAGAGATCAAAATTTGGTGGTCACCAAATTATTGATCTTTGCCAATGAATGAAAAATCACTTCCTGGAAAATGATTTCCGGGAAGTGATTTTTTCGATCGGATTTCGAATTGGAAAAGGGGAAATGCACACACAAAAAAAGTGATACACACACCTTTTTTTTTTTTTTACCCTAAAACTATAAATTAGCAAAAAACTTTGTCTTCTCCAAGCTTCCCAATGTCCCCGGTTATATCGGTAAAGTAAACGCAGATCATTATTGTTCGATTTCAAGGGAAACTAAGCCTATTTTAGTAGGAAATTTTGCAGAGGTACCAAAAAAAGACCGATTGAATTTTAGGATCAGTAAAGTGTGCAAAAACTTGTGTGACTCTCCGTACTAACTGGTTTTCACTAAAATACCACTATTTGGGGGGGTTGTGGCTTTTTTTATTTATTTTTGGATCCCATTTGATCTAGTTGGTGGCCCCGTCTCTGTTTGCACCCACACATATGGCACACCGTTTGATTCAGGACATGTGGGAAATTGCCATTTAGTGGGTTTTTTTACTTGCCAAGTGGGTTTAGGTAGGATTTCAACCATTGAGTCCTATTTTATTTTTCACAAATCTCCTAAAAGCACGGAGTTCTAGAGTAACAGCGTCTGGATTTTTCATGTATATACGAAAGCATGATACCATCACAAGCTGAAGGTGTGTAGCTTCCAAAAATATATAGTTGTGGGGGTATTTCCAAGTTGATTAGGATGTCCAAATTACAGAACACTTTGATTTTTTTCTTGTAATTGCACTTGTGCATGCGACCCATGTGAGCTAGTTGGTGGCCACGCCTCTGTGTGCACCCAAGCATATGGCATACCGTTTGATTCAAGACATGTGGGAGATTGCCATTTAGTGGGTTTTTTTACTTGTCAAGTGGGTTTAGGTAGGATTTTAACCTTTGAATCACCTTATTATATTTTTTACAAATCTCCTAAAAAGCAAGTTCTATGGAGTACTGGTCTGGAATTCTTCATGTATATATGAAAGCATGACAACATTACGTAGGTGAAGGTGTGTAGATTCCCAAAATATATGTTTGTGTGGGGTATTTCCAAGTTTCAGAGCCGTTTCCTTTGAAAAAGTGTAGACTGTTGAAATTACAGAGCACTTTGATTTTTTCTGAATTGCTTTTGGGCATGCGTCCCATTTGAGCTTGTTGGTGGCTGCGTCTCTGTGTGCACCCACGCATATGGCATACCATTTGATTCAGGACATGTGGAAGATTGACATTTAGTGTGTTTTTTTGTGCTTGTCAAGTGGGTTTAGATAGGATTTCAACCTTTGAATCATCTAATTTTATTTTTCACAATCTTCTAAAAACACAGAGTTCTTTGGATTACTGTGTCTGGAACTCTTCTTGTATGTATTAAAGCTTGGCACCGTAACATAGCTGAAGGAGTGTAGATTCCAAAAATATATAGTTTGTGGGGGGTATTTCCAAGTTTCGGGACTGTTTCCTTTGAAAAAGCATGGGCTATTCAAATTACAGAGCACTTTGATTTTTTCTTGTAATTGCACTTGGGCATGCCTCCCATTTGAGCTAGTTGTTGGCCACGTCTTTATGTGCACCCACGCATATGACATACCGTTTGATTCAGGACATGTGGGAGATTGACATTTAGTTGGATTTTTTGCTTGTCAAGTGATTTTAGATAGGGTTTCAACCTTTGAATCATCTAATTTTATTTTTCATAAAATCTCCTAAAAAAACAGAGTTCTTTGGATTACTGTGTCTGAAACTCTTCATGTATGTATGAAAGCTTGGCACCGTAATGTAGCTCAAGGAGTGCAGATTCCAAAAATATTTAGTTTGTGGGGGGTATTTCCAAGTTTCGGGACTGTTGCCTTTGAAAATGCATAGGCTGTTCAAATTACAGAGCACTTTGATTTTTTCTTGTAATTGCACTTGGGCATGCGTCCCATTTGAGCTAGTTGGTTTCCACGTCTCTGTGTGCACCCACGCATATGGCATACCGTTTGATTCAGGACATGTGGAAGCCCATTATGGTGCCAAGCTTTTCATACATACTGAAGAATCCAGACGCAGAGTAATCCAAAGAAATGTGTTTTTAGGAGATTTTGTGAAAAATAAAATTAGATGATTCAAAGGTTGAAATCCTATCTAAACCCCCTTGACAAGCAAAAAATCCCACTAAATGTCAATCCACATGTCTGAATCAAACGGTATGCCATATGCGTGGGTGCACACAGAGACGTGGAAACCAACTAGCTCAAATGGGACGCATGCCCAAGTGCAATTACAAGAAAAATCAAAGTGCTCTGTAATTTGAACAGCCTATGCATTTTCAAAGGCAACAGTCCCGAAACTTGGAAATACCCCCACAAACTAAATATTTTGGAATCTGCACTCCTTGAGCTACAACGGTGCCAATTCATACATACATGAAGAGTTCAGACACAGTAATCCAAAGAACTCTGTTTTTAGGAGATTTTATGAAAATAAAATTAGATGATTCAAAGGTTGAAACCCTATCTAAAATCACTTGACAAGCAAAAAATCCAACTAAATGTCAATTCCCACATGTCCTGAATCAAACGGTTAGTCATAGCGTGGGTGCACATAAAGAAGTGGCCAACAACACTAGCTCAAATGGGAGGCATGCCCAAGTGCAATTACAAGAAAAAATCAAAGTGCTCTGTAATTTGAATAGGCCATGCTTTTTCAAAGGAAACAGTCCCGAAACTTGGAAATACCCCCCACAAACTATATATTTTTGGAATCTACACTCTTCAGCTATGTTACGGTGCCAAGCTTTTTATACATACAGAAGAGTTCCAGACACAGTAATCAAAGAACTCTGTGTTTTTAGAAGATTGTGAAAAATAAAATTAGATGATTCAAAGGTTGAAATCTATCTAAACCCTTGACAAGCAAAAAAAAAAACACACTAAATGTCAATCTTCCACATGTCCGAATCAAATGGTATGCCATATGGGGGGGGCACACAGAGACGCAGCCACCAACAAGCTCAAATGGGCGCATGCCCAAAAGCAATTACAAGAAAAAATCAAAGTGCTCTGTAATTTCAACAGTATACACTTTTTCAAAAAGGAAACGGCTCTGAAACTGGAAATACCCCACACAACTATATATTTTGGGAATCTACACACCTTCACCTACGTATGTTGTCATGCTTTATATACACTGAAGAATTCCAGACACAGTACTCCATAGAACTTGCTTTTTAGGAGATTTTGTAAAAAATATAATAAGGTGATTCAAAGGTTAAATCCTACCTAAACCCACTTGACAGTAAAAAAAAACCCACTAAATGGCAATCTCCCCAATGTCTTGAATCAAACGGTATGCCATATGCTTGGGTGCACACAGAGGCGTGGCCACCAACTAGTCACAGGGTCGCATGCACAAGTGCAATTACAAGAAAAAAATCAAAGTGTCTGTAATTTGGACATCCTAATCAACTTGGAAATACCCCCCACAAACTATATATTTTTGGAAGCTACACACCTTCAGCTTCGTGATGGATCATGCTTTCGTATATACATGAGAATTCCAGACGCTGTTACTCATAGAACTCCGTGCTTTTAGGAGATTTTGTGAAAAAAAAAATAAGAGGATCAATGGTTGAAATCCTACCTAAACCCACTTGGCAAGTAAAAAAAACCACATAAATGGCAATTTCCCACATGTCCTGAATCAAACGGTGTGCCATATGTGTGGTGCAAACAGAGACGGGGCCACCAACTAGATCAAATGGGATCCAAAATAAATAAAAAAGCCACAACCCACCCCAAAATAGTGGTATTTTAGTGAAAACCAGTTAGTACGGAGAGTCACACAAGTTTTTGCACACTTTACTGATCCTAAAATTCAATCCGGTCTTTTTTTGGTACTCTGCAAAATTTCCTACTAAAATAGGCTTAGTTCCCTTGAAATCGAACAAATAATGATCTGCGTTTACTTTACCGATATAACCGGGGACATTGGGAAGCTTGGAGAAGACAAAGTTTTTTGCTAATTTATAGTTTTAGGGTAAAAAAAAAAAAAGGTGTGTGTATCACTTTTTGTGGTGTGCATTTCCCCTTTTCAATTCGAAATCCGATCGAAAAAATCACTTCCCGGACATTTTCCAGGAAGTGATTTTTCATCATTGGCAAAGATCAATAATTTGGTGACCACCAAATTTTGATCTCTGTCCCCATTTTTTTCTACCTAAGTCTTCGCTAGGTAGCAAAGACTTAGAAAAAATCCTATTTGTGAATGGAACTGACAGCTTTACTATACCAGGTACTGCATGTGATCTGAATAGAGATCGCAGTGCAGTACCTCCACCAGACCACCTGGGGTAGCCTCCTACCATGGTTAGGGAAGACCCCGGTGAAGGAGGAAGCTCCGTGACATCACCGGGGACACCCTTTCCGCTACAAGATCTTCCTCACGACAGTCCTATACGGTCATGGCTTGAAATCTCCCGATCCCCCCCTCGGATTTGGACGAAACTGAGGGGGTACTGAGGGGGCTAGTGGGGCAGTTGAATGCTGCCCCCCGATCGCCCCTAGCGCCGCTCAAAATTTATTATTTTTTTTTTTTTTTTAAGGTACAGCCACAGATCGTGAATATACGATCTGTGGCTGTACCTTTAAAGGGCATGTCCACCCCCAAAAATATAATCCCCCACTACTGGCCCATCATGTAGCGTAGTTTAATACTTACCTCACAATCCCAGCTCCATATGGTTCTCCTGTAGTCCCCCCCCAAAGTCCAAAAACTGTCCACCAGGAGGATAGCTGGCTCTCCTCCTACCTGGCCTCGGGAGAAGTTTGGCATCGTACTGCAGCCTTCCCCCCTCTTCCCTCTCCTCCCCCTCCGATTCCCTCCCCCTAGCATAAATCCCTTTGATATAGTATTCCCCCATGTCTCCCAGCCCCACCGCTTCATTTTTATGTTTAGAAAGTGCCCCAAACGTTTACTTACCTCCCTCTTTCCTCCGCTGCACTGAATGACCGGCAGCCGCGTCCGTGATTGGCTGCCGCTCAGCCAATCACAGAGCGACTGCCGGTCCCGCCCCTCTGCTGCATTTTCTCCCAAGCAGAGGGGCGGCAGGTGGCGGAGGAAAGAGGGGAGGTAAGTAAAGTTTGGGGCACTTTCTAAACAGCGGTTGGGGCTGGGGACCAGGGGGAATACATATCAAAAAATAGTTTTAAGGGTGGACATACCCTTTAAAAAAAAAATGGGATCCTTTTGATCAAAGGATCCAGTTTGATGAATATACGATCTGTGGCAGCGAAAGGGTTAAAAGGAGGATTTGTGCAGCTCAGAGGGCGCTGGTAGGTATATTTCAAAGGTTAAAAACAATGTTTGGGAATATTTGGTTTTGGAAAAATAATAAAGTTATTAAAGCTGCGGCCATTTTCCCCACTCACAAATCAGTGTCCTCTTTATTGATTGTGTTTAAATAGTTGAAGTGTCGCATACATGTCCCATGAGCTCCAACTTTAACAACACAAAGAGCCACATGTCACATGATCAGAGAACACAAGAATAGCTGATGCCTATCAGCAGGGGAGGACTGGGACTTTTGCCTGGGGGTAAAATACAACCGAGTGTCCCTTTCACGGTTGATCACAAAACGTCAACCGTGAAAGGACCATGCCCACTTTACCAAGTTCACACAAACTTTTGTTCAGTTTTGCCCATTTTTAAGACTATTATTTTCATTTATATGGTTGCTGCAACATTTTGAAGTGATTATGTGGTTAAGATGACAATACATTGGAGGGCTGACTTAACACTGGCAATGAACTGGAGAGCTGATCACACTGGCTAAGATCTGGAGGGGCTGACTACACAGGGCTAATGTATGGAGGGTGACTAACAGTGGGTAATGAACTGGAGGGCTGATAAACACTGGGTAATGAACTGGAGGACTGACAACACTGGCTAATGAACTGGAGGACTGACAAACTGTTCTGCTTCTGTTCATTTGACAGAGGAGAGGTCTTCTGTTCCTTGCCCATGTTAGAGGTAGAGGCAGGCGCAGTGCCATTTAAGCACGTAACTTAATTTGCAGCCCAAATTTTTATGGCAGCCCAAATTTGCCCCTCAGCCTACTGGGCCAGTCCTCCCTGCCGTCAGTCACTCAAGTGCTGCGGTATTCAGTTACAATCAACATGTTTCCCCAAGGCCAATTCCATGTTCACGAGTAGGTTCACCACAACATTTGTATATTATTTGATTTTGTATTTAAGTGGAAAAACTGCTAACGTTGTATATATGTTTTGCTATAAAAAATATGTGCTACACGGCACTCAAACAATGTCACCTCCTCAACTCATAACTATTAAATACATGACGTACATTACCAACTGTGCACTTCTTTCCCCCGTCTCTTCCATCTAAGCCTAACACACACCTGCACGTAACAAATACTATACACACATGTGTAAACGGGCAACGCCGGGTGCAACTGCTAGTTCTATATATTTTTTTCTTTTTTTTCTTTATTTATCATAATAACGGACACAGAGTGCAGACACACAAAACCCAAGATATATAAATTGGCAAGACTGCCTAGTATCCCATATAGAACACATGGTTATTTAAACCTACACATAACCCCACCATTTTTATATGGGGGTGTGTGCAAAATAATCTTAATCCTAGCCGCTTTGGTTAGTGCTGAGTTTATTAGTTTTACAACATCACATAGATCCATATCACAAATGTTCATATAATACAATAAATAAATAAGTTATAGCTGCCACCATGAAATACCATATATGCAAATAGGAATAAAAACAACAAAATATATGTCTAACCATATTAGTACGGAGATAAAACTAATTAAATAAGTAATAGTACAGACCAGCTTCATTTTCATCATTAACCATGTGTGGCTGCATTAAAGTGTCCATGTGCTAACTGCCAAAAGAACAGGCAACAATTGCAGAAAATGCAGTCCCAGTTAGATGCCAAGTCACATATCTAATTAATAAGTAAGATATAAAGGGCGACGCACCGACCGCCGCTATCGGCAACCGGTGCAAACAGCCCGGCGATGTTATATGCGATAGCGGCGCTCGGAACATCGCTACTTGGCGCTGTTCTATTCTGGCACTTTCAACGCCAGCTATTAGCTGGCTTTGAAAGTGCCGCAATAAAATGCCGATTCGGCATATAACATCACTTGCGGCGGCTGCACTGTTAACTTTCACGTTAGCCACGCAGCTGCCGCAAGGAAGGAGTTAAAGTCACGCTAACCGATATAACATCGGTTAGCGCAACTTTAACTCCAAATCAGGAGTGATGGCCGTTGGTGCATCGCCCTGAAAGTCGTTACTTTAATACCTTGGTCAGTGGTGCTGTTTACCTGGGTTAGATGCTGTCTGCCCCTCCATGGGTATGGTGTAATTACGGGATTCTCTGAGATCTCGTCCGGTGTCGTCACTCCTGCGTTCCTTACTACTCAGAAAGCACACTGGTCTCCATACTTATGGCCGCTCATCACCTCCATCTATCAAGCGACATCAGATCTCTGTAGTCGCTATATCAGTGCACAGGAACGGGGCAGATTACCTCCAACCTAACAGACTCCCGGCACCACCCCCGGTCTCTAAGGCATTATAGCTTGAAACAGGACACTGGTATCACAGTACTCAGAACTAGTCCAACATACATTTCACCCCTGTGAGTGAGTGGGCGGGGCTTCTAGAAACTCCACAAAACCCAAGATACCTATATTCCTACAAGTGGAACCAGTGACCTTGCAGCACTAAAACCCGAATGCTCAAAACCATTAAGTGGCAGAAACAAGACTGTTGTTTTATGTATAAATACGTTTATAGTGATGTCTCGTATGATACACCATCATGCTCTATTGTGCTAGATACTGACTGTGTGCAGACATCACAGTTATTCTCAATATTTCAGAGCAATTATACAGTTGAAAAAAAACCCTTGCCTTTGTTCCCCCCAAAAGGCTGTCTCTTACTACCCATATGGCATAACCCCTTCTCAGGATCCAGGACTGTTCCCAGGCTGACCAATAGACCGCGAGTTCAGGAGTGGGGCCAGATGCAAAGTGTGTGGGGGGTGGAGACTATTATTCTTCAAAGCTGGGTACACATGATTAAATTTTTCCTCCTGACCAACCGTTCGAGACTTTCAACCGGTCGTCCAGGAGGAAGGACCGTTGGTCGCGGCAAAAGCAGCCACGTCCGCCAGTTACCACGACTGATCACGTGGTCCACGATTGGTCATGGTATTCGACCCGTCCGATCACGCTTTCATCCGTTTCAGACGAAGGAACGGTCGGAGCCGCCATACAAATATTTGGCCCAACCGACCGAAACACTGAAATGTCGGTTGGGCCAATTATTGTATGGTATGTACCCAGCTTAAGACTGACAAGCCTAAATGATGGATCAGAGGCCCAATGTTTGATTTTTACAGTCATGACCAAACAATACAAAACACCCTGACACCCAAATTGTTGACATATTTGGAGCTGCCTAAAATGTAGGATTTTAAAATGGGGAATAAGTCCCAAACTAATCCTCTTATCTTAATGTAACCAGGGTGAGAAATAGAGACAATAGGTCCTCGCCCTGAGATTACATACATCGGGTAGAACGACTAATTCCTGCTCCCCGGCCCTCTCTCATCCTGCTCTTCCCCAGAACCTTGAATATTCTATGGTTAATCTGTCTGCCTGCTTAGCGAGCGATCCGGGAGCAGGATAGCTATGCCGTAAATTATTTATACTCCCAATATATGAACTGTAATAGGGAGATTGGTTTTTAAATTCTTTGAAAATGTGGAAAGGAACAGTGTTAAAGGGAAAGTTTCCGAAAATATCATTGTTTTAAAATTCTTAGTTTATATTTGCATACCTAGTTTTCTCCATATTCTCGTCTATTTTGAAAATCTGTTGAATTCTACCCCTTACTATTCCCTGCTGTTGCATTCAGGTTCTAATGGTCCTTCTTCCCAGAATGCAAACTACTGGGGAATGTTCCTACAGTAATTTCTAATGTTGGCTGTTGGATGGGTAAACATGCTCAGATCTCTCTGGCACCTGAATCAACCCAGGTGCTGGGTCAAGGGCACAGCCATAAGGTCTCTATTAGGGGTCGTGCAACAGGAGTCAGTATTTGGGAAGCATTTATGTATACACAGACAATGCTGAATGGGCAGGTCAAGGTTTTATGAAATCTGATGTTGCAAAACCAAGTACCAATTATTTAATGCATGCTGTATGGCTACATGAAACCATGCAGTCTGGCTTTCTACCAATGTGTTGTACTGTGGCTGTGTTTATTCCGTCATTCCAATTGGAAGGGAGGAGTTTGTACAGGATATATAATGTATGTAATGTATTGATCACTTTATAAACTGACCGACATGCACAGGACACACAGCACTAGACAGCTGACCTGCTCTCTCTTTCACTGCCTGTCTCGGCCCACATTGGCTGTCCTACTCTGCACGTTCATCATCATCACTCTCACATCATTCGCTTTGTGTTGTGGATTCTAGTTCCAGTGATCCGTCATTCGAGCGTGGGTGAGAGGAGGAGGGGGAAGAAAGCGTGGGAGAGGAAAAGCAGGGAGCGGTAGAGCTGGAATATGAAGCGTTATAAGACCGACAGGGGCGCTGTTACCAGTGGATCACACTGATACCTTGTAAGAAATGATTCTAGGTGACATCATCCCTGCCGCCTCTCTCTATTACCTGCAGTCCGGTATGTTCTGTTACCTTTAGTCCAATCTGCGCTACTTCCTTCCAGCCTCGCGTTTCCTGTTCTGCTTAAAAGACACACCCCTTAAGGTATAGCACATAAAAAAAACATCACATTATTCCTTAAGGCTCATTTACCGAGTACGCAAGTACTCCTCTTAGCTCTTAATGTCATGCTAACTGATTTACGATTGGTTATGGGGACGATAGTCCCGCGTGGCGGCTGCGTGAGTACAGCCGTTGCAAACCAATTTACCAGAGGCTGTGCAGCTCTTTGCACAAGTATTAAAATGAAACTATTTAAAGTATGTAATAGCGGCGTTAATAATTATGTGCGGGGAGATTCACCCGGAGTCGCAGCCTGGTAAATCTTCAACAGGAGATGCCCTACGCCTCTGGGTGATCCCCCACTAGTTACACTTACAGAAACAACATTGCACAGTGGCAGCAGGAAAACAATAAAGTGAACCTGATCTTGCACACAGCTTCGTGCAATAATTTTCCTTTCAGTCACCCTGCAAATTGGACAGCAACAGAATTTATGTAATTGAGTACTTGATTGAGATTCTAAATTGAGCGGCTATATAATAGGGTAAAAATCATTTTTAAAAAAATACAGTGGAGGTTGACAAAAAATATAGTTTCCAATAATGGGATTTAAAAAATATATTTTCCCAGTATGGAGCCCTCTACTTCTGCTCTTAGTTTATACCCCCATGGGTTCAATATATTTAAAGGGCATGTCCACTTAAAAATTGCCCTATATAGAATGCCTTCCTTCAGCCCCAACCACTATAAAATAGTTTTAAGAAAGTGCCCAGATCTTTACTTACCTTCCCTCTCTCCTCCGACGCCCGGCCTTGCTTGCAAGACACAGCAAGCAGGGGGCGGGACGGCAGCCATGTCAGTGATTGGCTGAGAGTCAGCCAATCACGGACGTGGCTGCCGGCTTCTCAGAATGCCGGAGGAGAAAGGGAGGTAAGTAGAGTTCTGGGGACTTTCTTAAAATTATTTTTTAGCGGTTGGGGCTGGGGGAAGATACATTTGTATCTCGGTTTAATTAAAGTTTTCTATAATTACCTCCTCTTGTCTTTTCTTTGACTACTTTGAGCCCAGACCCTTTACCTTAACTGTTTTTTGTGCGTGAAGAAAAGGACTACGTAGATATTGTACTGGTTGACGAACTATAAACGAGTCTGTTGAATGGACTCACAGATGAAGAAACTTATCGAATAGTTTAAACTAGGGGAGAGAATAGATATTTTCACAGATTTATTATGCATATGTCCCTTTAAAAGGGACACTGGCTGCTAATAACTTTATGTGATGTCAATCATTATGATAGAGGTGGCGTTTAAGGCTACTTTCAACTGTTCGTGTTGTTACTGACAGTTTCTTAGCATTGCCTCTAGAAAATGCTGCTTGCAACATTTTCCCTGCATCTAGAACCGCTAGATAAACGCAAACAGAAAAGGAATGGTCGTTCGTCTGAAAGTAGCCTAGGGCTAGGCCACACTGCTGTGTGTTTTTTGTGTGCTGCACATGCGTTTTTTACAGATCATTTTAAACACGTCAACACACCAAAAACGTGCGTTTTCGGGTGCGTTGCGATTTGCGTTCTGCATTTTTAATCACAATCGCATGCGTTTTCCTATACCTAATGAGAAGAAACCGCATGCGCAAACACAACAAAATCGCACATGAAATCGCATGCAGGGTATTTAAGTGTGTATAGGTTTGGGTATGGTTACACCTGATGAGGGGGACAAAAAGCTCCCAGAAAGTTGTGTTTCACACAAATTCAAAATATTTGAGTGTGGTGGGCACTTATATTTTACTGTTAATATTGTGATGACCTTTGGGTAGGGGCCCTTGAGGAGTAACCCTAATATCAGTACCCTAATATTATCTGGCAAGTTTTTTGCCATATAACCCAAAAAAGCAATGCATTAAAGGCACTGCTAAAAAGCAAAACTATGCAAAAATGCTTTCAAATCACTATGAAGTTGATTGCTTTTTTTATGCATTTTACATTGTGTAAGGTGAACGTAAGTCTGCTGAAGTATAAATTTGCAATATTCAACAGTGTACCTTATAAAGGAAGAAACAACACGGTACAGAGTTGCATAATGAATTTAACCTGTTCTCAGCACAGCTCTGTGCAATGCTCAATAGTGTCCATTAAAGGGAAGTGTAGGAAGAGTGTGGGGTTTTATGCTTAATTTCCCACAGGCAGCCCCCCGTGTGAATCAATTTTATAGATATATATACATAACCTTTCAACATATTGTTAAAAAGTATTGCATGCGGTATTTTTTCAATACATTTATGGTTATTTTTAAAAAGTTCTATTGTAAAAATGGTGCTAATTTTGCCCCAACCAATCATATATTACTTAACATCTGAAGCAAATCTGATGGTTGGGCAAAATTAGCACCATTTTTAACGAGAAACTTTTATTGAATCTCCCTGCAAGACTAAATTGCCCCTAAGCAATTTATATATAGTTATTTCTTTTTATAGAAAAGGAACCACAAATAAAATTAAAGGGAACATTTCTAAATATGCTACTCTAGAACTTAAGTCTAATATTGTTAGAAATGTCTTACCTGTTGTAGAGCTTAGTAAGAAAAGCCGACTCGAAGATCCATCATATTAAAAGGTTTCCAGGTGGTCTCTATAACTTTCTTGGCTGCACATGCTCCAGTTTGAATAGGGACCTTAGTAAAATAGCATGAACAGCTAATCTAATGCATACTTTAATTAATGTTCCAATAGTTAAAAATAAAATATTTGCTTGCTCTAGCTCCTGCAACAAACTAGTTCACAGCTGAACTAATTACTAATCATTCCAGAGGCTCGATTTCATCAACTTTTTTTACAGCAAATATTTTCCTGAACTAAAGATTTGGCTTTAAATATATGATGTATATATGTTGACCAAACAAATTGAATGGGACATAAGGGTTCCCATTATAAAAAAGATCCCTAAATTAAGGCACACAACTACATACGGCTGAAAAATTTAACGTTTATTGGTGATCACATAAAATATCTCCATATCATAATAAGTGTTAAACCCTATCATACCCCTATACAAAGAATCAATAGTATACTTAGACATAAAATTAAAAATAAACACCCAGCCAGCGTCCCTGGCTATAGCTGTGTAGGCTGAGTCACTACTGATCGTCCCACATACATAGATGTTAACAAATACGTTTCCAGCATGTAGATAGTGTGTACAGTATTACGAACCACGGGACTTAGCGTGAGAAGCCAAGAAAGAGGCCGGACGTTGCCGCCCCGCGCCTCAGACGGACCACACTCTTCACCGCGTCTATGCTTCAATCTTTTCCAATTCCTCCATGCCTCACATGTTCTTTCAATACTGTTAAGTCAAGAACCGGTCTTATTGTAGCTCGTGGACTCCTTCCTCCTCAGCATACCGACACGTGTTTCGCCCTTCACTCGTCACTTCCGGGCTTCATCAGGGTTGCAAAGCTGAAAATTAAAGGAATTGATGGAGGGCACCACCAGGAGTGGAGCCTGCGGCTTAATTTGACCAACACGGGAAACCTCACCCGGCCCGGACACGGAAAGGATTGACAGATTGATAGCTCTTCTCGATTCTGGGGTGGTGGTGGATGGCCGTCTTAGTTGGTGGAGCGATTTGTCTGGTTAATTCCGATAACGAACGAGACTCCCCAGCTAACTAGTTACGTGACCCTGATGAAGCCCGGGGGCTTGATATACATACATTTCCATGGATTTATAGCTAAAAAAACGGCTACTTAATAATCCAACCCTTTCATTCTTGTATGGGGTATAATGGGGGATGAAATCTAATCTGTGTGCTACCAGTCAGTCTGTGGTCCCCTAGATGTGGCTGTATTGCTATTATACCGCAACTATTGTGCTGCCTTCAATGCAATTTGCTCTGTGATTTACGGTCTGCATAGTTTTGTTGCGTATCATAGGTTAGGTTATGTCTGAGCAGAGAAACAAAACTAACTGAGATATGCCACAAAACTATGCGACGCAAATCACAGCAGATTAAATTAAAGGGCAGCACAAAGAACAATCAGATGCCAATTTTGCTAGCCAATGGATAAGAGAGAGTGATACTGGACAGACCTATACAGAGACGTTCGGTTGGGGATCAGTGAATGACCGACTTGGTGGATGTCCGAAAGAAAGTCCGTTTCGGCCGATAAAGGGCCCATACACGGGCCGCTTATTGTTGAAATAAACATCGTACACATCGTGCCTCACACAAGCATCCGAATTGTCCAGCAGCATGTTAATGCACACAATTGGCTTGCAATTCTGCACGTTATCACGCGTTTGGGCATGCGAGAGCTTTCTGCAAGAGGGGATTTTATAAAACAAGGCCGATTACAGCAATAAATACTACCGGTAGATTACTAGGTGTATAATGTCCTTTGTTACATGTAACATAATAATTAAGGTGAATAAGACATACGTCCATCAAGTCCAACCTATGACCCTTTTTTTTTTTTTAACCCAACCTAACAGTGATCCAGAGGAAGGCAAAAAAAAAACAGCTAAAAAGGGGGGGAAATTCCTTCCTGACTCCAAACGGCAATCGGAAAGTATCTCTGGATCAACCAGAACTATATGTATAATACCAGTAATTTCAATATTTTTTAGTTTAGAAACGTATCCAGGTCTTTTTAGCTATTCAATGAACTTGCCTTACCACTTCTGCTGGAAGACGGTTTCACAGTTCTCACTGTAAAGAACCTTTCCTAACCTGAAGATGAAATCTTTCTTCACACCTTTAAGGATGTCGCATGTCCTCTGCTGTGACCCTTGTGAACAATTCACCCGAGCGTTCAAGGTGTGTAGATTCCAAAAATATATAGTTTGTGGGGGGAATTTGCAAGTTTTGGGACTGTTTCCTTAGAAAAAGGGTAGGCTGTTCAAATTACAGAACACTTTGATTTTTTCTTGTAATTGCATTTGTGCATGCGTCCCATTTGAGCTAGTTGGTGGCCACGTCTCTGTGTGCATCCATGCATATGGAATACCGTTTGATTCAGGACATGTGGGAGATTTATATTTAGTGGGGGGGGGTTTATTTGTGGGGGGCATTTCCAAGTTTTGGGGCTGTTTGTGGGGGGCATTTCCAAGTTTTGGGGCTGTTTGAAATTACAGATCACCTTGATTTTTTTCTTGTACTTATGCATGCTTCCCATTTGAGTTAGTTGGTGGCCATGTCTGTGTGCAACCACGCATATGGCATACCATTTAATTCAGGACATTTGGGAGATTGATATTTGGTAACTTTTTTTTCATTACTTTGGGTTTTGGCAGGTTTTTTTTTCCAGAAAATATGCTAAAAGTGCAAAATTCTATGAGGATCTGCACACACACAATTCATGGTATGAATGAAAAAATGGCACTGTTGCTTAGCTGAAGGTATGTAGATTCTGAAAATATATATTTTTGGGGGGTATTTTTGAGTTAGATGGGTGTTTAGATTGTAAAGTCTTAAAAGTTGCTGTTATTGGGCCACTACGCATTGGCTCACTTTGTGACTAGTGGCTTTCATGCCCGTGTGTGTAACTATGTATATGGCATACCGTTTCATTCAGGGCATTTGGAAGATTGATAATTGACAAGTTTTTTTTACATGAAATGGAAATTTGTCATGATTTTTAACTATGAATTGTATTTTTATAAATTTTTCCTGAAAATCTGGTAAAAAAGCGAAATTTTACACGAAACTGCGCCCACACCATTGGTGGTATGCATAAAGGAACCACACCATTGTGTAGATTCCAGGAATATATAGTTTTGGGGGGTATTTCTAATATAGAGGGGTGTTTAGTCTGGCAAATCTGAAAAAATGCTGTAATTGGGCCATTGTTCATTGGCTCACTTTGTGGCTAGTTGATTCCACGTCTGCGTGTGTAACCATACATAGGGCATACTGTTTGATTCAGGACATTTGGGAGATTGATATTTGTTAACCTTTTATTACATTACTTGGGATTTTGGCATGATTTCTACCTATGATAGTTTTTTTTTCTAATTTTTTAGAAAATCTGCTAAAACTGCGAACTTCTACAAAGAACTGCGCCCACACCATTGATGGTATGAATGAACAAACTACAGAATTACGTAGATAAAGGTGTGTGGATTCAAGAAATATAGGGTTTGTGGGGGTTGTTTTGTGGGGAAAAACTGCAGACTGTTCAAATTCAGATTTGGCTGAATATTTTTGCTATTTCTGAGCCATTGTGCATTGTCTCACTTCGTGGCCATTCGCTTCCACGTCGGCGTGTGTAACCAATGCATATGGCATACCGTTTGATTCAGGACATTTGGGAGATTGATATTTATTAACTTTCTTTTACATTCCATCAGGTTTTGGCATGATTAATTTCTACCTTTTGAAGTTGTTTTTTGTTCATTTTTTCAGACAAATGTGAACTTATACGAAGAACTGCGCCCACACTATTGATGGTATGAATGAAACTACAGCGTTACATAGCTGAAGGTGTGTAGTTTTCAGGAATATATAGTTTGTGGGGGTTATTTCTAAGTTACGGGGGGTGTTTTGTGGAAAAAAATGCAGACTGTTCAAATTCGGAGTTGGCTAAATATTTTAGCTTATTGTGAGCCATCGTGCATTGTCTCACTTTGTGGCTTTTCGCTTCCACGTCCGCGTGTGTAACCACACATATGGAATACCGTTTGATTCAGGACATTTGGGAGATTGATATTTGGTAACTTTTTTTTACATTCCATGGGGTTTTGGCATGATTTCTACCTTTTGAAGTTGTTTTTTGTTCATTTTTTCAGACAAATGCGAAGTTCTACGAAGAACTTCGCCCACACCATTGATGGTATGAATGAACAAACTACTCCGTTACATAGCTGATGGTGTGTAGATTTCGGGAATATATAGTTTGTATGGGGTATTTCTAATATATGGGGGTGTTTTGTGGAAAAAACCTGCAGATTGTTTAAATTCAGAATTGGCTAAATATTTTCGCTGTCTCCGAGCCATCGTGCATTGTCTCACTTTGTGGCTTTTCGCTTCCACGGCGGTGTGTGTAACCACACATATGGAATACCGTTTGATTCAAGACATTTGGGAGATTGATATTTGTTAACTTTTTACATTCCATGGGGTTTTGGCATGATTTCTACCTTTTGAATGTTGTTTGATGTTCATTTTTTTTTTATAATTTGGTAAAAGTGTGAACTTCTACGAAGAACTGACCATTGATGGTATGAATGAACGAACTACAGCGTTCCATAGCTGAAGATGTGTAGATTTCAGGAATATATAGTTTGGGGGGGGTATGTCTGAGTTGGGGGGGTGTTTTGTGGAAAAACTGCAGACTTCAAATTCAAAACTGGCTAATTTATTTTTGCTGCTACTGACATTTGGCACTGGTCACGCTCTGGGTTAGTTGGTAGCCATGTCTCTGGGTACACCCATGAATGTGGCATACCGTTTTATTCGGGAGGGGTTAGGCTTTCATATTTGAGATGCGTTTGAACTTTCCTCCACAGTTTTTAGCTGAAATTCAATTCGCATTTGATTTTGTCTCTGATTTTACAGTTGAGGAAAAAAAGGAAAATGTGAGAAAATAACTTACAATTGGACGAAGAGCTGCGTCCGGGTATCTGCATTTTGATCGAAACTAACCTCACTCATAAAATCCTGCGGGTGTGTAGTTTCTAAAAATATCTCCCTTGTGGGGATATTTTAGTTAATTTGGAAGATATTCTATGTTAACCGTCAGAAGTGGTTATACATTTTAATTTGGTGTAATATTCTTGAAGGTGCAGTTTTAGTTTGGGGGGGGGGTCTCCTGTACAGGAAAAGTGGACTACCTACATATATCTGGTATCGTTGTACTCGGGAGTATCAGAGCATTTAGAAACAGTATGATTTTTGTGCATAACCTTAAGATAACTATAAATAAAAATGGGAAAAATCCATGAAAATGTGCAAATCTTCCATTTTTTTTTACATATTTTACCCATAATTCCAGTAAAATTTCCAGAAAAGTTACAAAATTCTGTTACCATGTTAAAGTACACTTCGTGCTGAAAAAAATAATATTCCTGATTTACTGCAAGATTTCCTACTGTAAATTTAGTCTAAAGCGATTAAGGGCAAAATCCTGAAAATTCTTCTGGCAGTTATTTAATGCAAAATTTTTTTAAATTCTCCTGGCAGTGAAAGGGTTAAGGGCTGTTTGGCCTCTAGCCAAGCCACCTTAGTGGACCAGACCTAATCATGGGCTGACACCAGGTAAATTATGCACCTGGCTGCAATCACCCCCCCCCCCTCCAACTTTCTGGGAGAGTTAACCCTTTCCTTGCTGGTCACCACCTGCCCATGCTGAATAATGGGCAAGGGGCTATTCTGCCTACATTCTGTTGTGCTTTCTAAGTTCTTAGGCTGAGGCCACACTACAACGCACACAAACGCGAACTTCATGTAAGTTTTGCACATGCGATTTTGCCGTTTTCTGTTATGAAAATGCATGCATTAACGCACCAAAAACGGCGAACGCATGTGTTACCAATGTCTGCGATGTTGCCATGGGCATGGCATTCTAGGGTGTGGACAGTCTAGGGGCATGTCTGGGATGATGTGGTGTCCAGGAGGTCCGTGCATGGACGTGACATTTGGTGGCATGGTCTCGGTGTTTGGGGGCATGGCAATGCTGTTTGAAAGCATGGGCGTGGCCGTGCCATTTGTGGGCATGGCCCACACAGTTTTGGGGGATAAATATGATGTTTTGGGGAGTGGATTTCAAGTTTGGGGGTGTGGGCATGATGTTTGGGGGTACGCCTGTGATGTTTTGGGGGCATGGATGTGATATTTGTTGGCGTAATAGGAGAACATACCTGTGATGTTTGGGGCATGACCATGATGTATGGGGGCATGGTCGTAATAGTTTTTTTGGGGGGTGACCACAATATCTGGGGGTGTGGTCACAATTTGGGGACATGGCATTATCTTTGGGGGCGTGGCCTTCACGGTTGGGGCGACCATCATGTTGGGAGCATGGCAGTGACAATATCTGGAGTTGAGATTGCGATGTTTGGGATTGTGGCAGTTTTCTTTGGGGGTGTGGCCTTGATGATTGCGGTATGGCATGATGTGATGTTGTGGGCATGGCTATGACATTTTGGGGTGTGGCTGTGATGTTTGGTGACGTGGCTGTGCCTTTGGGGGCGTTGTCATGATGTCTTGGGTCGTTTTCATTGCTACACAACACATTCCATGAGGCTCTGCTTTAAATTTCTTATTTCGTGGTTCATATCACCAATAGTAACATAGTCTTCCCATGGTTTATATTTGTATATAAATGTCATTCATATCACCAATAGTAACATAGTCTTTCCATGGTTTATATTTGTATATAAATGTGATTCATATTACCAATAGTAACATAGTCTTTCCAGGGTTTATATTTGTATATAAATGTGGTTCATATCACCAATAGTAACATAGTCTTTCCAGGGTTTATATTTGTATATACATGTCATTCATATCACCAATAGTAACTTACTGGGAGATTCAATAAAAGTTCTTATCGTTTAATTTTGCCCCAGCCAATCAGATGTTAGCTTTCAAATGTTAAATAAGATCTGATTGGTTGGGGCAAAATTAGCACCATTTTAAACGATAAGAACTTTTATTGAATAACCCTGATAGTCTTTCCAGGGTTTATATTTGTATATAAATGTCATTCATATCACCAATGTAACATAGTCTTTCCAGGGTTAATATTGTTATAAATGTCATTCATATCACCAATAGTAACACAGTCTTTCCAGGGTTTATATTTGTATATAAATGTCATTCATATCACCAATAGTAACATAGTCTTCCAGGGTTATATTGTATATAAATGTCATTCATATCACCAATAGTAACATAGTCTTTCAGGGTTTATATTTGTATATAAATGTCATTCATATCACCAATAGTAACATCGTCTTTCCAGGGTTTATATTTGTATATAAATGTCATTCATATCACCAATAGTAACATAGTCTTTCCATGATTTATATTTGTATATAAATGTGATCATACTCCAATAGTAACATAGTCTTTCCAGGGTTTATATTTTGTATATAAATGTCGTTCATATCACCAATAGTAACATAGTCTTTCCATGGTTTATATTTGTATATAAATGTGGTTCATATCATCAATAGAAACATAGTCTTTCAAGGGTTTATATTTGTATATAAATGTCATTCATATCAGCAATAGTAACACAGTCTTTCCAGGGTTTATATTTGTATATAAATGTCATTCATATCACCAATAGTAACATAGTCTTTCCAGGGTTTATATTTGATAAATGTGATTCATATCACCAATAGTAACACAGTCTTTCCAGGGTTTATATTTGTATATAAACGTCATTCATATGACCTATAGTAACACAGTCTTTCCAGGGTTTATATTTGTATATAAACGTGATTCATATCAACGAGAGTAACATAGTCTTTCCAGGGTTTATATTTGTATATAAATGTCATTCATATCACCAATAGTAACATAGTCTTTCCAGGGTTTATATTTGTATATAAATGTGATTCATATTACCACTAGTAACACAGTCTTTCCAGGGTTTATATTTGTATATAAATGTCATTCATATCACCAATAGTAACATAGTCTTTCCAGGGTTTATATTTGTATATAAATGTGATTCATATCACCAATAGCAACATATTCTTTCCAGGGTTTATATTTGTATATAAATGTCATTCATATCACCAATAGCAACATAGTCTTTCCAGGGTTTATATTTGTATATAAATGTCATTCATATTACCAATAGCAACATAGTCTTTCCAGGGTTTATATTTGTATATAAATGTCATTCATATTACCAATAGTAACACAGTCTTTCCAGGGTTTATATTTGTATATAAATGTCATTCATATCACCAATAGTAACATAGTCTTTCCAGGGTTTATATTTGTATATAAATGTGATTCATATCACCAATAGCAACATAGTCTTTCCAGGGTTTATATTTGTATATAAATGTCATTCATATCACCGATAGTAACATAGTCTTTCCAGGGTTTATATTTGGAACCTTCCAGGAGCAAATTGTAATATGTTCCAGATGTTAAGGGAAATGTCTGGTTCCCTCTGTTATAGAAGGTGTGTGCAGCTTTCTGAGTTGTGTAGCAGTACATTAGGCTGTTGTTGTGTCACTGAAGTGGACTCTGTGTCTGTGTTGTTGAAGTCGGGCAGCACACAGAGCCCAGACCCTTCATCTGGGTTACTGAATTGGGGAATCACACTCTGCAATTGACGTGCAGAATTTTTATTGGTCAAACTGGACTTCATGAGCGTCGGCCCTTTTAGAGGGTGTCCCGTTATGTGGATGAATTCAGGGGTGTGGCTGTGAGGTGAGCACATACATACATACATACATACATACATACATACATACATACATACAGAGGTAACACACGAGCCGCACCATATAATATATTAGAAGGTTAATAATATGTTTATTGCATGCTTACAAACAGCATGACGTTTCGGGAAAACTCGTTCCCTTTTTCAAAATTGTAAGCAAGGGAACGAGTTTTCCCGAAACGTCATTCTGTTTGTAAGCATGCAATAAACATATTATTCACCTTATATATATTATATGGTGCGGCTCGTGTGTTACCTCTGTGTTTAAGAGGGATGTCTGAGTCCTTTGGAGATACGCGCCGAATATATCCTCATGCTGGCTGTGCTGCTACAACCTTTGGAAAAGGTATACATACATAACATACATATATTATACATACATACATGCATACATACAAGATTTCTACTTTATATAGTAGAAAGTGTCCAATATCAATTTAAAATCAATAATAAAAACCATATATTAAAATATTAAAACACAATAATAAAAGCACTTACACTCCTGTCTGGGATTTGGCCATCCAGAATAACTCCAACCACTTGGAGTGGTATAAAAGAGTGCAGGTGTCTTTATTCTGGGCAAATAAAATGAGATTATTTTTAGCATATAAAATGCATCTGTAGTTATGATGCAGACATTAGGCAGTACCTACCAGGGGAGCAGACCCTGCAGGGGGCCCCATCTTCCTATTTTTCCTATGACAGATATAGCCTCCTCCCAGAAAACAACTGTAGATGAAGCACGGATGGGGCCCCATCACAGTTTTGCTGGGGGGCCCAGTGATTCTTAGTTAAGCCACAGCCCGGGCTGCACTGTACATAGTCATTACAGACACTGAAACTTATGGAGAGAGAAGTAACTCCGGTGCTGCTTGAGGAGATACAATATTGTTACCATGTCTGTGCCCTGAAATGACTGAAAGGCTTTGTTGTTAATCAGACTGTCAATGGGAAGGTTCTTTATAAAAACCTCTCAGCTACGTAGCCAAGAGATTTTTCTAACAATATATCCCACTTCACCTCCCCATTCTAAATCCCTAGCCTTATGTGTTATGCAAATTAAACATTTCACTGAAATAGAAGCATTCCACTTTTCTACCGTCTAAAAATCTGCAAGATAGTCCCAACTTTTACAGTTTCATTACTACTGCTATGTCTCCATATTACGGTAACAGATGGAGTAAGTATAGTAATATAATATCGAAGGTTTTATTTCCCAATATTGTGCTATGGAAGTGCATGGAATTGCGCAATAAAATGGTGATTGCATGCACTCCCAAAAGCGGATCACAATGCAGCAGACTAATCTGGGTGCTTTTAAGAGCGCAATTGAATCGCACTTAAAAGCTAGCTATTGTGGCCTATCTCTAAATAAAGTTTTTTAAAAAAACTTTATTGAGGCTGACAGTGGTGGCCGGTAGGAAGTTAGTGGAACTGGACTAACTGTAATGGGCATCTGATGATGATGATAGTGAGAGCTGACACTGCACTGCCGGTAGGAGACTGCCAAGTGAATTAAAGGACTGGATTTATGTATGGAAGATTATTAGGTACATCTGACTGACTTGTTACTCTGTTTACATGGTACCAGGGAGAGGGGTACTGCTAGTCTGTATCACTGAGTGAGACCCCCATACATTTCTCTCATTTAAACTTTCTTCAAAGTCCTGCTCAGACTGTCACAGTAATAGAAGAAGCACAGCAGTGTCTTAACATTTAGATTTTCAGTTTATTTATTACTTTGTCTGACAGTCTGGGCAGCACTTTGAAGGAAGCTGAGAACAGAGCAATGTGTGGGGGTCTTAGGGATAAAACAGCATTAACTAGAGTTACCAGCTCTCTGAGTGTGTGTCTGCATGCCTCTGCGTGACTGAACATGACAGAGTTTCAGCTGAGATGAAACAGAACATTCGGGAGACAGACTGCTGTCTGTCTGACTTAGGTGTGGTGCAGAGTTAATGTTTGACCTTGGCGGGCCCAACTGTGGGAGTGACTGTAAGAGAGTGTGTGGGAGTACCTGTATGTCTCAGAGAGTGTGAGTGTGTGACTGGGAGAGAGAACGTGGATATGCCTGTATGCAGTGGTGTGACAATAGGGCCTGCAGGGCCACAATTGTGGGGGGGCAGATGGTAGGAGTGTGTTTTAAAACAGCTGATTGCGCATATGAGGTAAAGATACAGCCGATCAGCTGTTTAAAAGACCTGAAGTGAACCAAAAGTTCGGTTCCAGTCTTTTAAATGGCTGATTGAGCATATCTTTACTGTGTACGCACCATCAGCTGTTTAAAAACAGCAGATAAAGATGCGCTGGGGAGGGGGGTGGGTCAGGGGCCCAGCCTCCAATCTCGTGGGGGGGGGGCTGCAGTTACGCCCCTGCCTGTATGTGTGTGTGACTGTGGAAGAGAGACTGTTGATGTGCCTGTATGTCAGAGCGAGTGTGAACATGCCTGAGAGAGTGTTTGTGTCTGTGGGAGAGAGAGAGTGTTGATGTGCCTGTATGTCTAAGAGAGTGTGTCTGAGGGAGAGAGAGAGTGTGGATGTGCCTGTATGTCTAAGAAAGTGTGTGTGTGTCTGAGGGAGAGAGAGAGAGTGTGGATGTACCTGTATGTCTAAGAGAGTGTGTGTGTGTCTGAGAGAGAGTGTGGATGTGCCTGTATGTCTAAGAGAGTGTGAGTTCCCTGGTGGGTCCTAGCCTGACACCGTGACACTAAGCAATGTTAGGCAGTTTAAAAAAATTCTTGTGGTTTGGGGAGCCCTATCCAAAATTTTGCAATGGGATTTCTAGCTATGCCCCTGAATTAAGTGAAATTGAATAAAGAAACTATTCACTACAGTTTAGATGACCTTTAAGTTCAACGTTACAATTGGTCAAGAACTATTCATTTGCACTGGTCTGATTTGTTTTTTTTAATGTCTTCTCCTCCAGCGGATCTTGTTTTCCAAATATGAAAGTGCAAAAGGAACTTATTAGATATGAAAGTGCTCCTCTGTCAGGTAAGGAGATTACATGTTATCTGAATGGGATCTCTCAAAGCCATTGAATTGCCATTGAATTACTTGAACCCCTGTTAGGCTGAGGCCACACTACAACGCACCAAATCGTGGGCGTTATCGCACACTATTTCTGTGCGTTAGTGTGCGTTTTCACGTTTGCGCATGCGTTTCTCAAAGAGAAACCACATGCGATTGCACGAAACAATACTTGGATCGCGAGTGAAAACATGCCAAAAAACGCACTAGTGTCGCCTAGCCCTTAAGAGATAATCATTTCCAACTTATTAGTCATCTCTTAAACAAGCAGGATTATCGGAAAAACAAAGATCAGGCTTTAGGAGCTGCTGCAGAGTTAGCTGTATGGTGTGATAATAAGTGTCAGTTCCAAATAATGAATTTATGCTGGCTTAGAATAGGTAGGGGATAAATGAGGAACGGCCCACAACTGCACATCTGCCCACTCAGTCAGACGTTGGTCGTTAATCCAGCAGGATGGACCACAAACGTTGTGCAACTGAGTGCGCAAACTTGTTAGATTGTTGGGCACGCACATCAAAGCTGTATACTAGGCTTTAGACTTTACTGTTCCTTTAAAACAAGTGCCTATCTACTTCTCCACTATTGGTGACCTAAACTGCTATATTTGAAAGAAATACATTATTGCTGTTCCAAGACCCTTTTCGCAAGCATTCAAGACATCAGTTACACAGCCTAGAGGAAGATCTATAAAAGTATTCTGACAGAACTGCAGAACGAAGGCAGAAGCATTGATTCAGAGTGCAGTAGAGCTGTCAAATTATTGATTGTAACCTTTAGTTGCCCTTTAATTTAAAATGTAGCTGTTCGGGTCATGTGGGGGAGCAGATGAGGGAAATAACAGAAGAGTTGGTTCTTCTCACTTTTTTTTTTAAAGTTTTTGCTCAGGGCTTAAAAGGATTTTTAAAAGTTATGCTAATGCCAATTAGTATTTTTCAAATGAGAAATTAAATTAGTTCCAAAACAGCTGGAAATTTTTCTCCAGCATATTGGTCTGGATCCCTACTCAGCTGATACCAATGAGGATTTAAACTGCAGGGGAAGGAAATCTGTAATTAATAATACAATGTGGGGGTATCATGTGTTAGTGTATCAGCCACAGTCTGATGTGACAATAAAAGTTAGAAAAGTGCCTAAAAAAACATCCTATTGAGTTTATGTAATTAGATTTATTTTTTAAAAGTAACTTTATTAAACTTTTTGTACTTGTCCCAGGCAAGATAATGTTTAGGAAATGCAATTGTTTTTATTTAAACCAGCGCCGTGAATAGAGATGCTTAAAGGGCATGTCCACCCCACAAACTAAAATTTCACCAACTACTGGAGCCACTGTACAATTTAAATAAATCCTTACCTTACATCCCTGCTTCTCATACTTCTACTGTAGTGCCTTTTCTAAGTCGAGGAAACTGAAGGGTAGAAGCTGTCTTCCAGTGCAAAAGGTTGCTGCCTTTGCTCTGTCCTCTCACTTGCTGCTGGCATGGGCAGAGGAGCCCTTTCCCCCCCCCCCCCCTTGGCATTCATGTAGCGTTAAAGGCTTAAGTTATATTGCAGGCCATGACCACCCACCCCCAACCGCTATATTGGAACTTAAAAAAAAACGATTCCAAACTCTACTTACAGATCCTCACTCCCGCTGCGTTCTGTATTGATGGTAGCCGTGGCTGTGATTGGCTGCCTCTCAGCCAATCACAACAGCGGCTGCCAGTCCGGCCCCCTGCTTGTAGTTCGGGCAGGCAGGGGAGCTGGACCAGAAAGACACTGGAATGAGGAGCTGTAAATAGTTTGCAATCGATTTTAAAAGTTCCAATATAGCAGTTGGGGGTGGGAGGGCATGCCCTACAATATATTAAAAGTTAGTAATGAGGGTGGAGATGCCCTTTAAAGTATTTATAGGAAATAGTGAGGTGATGTAATGAAAAACAGAATAATACAAACGGCAAATCATGCATTCTCTCTATTTGGCATTAATTCATTCATTCATTAAATTTGGCTGTATATAGACTATTTCTTTTAAGGTTGACAAGGACAATATAGTTTTGACTGTGTGCATTTAGTGCATTTTGAATGCTTTAAATAGTAATATTACTAATTATTGGGCACATTTTCATGCCTATCCATTCTAGCTAGACACCATGACAAAGACACGACTGAACCAATAAGCTTCTTCCTTTCAAACCTGGAGGAGATTTTCTCATGGAAACCCTATACTCAGGATGAATTTAACATTGCAGTAGTTCCTATTGCCAAAAGACATCCACCAATTGAGAGCAATAGACCAAGAACTCTAGTTTGCCATGACATGATGGGAGGATATTTGGAAGACAGGTAGGTGTTTTTTGTTTTTTGTGTTAGTAGGGTGGTAGAGTAGCTATGAATTAAGGCTCGTACACACAGTGTGTACGAATGAACGTTTCGGGCGATAATCGGCCTGTGTATAGGCACTTTATCGGCCGAAAAGTTCATTCGTTCGGAGATCCTCCAAGTTGGTCGTTCAACAATCCCCAAACGAACGACCATTTGTACACATTGTGCGTCGCAGATTGGGACCCGCGATTGCACGCATGTACGAGCCTTTAGAAATGATTAAAGATGTGTCCAGCTGAGATGAATCAGAATTTCGGGAAGGAAGAAGGTGAGGAATGTAGGATCTTGCATCATATAACGTTCAATATGGTAAACTGTGTCATGAACATCCAAGGTGCATTTGCCTGTAGAGTGACACTCCGTGCTGTTTTTTCAGATGGGGGCCCCCATCTTCTTACTTTCCCTAAGACAGATACAACCTCCCCCTGACATTCACTGAAGATGAAGCAGGGACGGGGCCCCATCATAGAGATAAAGAGAATTAAACTATTATACCAAAACATACAGTCGGCAATTATTTACATGAGTAGGGTACCATTAATTGGCTACACTGTAGTTGATCACAGTGTATTGTTCCATTAGCTGGCAGTCTTTTAATGTGCCTCAGGAAATTCAGATGTATTACTTTCCCTTTAAACATACAAATTCTTTCTGATATAATGAAACCGATGTCGATACCCGTCAAATCCCATCATTCCAGCATTGCATCAGTCAGTATTGGCTTCCTCAACTATAGTAGAGGGAGACGATACGCTCGTACACATGTGGGCATATAGACGACCGATCCCCATACCTGGGGCAGTGTATGTCAACCACATGTGTATGACAGGCTTTATACTTGGGGTAGTATAGGTTCTTTCCATTTAACGGTGTCTCCTTTGTCCCACAGGTTTATCCAAGGCACAGATTCCCAGTATCCCTATGTGTTTTACCACTGGAATCAGATTGATATCTTTGTTTACTTCAGCCATCATATGTTTACTATTCCTCCTGTTGCCTGGACCAATGCAGCCCACAAACATGGAGTGTGTGTCTTAGGTAAGATTTATTATCTTCATTCCATTGTAAGTCTGATTGCCTTAAGGTAAACCTTCACACAGCGATAAAGGGACAATACCGTCGACAAGCATGACATTGATATTACTCTGTTTGTGAAGGTTCTCATTTATCCAGGCCATGGTATATCTGTGAAGGTTCTCATTCATCCAGGTCATGGTATACCTGTGAAGGTTCTCATTCATCCAGGTCATGGTATATCTGAGATGGTCCTCATTCATCCAGGTCATGGTATATCTGTGATGGTTCTCAATCATCCAGGTCATGGTATATCTGGGAAGGTTCTCATTCATTCAGGTCATGGTATATCTGTGAAGGTTCTCATTCATCCAGGTCATGGTATATCTGAGATGGTCCTCATTCATCCAGGCCATGGTATATCTGTGATGGTTCTCATTCATCCAGGTCATGGTATATCTGTGATGGTTCTCATTCATCCAGGTCATGGTATATCTGTGATGGTTCTCATTCATCCAGGTCATGGTATATCTGTGATGGTTCTCATTCTTACAGGTCATGGTATATCTGTGATGGTTCTCATTCTTACAGGTCATGGTATATCTGTGAAGGTTCTCATTCATCCAGGTCATGGTATATCTGTGAAGGTTCTCATTCATCCAGGTCATGGTAACATAGTAACATAGTAACATAGTAATTAAGGTTGAATAAAGACATTCGTCCATCAAGTCCAACCTATTCCCTTTTTTTTTTATTTTTTTTTTTTTAACCCTACCTAACAGTTGATCCAGAGGAAGGCAGGGGAAAAATTCCTTCCTGACTCCAAATGGCAATCGGAAAGTATCCCTGGATCAACCAGATCTATATGCATTAATACCAGTAATTCTCAATATTTTTTAGTTTTAGAAACTTATCCAGGCCTTTTTTAAAGTTATTCAATGAACTTGCCATTACCACCTCTGCTGGAAGACAGTTCCACAGTTTCACCGTTCTCACTGTAAAGAAACCTCTCCTAACTTGAAGATGAAACTTCTTTTCTTCCAACCTTAAAGGATGTCCACGAGTCCTCTGATATGACCTATTAGTGAACAATGCACCAGAGAGTTCACTGTATGGGCCATTAATATATTTGTATAAGGTTATCATGTCCCCACGCAACCGCCGCTTCTCCAATGTAAACAGCCCTAACTTGTCTAATCTGCCTGCATATTCAAGCCCCTCCATTCCCCTTATTAATTTAGTTGCCCTTCTCTGAACTGCCTCAATTTCCAAGATGTCCCTTTTGTATATGGGATTCCAAAACTGCACCGCATATTCCAAATGTGGCCTTACCAGTGCCTTGTAAAGAGGGAGAATAATATTTTTGCATTTGTAAACATACATTTTAGATTATCAATTGATTTACTTCCATACATGGTCGTACATGCCTCCTTATCCTCTATGCTCCCCCCTCCTCCTTCTCCTCCCTCCGTTGAGTTACTATCCCCCAGATCCCTAACTTCTCTATCTACCCCTGTGTAGTTAAACGTTCCCTCCCCCCCATACCTAGTTTAAAATCTCCTCCAACCCCTTAGCCATCTTCTCCCCCAAAACAGTTGCACCATCACCATTGAGGTGCAATCCGTCACTACTAAAGAGCCTGTAGCCAAACAGAAAAGTCAGCCCAGTTCTCTAAAAAACCCAAACCCCACTCCTTACACCACTCTCTTAGCCACGCATTTATACTCCTGAGCTCCCGTTGCCTCCCTAGCGTAGCACATGGCTGCGGTAGTATTTCTGAAATCACTACCCTGGAGGTCCTTGCTTTTAACTTGGCCCCTAATTCTCGGAAATCATTTTTAGGACCTCACCTCCACCTCTAACTTTGTCATTGGCACCAATGTGAACCAAGACCCGCCGGGTCACTCCCAGCCCCACCCAATAATCTTTCACACGATCCACCACATGTCGAACCCTAGCACAGGCAGACAACACACTGTTCGGCATGCAGGGTCCTGGCGACAGATTACCCTATCTACCCTTCTAATAATAGAATCCCCTAACCACTACCACCTGTCTATCCTTCCTACCCCCAGTTCTCTCCCTCCCTGTATGGAGATGGCCGTCCCTGGGTGCTCAAGGGAAAGGCCCGCTCCATACATGCTGCTTCCAAGCCATCGTCCTCCACATCTTCACCTAAAATGGCAAATCTGTTGGGATCGACCAGCTGGGAAGAAGCCCCCCTATCCTTCCGTCCCCTACTTCCCCTGGTGACCCTTACAAATCTATCCCTTACAAATCTGGTATATCTGTGAAGGTTCTCATTCATCCAGTCATGGTATATCTGTGATTGTTCTCATTCATCCGGTCATGGTATATCTGTGATGTTCTCATTCATCCAGGTCTGGTAATATCTGTGATGGGTTCTCATTCATCCAGGCCATGGTATATCTGTGATGGTTCTCATTCTTACAGGTCATGGTATATCTGTGATGGTTCTCATTCATCCAGGTCATGGTGTATCTGTGATTGTGATGGTTCTCATTCATCCAGGCCATGGTATATCTGTGATGGTTCTCATTCTTACAGGTCATGGTATATCCTTCCCATTACCTTCCATCCCAAAATGAGCTCTGGGTTATAGATATCACAGATCCAACAACGCATTCTTCTAGTAGGAACTTCTACCATCTGTGAAGAAAATGCTCATATAGGAAATTAAGAAATTTATACCTTTTGAGGTGCTGGCAGTTCCATTACTCCACTATTTCAGGGTAGTTAAAATCCCCCATAACCAGAACATGCCCCATACCAGAGCCTTCGCCAACTGCATATGGAGATTCATTTCCACCTCTTCCCCGGCATTTGGCGGCTTATAACACACTCCAACAATAATTTACCTACCTTCTTGCTTCTGTACACAGTTCCACCCATAATGTTTCTGCCGCATCGTGTTGCTCCCCCATCTATTCCATCTTTTAAATTTGGCTTCAATTCCTGTTTAACATACATACATACTCCTCTCCCTTTCTTATTAACTCGGTCATGTCTAAATAAGGAGTACCCTTCAATATTTACTGTCCAGTTGTGTGAATCATTAAGCATGATTCGCTATACCAATTACAATACCTTTCCTTTAACGCTATTATTTCAGTTCGCCGGTTTTTCCAGCCAGACTCTTGCATTTGTAAACATACATTTTAGATTATCAATTGATTTACATCCATACATGGTCGTACATGCCTCCTATCCTATGCCCCCCCTCCTTCTCCTCCTCCGTTGTGTTACTAACCCCCAGATCCCTAACTTCTCTATCTACCCCTGTGTAGTTAAACGTTCCCTCCCCCCATAACTAGTTTAAAATCCCTCCAACCCCCTAGCCATCTTCTCCCCCAAAACAGTTGCACCATCACCATTGAGGTGCAATCCGTCACTACTAAAGAGCCTGTAGCCAACAGAAAGTCAGCCCAGTTCTCTTAAAAACCACAAACCCCATCTCCTTACACCACTCTCTTAGCCACGCATTTATACTCCTGAGCTCCCGTTGCCTCCCTAGCGTAGCACATGGCTGCGGTAGTATTCTGAAATCACTACCCTGGAGGTCCTGCTTTTAACTTGGCCCCTAATCTCGGAAATCATTTTAAGGACCTCACCTCACCTCTAACTTTGTCATTGGCACCAATGTGAACCAAGACCGCCGGGTCACTCCCAGCCCCACCCAATAATTGTCTACACGATCCACCACATGTCGAACCCTAGCACAGGCAGACAACACACTGTTCGGCATGCAGGGTCCTGGCGACAGATTACCCTATCTACCCTTCTAATAATAGAATCCCCTACCACTACCACCTGTCTATCCTTCCAGCCCCAGTTCTCCCTCCCTTGTATGGAGATGGCCGTCCCTGGGTGCTCAAGGGAAAGGCCCCGCCATAATGTGCTTCCAAGCCATCGTCCTCCCACATCTTCACTAAAATGGCAAATCTGTTGGGATCGACCAGCTGGGAAGAAGGCCCCCTATCCTTCCGTCCCCTACTCCCTGGTGACCCTTACAAATCTATCCCTTACAAATCTGGTATATCTGTAAGGTTTCATTCATCCAGGTCATGGTATATCTGTGATTGTTCTCATTCATCCAGGTCATGTATATCTGGATTGTTCTCATTCATCCAGGTCATGGTATATCTGTGATGGTTCTCATCTATCAGGTCATGGTATATCTGTGATGGTTCTCATTCTTACAGGTCATGGTATATCTGTGATGGTTCTCACTTACAGGTCATGGTATATTTGTGATGGTTTCTCTTCACCAGGTCATGGTGTATCATGTGATTGTGATGGTTCTCATTCATCCAGGTCATGGTGTATCTGTGATTGTGATGGTTCTCATCATCCAGGCCATGGTATATCTGTGATGGTTCTCATTCTACAGGTCATGGTATATCTGTGATGGTTCTCATTCATCAGGTCATGTGTATCTTGATGTGATGGTTCTCATTCATCCAGGCCATGGGATATCTTTGTGTAAAAAAAAAAAATCATTCTTACGGTGTGGTATATGTGATGGTTCTCATTCATCCAGGTCATGGTATATCTGTGATGGTTCTCATTCATCTAGGTCATGGTGTATCTGTGATTGTGAGGGTTCTCATTCATTCAGGCCATGGTATATCTGTGGTAAAATTATAAAGTTGACACGAGAGCCAAAAATAGCAAAATCTGCTAGTGGGTCGGCTTATTGAAGAGAAGCAAAACATTTTTCCAACCTTACGTAGTTCTTTTATCAAGTTTTTTTGCAACAAATACTCTGGAATGTGTTTCAATCACCACAGAAAGTTGTCAGGACTGAAAATGTAGGGCCATAAAATAATGGGGATAAGGTAGTTACAGAGGATGCCGATAACAGTTTTACACTATAGAACATCCAAGCATAGAGTATTGCAGCATTATTGGTATAAAGGATGAAATTGCACTTTGGTTAACTGATAATGTGTTCCAGAAACAACTAAATAAGGTTAATATCAAAAAATCCCCTGGAACAGATAAAATACATCCTCGGATCCTTAGAAAACTAAGTTCAGTTTTATCTAGGCCAGTGATTCTTATTTTCTAAGATTCCCCCATGTCCGGAAACGTGCATCTGGATTGGAAAAAAGCTAATGTAATTCCAATATTCAAAAAGGGTGGTCGTTTACAGCCAGGCAGCAACAGCTAGAGCTAGCAAGATATTGTCTTGTATGAAGAGAGGTATGGATTCAAGAGAATAAATTGGTAAGGCCTCATTTAGAAAATGTGGTGTGGTTTTGGAATCCTGTCTACAAAAATTACATCTTGGAAATGGAAAGAGTTCAGAATAGGGCAACTAAATTAATAATGGGACAACTAAATTAATAATGGGACTGGGGGAGCTTGAATATGAAAACAGATTGGATAAGTTACAATTATGTACACTAGAGAAATGGCACTTTTGTGGGGATATGATTACTGTGTATAAATACATTAACAGCCATACAATCTGGTGCATTGATTACCAATATAACCTGTCAGAGGACACGCAGACATCCCTTAAATCTGGAAGAATAGAATGGAAAGCTGATGAGTTTCTAAAAATACAGAATGTTGCATGTTACTGCATTGATACCTGAGGAAGGGACACAGCATTCCCGAAACGTTGTATTGTATTGTTTTCACAATAAATTGTTGAATCACAACAACATCACATAGTGTGATTACCTTAACCCTTGGTGTAGAGGGTTGGAGGAATTGTCTGGCAAACAGCTAACATCAGAGTAGACTATATTACTGGTATTGATACATAACGTTGGAGTTGATCCAGGGAAATTTCCAATTGCCACATGGAGTCTCGCAGGAATTCTCCCCCCCCTTCATACTGGTTCATTTTTCCTTCCTCTGGATCAGCTGTTATTCGGGAAACTTGGGTATTGCAGAGACTAGACTGATCCATGTCTTTATTCAACCTTAAATACTATACTATACCTAAATGTATGATCAAAACACCATTGGATGTAGCAGACAATATATCTTACACACACCCACACACCCTCGCCTTCTTATAAATCAAAATTCCTTTACATCTCATGTATACCTTCTTATTTGTCTAATATATTGACATTACAATCTTCAAAGGTGTGTCCATTTTGCTTAAGATGCAGATACATGGCTGAGTCCTGACTTTAATGGTATTGCTGCTGGAGGGAACAGATTGCTGCAGCTTTACTTTCAATAGAAGTCAATCTTAGAGTGCTCCCATGATCAAGCGCCTTCTACCATTGACTTCTATTAGATGGGATTGCCGCGCTCCGAAGTTCCAATGGTACCACTTTAATTCCTGACAGACTATCGGCCAGTTTATTGATTGGTAGTCAGACTAGGGTTGGCCCATGTGTATGAACCCTTACACTGTAATTCATACACTGCTATAGAAAACATTGTTACACTGTTCCAACTATATTGGTAGCCTTCTAATTGTAAACTATTGTTATTGCAGCACTGAGTACACTTCCCTATCTATTACGATTTATTTCTGATTTGCTTTTCCAGCACTCCTCTGTATAACACTGTTAGGCTCATTTACCAAGAGCAAAGTCTTAAAGTGCCCGCTAACCCATTTACAAAGAGAGAGCACCACTTTAAGACAGGAATTGCGGAGGCTACATGTGTTTTGTAACTTACACAGTAATTTACACAAGTCATTTAATATTGCATTTGGGACCCTTTAGAATTAACTTTTTAATGCCAGCTATGGAATTAGTTACACAAGGGTCAGTTAAAAGGGAAATTAACCGTAACACTAAGGTACCTTTTCAGAATAGGAAGAAGAACACTCCTGGAATCCAATAAAATGCTTATAATAATAAGCTGAAACCATATACAACGTTTCCGGGAGACTAGCCCCTTTCCTCAGGTACAAACCACAAACATGTAAACAAACTTATAGTATCTTCAGTTATGTGATTACCAAGCTCCTTCTCCCTTCTGTGCTTACTATATAAAGGATAATATGCCCCTTACAGTGTTATATAGCACTTGATTGAAGATACTATCAGGGAGATACAATAAAAGTTCTTATCGTTTAAAATGGTGCTAATTTTGCCCCAACCAATCAGAACTTATGTAACATTTGAAAGCTAACATCTGATTGGTTGGGGCAAAATTAGCACCATTTTAAATAAGAAATTTTAATGAATAACCCAGTATGTTTGTTTGCACATTTGTGGTTTGTTTGTACCTGAGGAAGGGGGCTAGTCTCCCTGAAACGTTATATACATGGTTTCAGCTCATTATTAAAAGCACTTTATTGGATTCCAGGAGTGCGCCTCTTATTATTCTGAAAAGGTACGGCGACTCACCTGTTATTGCACAGGTTTTAGAGTGAGCGTCCGAAAATATAGTCTACGAGGACTTTATAACTATTATTCATAGAACCCTGACACAATTGAGTGTAAATGTCTTTTTCTGGTTAGCTCACTGTTTCTTCCCTTTGTTGTGTCTAATTCCTAGGAACCTTTATAACTGAGTGGGAGAAGGGGGCAAAGACATGTGAGTCTTTCTTGGCAGGTGAAGAAGCTACATACAAAGCACTTGCTGATAAGATGGTTCTTCTGGCTGAATACTACAAGTTTGATGGCTGGTTGATTAACATTGAGAATGTGCTGAGTGTGAGTAATAGTCTAGTTTTTTTTTTTAAAGGGCCTGTCCACCCCTTTTAAATTTTTTTCTGGAGTGTAGGGCTCCCACCCCCAACCGCTATAGTACTTTGTCAAAAACATAGCCAATAACTACTTACTTTGCCTCTTTCCCCTGGCATTCTGTCATGGTCCTCAGCTAAGTTTTTTGACAAAGTACTATAGCTGTTGGGGGTGGGGGGAGGGAGCCCTACACTAAAGAAAATGGGATTGGAGTTAGGGGAAGGGAGGAAGAGGGAGGGGAGGAGGGCTTCAGTGCGCATGTCAGTTTTCTCCCGGAGGAGAGATAGGAGGCTAAGACGATTTGGGACACAAGCAGGCTCCTGGTCTTCATTTTTTGGGACTTTAAACAGCCATTGCAGGGCAGCCATTTGGAGCAAGGATGTGAGGTAAGGAATTTTCTACACTAGGGGGGTGAACATGCCCTTTAACACGTTTTATTTTTAAACATATATTTGTTTTATTTTAAGCATATACAGTAAAATTTGTATTTAAGAAATATATGTTACATTATTTTGAGTTGCTGTAGATCAACTGGTTTAATTTAACTTTTCTATACCTTTCTACTTGGCAAATGTATTGGATACATCTATGGGTATTAAGTTGATTTTTACATCATTCGGGAGAAGGGGGAAAGAGGTAGGAAGGAGGGAGGTGGGTTGAGGTTGGGGACTGTGTCCGATACCTGTTTATATTTGTTAGGGATTTACTTGAGTCATTTAGGTTGGTGTTCCAGCTGTTAGGGAGGATTCCAACGATGGGATCCAGATCTTTTTGAATTTCCTTTTACAGTTTCTATGTTTATAGATTAAGTTGTGGAAAGGGAGAACATTGTTAATTTGAGCTATCCAGGTTTCGGTGTGAGGGTTTCGGGGGGCCATCCATTTAAAAACAGGGATTCCTTTAAGAACGTTAATTGGTATGTATTTTCGATCTCTATATTATTTATCCCCAGTAGGCAAAGTTTTGGGTCCAGGGGAACAGGCCATGGGAGTGTATTTGTTGGTAGTTGCGTAACGCTATGCTAGAAGTTTTGAATTAATGGACAGTCCCAGATAAGATGCCAGAAATCTGCTGTTTGTTGGTTGCATTTGGGACATCTGTCTGAGGAGGTTGGGGATATACAGTTTAGTCTTTTTGGTGTGAGATAGGCCTGATGAGTAATGTATAATTGAATCAATTTGTTATTAGCAGAAGGTGAAGCTTGTGTATGTGCAGTGCCTATCTCGTCCCAGTGTTCCTCTTCTATACTGGAAATTGTTCGGTTCCACATTTGTAAGATTGATTCTCTTTGTTGGGCGGAGTTTACTGCTATCAGCCTAGTATAGATTCATGATATAAGGCCTTGTAGGTCCTTGGTCTTAAGAATCCCAATAATGGGGTGCTTAGTTAGTTGGAATGTTTTAGTTGGAAACTCCGTGTGGATTCAGTGTCTTAGCTGCAGATATCTGTAGAAGTATGAGCGAGGTAAATCAGATTTGCTTTTAAGATCTTCAAAGCTTTTTAGGTGGTTCCCTGATATAATTTGTTCAAAATTTCGTATCCCTTTACTTTCCCAATCATTTGATTTGGCAAATGCTGCAAGTTGTGGGTGGCATTTGTTGTTCCACAGGGGAGCTTCATATGGTATTCCTGAGTATTGTAACAGCTCATTGATCTCTCTTCATATCTTGTGGGATTGATTGTGCAATGGGGTGGGCGCGTTGGTCAAATGTAGTCCGGGGGCCCTCCATCGTGGCGAGGGGATGGCCTGAACTGAAAGAGGCCAGCATTTGTTCTGCCGAGGTGGGAGTTCCGTTGGGTTCAACCCAATGCCTTAAGTATCTGATTTGTCCAGCCAGGTAATACAGGCGGAAGTTTCGAAGTGCCAGGCTGGCTTCATCTTTAGGTTGTTGGAGTTTGCTGATCTTGAGACAGGTTCTGCCATTGGCCCACATGAATGACGTTAGTAGACTTGTGATTTTGGAGAATAGCTTCTTGGGAAGGTAGGCAGGGGAGTGTTCTATTATATATGGAATTTTGGGTAAAAGAATTATCTTGATGAGATGTATTCTTCCACCTAAGTTGATGGGAAGAGCTGTCCAGGTCTGTGTTTTTTGGCATGTTACGGAGGAGGGCATTGACATTTAATCTCTTGAAGTCTTCTTGGAGATCCATATACCCAAATATTTAAATTGAGTGACACTTGGGATCTGCCAAGTCAGTGTTTGTGTAGTTATATTTTGTTTTCATCAAGAAGACATATAGAGGATTTTCCCCAGTTGATACAAAGCCCTGAGTGTGGTTTAAAATGAGAGAGGTGACTCTCACTTGGTTTAGGGATTGTCCGATGTCTGATAGGAACAAAATCATGTCGTCTGCGTAAAGCCCAATCAGATTTGTTGGTGACCCTCTACTTAGACCTTTGATGAGGTGATCGAAACTTAGTCTGATTGCCAGGGATTCGATAACAAGTGAGAAGAGATATGGGGAAAGAGGGCGTCCCTGTCTAGTCTCATGATGTAGGGGGAATGGGTCTGATTTTGAACCGTTTACCACCACGGCGTCCTTAGGATTGGAGTATAGCAGTTTAATCCATTGTATATACTTGGGGCCAGTAATAGTCTTGTTTAACGCCTTAACATCTAATGACCAATCTGCATTCCACATGTCTCCACATTTAATGGTCTCTTGCATAGCATCCTGCTCTGTATAACATCTTCTACTATTTCCCCAGGCTGTTGCAGTGTCTAACGTTCCACATTTCCTGCGTTACTTGAAAGAGAAGCTGCATCAACGTATCCCAGGTGGGAGGGTGATCTGGTATGACAGTGTGCTGAATAATGGTGAGCTGAAGTGGCAAAATGAACTCAATGAGAAGAACAGGTAAGTACCAGTAAACTGGTAAATGCTCCTCAAGGTTGATAAATGTAAGGTGATGCATTATGGACTTAAAGGCTTGATGGGTTGGACTGGATGGACGTATGTCTTTATTCAACCTCAAATACTATACTATACTATACTATACTAAAGGATATGTACACTGTAAAATTAGTTTTTTTAAATTGCCCATTGCTGGAAACTATAATTCTTCCCAACTTTCACTGAAACAATTTTTTATTGATCTGTCCCCCAATTTCTTTAGATATCCAGTCTGAAGAGTCTGAAGCATCTTACATTTCAGCTGTCAATCAAGTGCCTTAGCATCATAAACTCTTCTGTTATGTATAGTTTTGCTTTAGCTGGAATGGTGACAGTTGGGTTGTGAATTGCATTGTGGGAAATTCCCTCTCCTTATGTTGCCTCATAGGGATAACTGAGCATGCTTGCCCTCACAGAGAGTCAGATATTCAGAGTGGCCCACAGCACCCGTGAGTGGACGGGGCCACGGCACCCGTGAGTGGGCGGTGCCACATGGGGCTGTAAGGGAATGGGCCAAGGGGGGCCTGCAACTGGAGGGACCATGGGGTCCATGAGTGGGAGGGACCAGGGGGGCTGCAAAGGGGAAGAGACACAGGGCAGATTGACTGACAGGTTTCAGAGCAGGAAATGCAGGGGACCTGGTGATGCTGCTGCCATATCACACACAAAAATGTAAATATCTTCAAAACTAAGTAAAATAAACAATGGAAATAAATTGCAAAAACTCTTAGGAGAGCAATTCCTATCAATTTACCTAAAGTCATTTTTGGACCACAGTTTCTCTTTAAACGTAGCAAGCAGTGACAAGAGGGCAACAGCTAGAGCAAGCAAGATATTGTTTTGTATAAAGAGGGGTATGGATTCAAGGGAGAAAAATAATATTTTCCCTCTTTAGAAAGCACTGGAAAGGCCACATCTGTTATATGCAAAGTAGTTTTGGAATAATGTATACTAAAATGACCTCTTGGAAATGGAAAGGGTTCAGAGAAAGGCAACTAAATTAATAAGGGGAACTAAGGCAGCTTGATAATGAAGACAGACTGAATAACATATAGGTAATTCCCAGGCACACTGGTTTCAAACATCAAATAAACTTTTATTTCTTCAACGTTTTGTCGACGCACAGGTCGTCATCATCAGGATATAATACATTGTGAACAGTGCTAATTCTTATGTAACATCATATGACCAAACCCCCTTCCCAAGTGCTACTAAAGTGCTTAATTATTAACATATCATAAACAATATCACCAACCAGTCATATAGTATATACTACTGTGGTAATAGATCATCCAAAGATCAGGAACATATGCCCATGTGTAATTGAATAAGTTACAATTATGTACGCTGGAGAAAAGGCTCTTGTGTGGGGAAATGATTACTGTGTATAAAAACATTACTGGGCCATACAATAAACTGTCTGGGGCATTATTCACCAATAGAACATGTCAGAGGACACACTGACAACCCTTAAATGGACACTTTAAGCTGAGGAAGAGTAATTTTTTTTCAGTAATCTATATACATGTACGTAACCCTTACTCTGAGGTATGTGTGTTGCTGCTTGCCTTCAATATAGCAAATGTTTTGCTCAGGAGTAGTATCCCCCTTCCCTCTTTTAACCACTCCCACTGAAGTATAGTTTATGAGAGCGAGAAACTTGATTGACAGCTGAAATGAAAGATAAAGAATTAGATTTTCAGTATAGGAGGTCAATAAGTTTTGGGAGACACAAACTTGTTCTATGTGCTGCTTGGGGTAGGGGAGGGAAATCGCTGACAGTCTGTGTTTATATCTGTGAGAACCCATACATTGCTGTGATTCAAAGTCCTGCTTCAGGCTGTTACTTTTTCAGTTGATTACTCCGACAGTCTGGGACCTATGGGTCTTTCAAGGAACTGAGAGCGGAAAAATGTATAGGGGTCTCAGTGATATAACTAAACTCAACAAGAAATAAATTGTTGAAACATTGTGTTTGTGTGTGATGTGTGGTCCACAATAAAAACATAAACTGATTGGAGTGCGATCCTCTACCTTCTTAAGCTTGATATAACTAAACTCACCCTGTGTTACATACCAGCTCTCGGATACATCCCTTCCACTGGTCCTATTAAAAACAGCCCTTGGTTCATTAGCAAGTGCCCTCAGTTCATTGGCCAGTGCCCTCGGTTTTATTAGCCAGTACCCTCAGTTCATTAGCCAGTTTCCTCGGTTTAGTGGCTAGTGTACTCGGTTCATTGGCCAGTGTCCTTGCTTTATTAGCCAGAGCCTTTAGTTCATTAACCAGTGCTGCAGAGCACATCTTCACATTGGCCAGTCATGGACTGCAGTCAGAACACAAAGAGGAGCCGGCCCAAGAAGGAGTGCTTCTAGTATTAGAGATATTCTTTTAAGTACCTAGAGGTGAGGACCTAGTGGTATAGGTCCTCACCCTGGGTGTTTTTCGATTGTGGAAGGATAGGAGCAAGGAGAAGTATAATTGTGCTTCAATTTAGTCCTTCATTAGCTAGAGTTAAGTCAGCCCTCCAGTTCATTAGCTAGAGTTAAGTCAGCGCTGTCTGTAACTTTTATCTTACACAACATACATTTGGAATTTTTGCAGGAAACAATGTACAATGGGAATGGCGGTCTCTTTAAATGGGCGCTTGTGTGCGCGCCACATCGCCCTCCCCATCTGTCCCTCTTTCCCATTACAAATTGTTGGGAGGTATGCGTGGTTGGGAAGACTTATAGTTGCTAGTAATGGTCAATTTAACATGTTTCTCGGTATAGATGCCCTTGGAAGACTGGAAGAAGAGAAATTTAGTCTTCAGGTTCAGAAAGGGTTTTTCACTGTGAGAACGGTAACACTATGGAACTGTCTTCCATTGGACGTGGTGATGGCAGGTTCATTGGATAGTTTAAAAAAAAAAAAAAAAACAGTTAAATTTATAAAAATAAAGAATGTTGCAGGTTACTGGTATTGATACATAAAGTAGAGTTGATCCAGGGATATTTCTAATTTCCCCTTCATAATTCTGGTGGTTTTTTTTGCCTTCCTCTTGATCAACAGTTAAGTAAGAAATGTGGGTATTGCCGAGTAGGTTGGACTGGATAGACGTATGTCTTTATTCAACCTCAAATACTATACTGTACTATTGATTTATCTGTTTCACTCCTCCTGACTCTTTATGTTTATTATCTTGCCATTTCTTAATTTCCCTGTGTCACTGTCACATTTTCACCCTTTTCATGGCGAATGGTGAATTGATATCCTGGCAGGCCAGTCTGACCCTGACCCTGCAATGTGAATGCGGTTTTTCTGATAGGTGTATGTATACTTTTATTTATATAGCGCCACTTGGGTACGCAGCGCTGTACATTATAAAATACAGAGTATACAAACGGGGATAAGTGCAATCCATTATACAGATAAATTTATATAAATAAAGTTTAGACAGATAACAATCATTAACAGTGCTGGTTTTCAGAAATGTAGGATAGTCGTTTAGATTTAAAACAGCTAAAAGATGTCTCTTGGCGAAGCGAGAGAGGGAGAGAGTTCCAAAGGTAGGGAGCATCAAGAGAGAATGGTTTAGGACAGGAGGATGCAGTGTTTCAGTGTTTGTAGGGGGTTTGTAGAGAAGATTGCCTTGCGAGGAGCACAGGGCACGTCCAGGAACATAAGGGACCAGGAGAGAAGATAGAGTGAGAGTGAAGGGATTTAAAGGTTAAAAAGTGTATTGAATATGATTCTTTGTTTTATGGAAAGACACCCTATGGACTGCAGTATCGGGGTTGTGGCTTCTTTTTTGTTGAAGAGTGAGATGATCCAAGCTGCCAGGTTTAAAATAAACTGGAGAGGAGAGAGATGACAGACTATTCTGTTTTAGAGTGCACCATCCAGGAGGAAATAGAGAACAGACATTTAGAAGTTAGAGATTGAATTTAAGGGTGTAGGGCAGATTGTGCTATATTGTATAGAATGTGGCATGTTGTTATAATCTGATAATATTTGATATAAAGACATACGTCCATCCAGTTCAACCCACTCAGCAAAACGCACACTTCCTGAATAACTATCTGTTGTATTCAATTAGATCAACTGGACTTGAAATGTAGTTCTTGAAGACGTTTCGCTAGTCATCCGACTGGCTTTCTCAATTCAGAATGACTTGTACAAGAATCTGTGGCAATTATGTACCCTGGAGAATCCCAATTAGCATATCACAGCCAGGTGTTAAGGGTGTGATTAGATAGTGGCTAAGAGGTGTTATAGGAACGCCCAGAGTAAGGTGTTAAAACAGCATTGTACATGGCAGACAGTTGGTGTCGAACCGCCCCACCTCTATTTAGGCTTGGTTTCTTTATTTTCACATAATGGCCTCCTTAACAACCTCTCTTGAACCAGTCACGTTCCTTCGCCAGTATGTTAACATTACAATCTTCAAAGTATGTCCTTTATCCTTAAGATGCAGATACACGGCTGAATCCTGACCCGAGGAATTGGCTCTTCTGTGCTGGGCCATACGTTGATGCATTTGCTGTTTGGTCTCCCCCCACATACAAATCAGAGCATTCTTCACTACTGCACTGCACCGCATATATGATGTCGCTTTTCTTGTGTTTTGGTATTGGGTCTTTTTGGATGTACCAATTGCTGCCTCACGTGTTGCTCGGTTTAAAGCAGCAGGGATACGAGTTTTTTTTTGAAAATTCTTCTTATTTCTCGGAGACCCCTGCTACATATGGGATGACCATGTTCTTCCTCCTGTCTTGCTTTTCCCCTTCACTGTTGGTATTTGTGTTCTTTTCTTCTTCTTCTACTTCTTTTGACAAAGGCCCAGTCTGGATATCCACAAGTTTTAAGGGCTCCTCTGAGATGTTTCATTTCTTTTAGCCTTCGCCTCTGTGCTAGTGGGGATGTTCTCGGCTCTTTTGTTGCAGGGTTCTGATGACACCCAGCTTGTGATCTAAAGGGTGGTGGGAGTCAAACATCAAATACTGATCTGTGGTTGTGTTGGTTTTCTGTAAACCTCTACTTCCAGTTTACCATTTTCCTTAACTTCTACCAAGCAGTCCAAGAAAGCCAGTTTTGTTTTTGTACCTCTTCCCTTGTGAATTTAATGTTTGGGTCTCCCCGCATTAATGTGTTCTGTGAAAGCTTGTACTTCCTTCTGGTGGATTTTCACCAGGTGTCATCAACATATCTGAACCAGTGGCTGGTAAGCCCTTAAAGGTATTAAGCGCCTGTGTTTCTACCTCCTCATGTAAAGGTTGGCCACAATAGGTGAAACTGGAGATCCCATAGCACATCCATGTTTTGCTATAGAACTTATCCCTGTTATTGAAATAGGTGGTATTCAGGCACAAGTCCAACAAGGAACATACCTTTTTGGGTGAATCAGTTCTGCTGGTAAGAGTCTGTCTTGGCCCAGCCGTTTTCTCTCACCATGTCAACAGCCTCCTTGGTGGGTATACAGTGAAGAGAGATGTCACATCATAGGACACCATAGTTTTCTTCTACACCGAGTACTATATCTTCGTTTAGAAGAAACTATGGTGTCCTATGATGGACATCTCTCTTCACTTGTATACCCACCAAGGAGGCTGTTGACATGGTGAGAAAACGGCTGGGCCAAGACAGCACTCTTACCAGCAGAACTGATCTCAACCCAGAACAGGTGGTTCCTTGTTGGACTTGTGCCTGAATACCACCTATTTCAAATACAGGGATAAGTTCTATAGCAAAAATGGATCTGCTATGGGATCTCCAGTTTCACCTATTGTGGCCAACCTTTGCATGGAGGAGGCTTAAAACCGAGCACACACGCTGAGGCAGCAATTGGTACATCCAAAACCCAATACCAAAAACACAAGAAAAGCGACATCATATATGCGGTGCAGTGCAGTGAAGAATGCTCTGATTTGTATGGGGGAGACCAAACAGCAACTCATCAACGTATGGCCCAGCACAGAAGAGCCAACTCCTCGGTCAGGACTCAGCCGTGTATCTGCATCTTAAGGATAAAGGACATACCTTTGAAGATTGTAATGTTAACATACTGGCGAAGACTGACTGTGTTCAGAGAGGTTTTAAGAGGCCATTTATGTTGAAAATAAGAAAACCAAGCCTAAATAAGGTGGGGGGTTCGACACCAACTGTCTGCCATGTACAATGCTGTTTTAACACCTTACTCTGGGCGTTCCTATAACACCTCTTAGCCACTATCTAATCACACCCTTAACACCTGGCTGTGATATGCTAATTGGGATTCTCCAGGGTACATAATTGCCACAGATTCTTGTACAAGTCATTCTGAATTGAGAAAGCCAGTCGGATGACTAGCGAAACGTCTTCAAGAACTACATTTCAAGTCCAGTTGATCTAATTGAATACAACAGATATACCATGACCTGGATGAATGAGAACCTTCACAAGCATATTCCTGAATAACTGTTCCAGAGGAAGGCAAAAAAAGCCCACCAGAATTATGAAGTGAAAAAAAATTCCTCCCTAACCCCTTTATTATTTTAGTTGCCCTTCTCTGAACCCTTTCCAAAAAGATGTCCTTACCAATGCTTTGTAAGAGGGAGAATAACATTTTCCTCCCTTGAATCCATACCTCTCTTTATACAAGACAATACCATGCTGGCTCTGGCTGTTGCCACCTGGCACTGCTTGCTTCCTTTAAGTTTGTTATTTACCAAAACTCCAAGATCCTTTTCCAACAGGGATTCACTTAACACAGAGCCATTTATAGTATAACTAGACATTAAGCCTGTTACAATAACAGGCGCTAGAAGCCCAGAGTGCCTCCATCCTCCATGTCCCAAGGCCACAGTTCTCTTAGTGTCCCCCCTCTGTCCCAGACCCAGGGTCCCCCACTCTGTCACAATCCAGAGTCCCCTCCCTCTCTCCCAGACCAGGGTCCCCCTCTGTCCAGACCCAGGGTCCCCCGTCTTCCCAGACCCAGGTCCCCGTCTGTCCCAGACCCAGGGTCCCCGTCTGTCCCAGACCCAGGGTTCCCCGTCGTCCAGACCCAGGGCCCCGCTCCCAGACCCGGGTCCCCCGTCTGTCCCAGACCCAGGGTCCCCCGTCTGTCACCAGACCCAGGGTCCCCCGTCTGTCGCAGACCCAGGGTCCCCGGCTGTCCCAGACCCAGGGTCCCTCCTCTGTCCCAGACCCAGGGCCCCCTCTGTCCCAGACCCAGGGGCCCCCTCTGCCCCAAACCCAGGGCCTCCCTCTGTCCCCGACCCAGTGCCACCCCCTCTGTCCCAGACCCAAGGGTCCCCCCCCTCTGTCCCAGACCCAGGGCCCCCCCTCTACCCGCCCCTCGTCCAGACCCAGGTTCCCTCACTCTGTCCCAGACCCAGGTTCCCTCACTCTGTCCCGAGACCTAGAGTCCCCACTCTGTCCCAGACCCAGGGCCCCTCCTCTGTCCAACCCAGGGTCCCCCGTCTGTCCCCAGACCAGGGTCCCCCTTGTCCCAGACCCAGGTCCCCCGTCTGTCCCAGACCCAGGGTCCCCCGTCTGTCCAGACCCAGGGTCCCCCGTCTGTCCCAGACCCAGGTCCCCCGTCTGTCCCAGGACCCGGGTCCCCCCCCCTCTGTCCCAGACCCCCGTCTGTCACAGATCCAGAGTCCCCCACTCTGTCCCAGGCCCAGGGTCCCCCGTCGGTCCCAGGCCCAGAGTCCCCCGTCGGTCCCAGGCCCAGGGTCCCCCGTCGGTCCAGCCAGGTCCCCGCGGTCCCAGCCGAGTCCCCCGTCGGTCCCAGGCCAGAGTCCCCTCGGTCCCAGGCCCAGAGTCCCCCCGTCGGTCCCAGGCCCGGGCCCCCTCCTCTGCCCCAGGCCCAGAGTCCCCCGTCGGTCCCAGGCCCCGGGCCCCCTCCTCTGCCCCAGATCCAGGTCCCCCCCCCAGCCCAGACCCAGCCCTGACACCTTTGGTTAATAGGAGGTTACCCCCTGCCTCACTGTCCCCCACCCAGAGATCTTAGAACTTAACTGGTGTGTGTACAGTTTATTGGTGTCAGACTGTTTTACTCCAGAGCAGCCACACACACACTGACACAGGGACGCACACTTGCATTTTATTATATAGGATATAAGTATATAAGTATTAAATGTATCACTTTACATTAAATCAAATATTAGTGTTTTCCTCAATGCTATACACCCATCAGCCCTAGACTATAAATAAAATACAGAGTAGTATTGTGGATATTCCCATCTACTATTGAAAAAGTTAAATGTAGTTTACACGGTGCAGAAGAGACACGTAAGTGAATTTAGGGGCCTTAGTGTTTTCTCTTTTGCTGCATTTGAGATTAGAACCAACTGTTGGTTCCCTCCCTCCCATAATGTGTATTGTGGGTTCGATACGTTCATACAAGCCTTGCACTATTTTATTAAGATGGAATGTTTCTATTAATCCACAGAATCTTCTTTGATGCCTGCGATGGGATTTTTACAAATTACAACTGGCAAGAGGACCATTTGCAGAATATGGCTGAGGAGCCACGTAGGACAGACGTGTATGTTGGAGTTGATATCTTTGCCCGGAGTGAGGTCATAGGAGGAAAGTTTGACACGGTTAAGGTACAAGCGGAGGGTTATTCTCTGTAATATGGGTTTTAGTGCAGTATCTTTTAATTAACCCTTTCCTGTTCTATGTTTTAGTCTCTGCAGATGTTACGTCAGTATGGCCTGTCAGCTGCTCTTTTTGCTCCGGGCTGGGTGTATGAGTGTTTGGAGAAAGATCAATTTCTTCTGAACCAACACAAGTAAGAGCTCTTAATGAACAATATTTTCTCACGTGATTTAGCTGCTTGGGATGATTTAAAGGAAAACAAAAGCCCATATTTTTGTACTTCATAATTTGAAAACATCCCCTCTAAAAACCCCTTTAAACTATAAATTGGTATCTCAGTAAATGGCGTAAATAGAAATGTAATTCCCCGAAGAAGGGAATAAGAAAACACTGGCCACACCTCTTGACCTCAATCACATGGTCCCTGGTCTAATATGGACTGTAACAGGATTGGCTAGAGATTACTAGTAGGCATGTCCTGCTGTAAGAATTCCTGTAGTAGCTTACCACTGGGCATGTAAAAGAACACAATGGTCTGTGACCACACTATTCAATACTGGAATGCTGGGAAATAAAACAACATCAAAATAAGAGGTGGGACACAGATTTCTGATTTTTTTATGTCACGGTGCTCTGCCTTTGGATTTACTGTTGTTCTCGGTCTTAAGTTGTCCTTTAGTTAATGGTAATAATCACTTCAATAGTTGGTTACTATGTACATGATAGAATATACATATTTAAGTCTTAAAAAGTGGCAGGGCTAAAACCCATCCTCTAAAACATTGTGTGTGTTTGGTTGATGTTAATAAACCTTAAAATGTGTCAGTCCTGATAGTTTTCCCTATGTACAAAGGGAGAAGGCTCGGGACTGTGTGTAGCTCAATCTTTGAAAAATGACAGACAAAATCTTAATGATTCCTTTTCCCCCTAACACTAGTAAAAGATGCCTGGACTTCTAAACAACTCTATATGTAATAGGAATAGGAATGCCCTGCACTGGGAACGTTTCCTTTTAGTGCTAAAGACACTGCCAGTGGAATAACTGAAAGCAGTGCCAAGATTCCCTTCTTTAAGTCACATTAACCAACTTAGGGTGACTTTAGAGGGTATGTACACTGTAAATCCAACTTAATGTTACTAGATAGCTTAGGCTTTAGATGTAAAGTGATTTTTTTTCCTTCTAGCCCCCTCCTATACCTTTCTTCCTTTAAAGTTTCTGTATTCCTGCTCCTCCTGTCTCCCCGCGTTTTTAGCCTACTAGATGTGAAAATCCATTTGCCAAGCAAATATTTTTTGCGGTCACAGAGCCATGAGCATGCAGGCATGTAACATCATCACAACGTAGCCACAACGCGTGTGCAGACTGATCTCGCGAGTGTGCTCTGTGACCGGAAAAAGTATTTGCTTGGCAAAGGGATTATCACTTCTCATGGGGTCGGAGCAGAAAACAGGAGGATATAGGAGGAGGAATACAGAATGGGGGGAAAGGTAGGGTATGGGAGGGGGCTAGAAGAAAAAAAGCCTAAGCAATCTAGTAATGTTAAGTTTGATTTACAGTGTACATACCCTTTAAGAAGGGAACTGCAGATTTAACAAAATATACTAACGCAGTCGCTGTAATCAAATTAAAAAAATATAATGCACTCCAAGCCTATAATATAATGCACTCCAAGCCTATAATATAATGCACTTCAAGCCTATAATCAAATATAATGCACTCCAAGCCTATAATAAAATATAATGCACTCCAAGCCTATAATAAAATATAATGCACTCCAAGCCTATAATAAAATATAATTCACTCCAAGCCTATAATATAATGCACTCCAAGCCTATAATATAATGCACTCCAAGCCTATAATATAACTGCAATCATTTCTTTATAAAATATATTGCACTCCATACCTATAATAAAAATATAATGCACTCCAAGCCTATAAAAAAATAATGCACTCCAAGCCTATAATAAAATATATTCACTCCAAGCTATAATATAATGCACTCCAAGCCTATAATAAATATAATGCACCCAAAGCCTATAATAAAAATAAATTCACTCCAAGCCTATATAATATAATGCACTTCAAGCCTATAATAAAATATAATGCACCCAAGCCTATAATATAATGCACTTCAAGCCTATATATAATAATGCACTCCAGCCTATAAAAAATATAAGCACTTCACCTTAATAAATATAATGCACTCAAGCCTATAAATAAATATAGCACTCATCCTTATAAAATATAATGCACTCCAAGCCTATAAAAAATATGAATGCACTCCAAGCCTTATAATAAAATGCACTCCAAGCCTATAAATATAATGCCATCCGCCTATAAATATAATGCACTCCAGCATAATAAAATATAAGCACTCCAAGCCTATAATATAATGCACTCCAAGCCTATAATAAAATATAATGCACTCCAAGCCTATAAAATAATGCACTCCAAGCCTATAAATATAATGCACTCCAAGCCTATAAATATAATGCACTCCAAGCCTATAATAAAATATAATGCACTCCAAGCCTATAATAAAATATAATGCACTCCAAGCCTATAATAAAATATAATGCACTCCAAGCCTATAATATAATGCACTCCAAGCCTATAATATAATGCACTTCATCCTTTAATAAAATATAAGCACTCCAAGCCTATAATAAATATAAGCACTCAAGCCATAATATATGCACTCAAGCCTAAAATTATAATGCCACTCCAGCCTATAAATATAATGCACTCCAAGCCTATAATAAAATATAATGCACTCCAAGCCTATAATATAATGCACTCCAAGCCTATAATATAATGCACTTCATTCCTTTAATAAAATATAATGCACTCCAAGCCTATAATAAAATATAATGCACTCCAAGCCTATAATATAATGCACTCCAAGCCTATAAATATAATGCACTCCAAGCCTAAATATAATGCACTCAAGCCTATAATATAATGCACTCACTCAAGCCTTAATCAATATAATGCACTCAAGCTATAATAAAATATTAATGCACTCCAAGCCTAAATATAGCACTCCAAGCCTATAATATAAGCACTTCATTCCTTTAATTAAAATATATTGCACTCCAAGCCTATAATAAAATATAATGCACTCCAAGCTATAATAAAAATATAATGCACTCCAAGCCTATAATAAAATATAATGCACTCCAAGCCTATAATAAAATATAATGCACTCCAAGCCTATAATATAATGCACTCCAAGCCTATAATAAAATATAATGCACTCCAAGCCTATAATAAAATATAATTCACTTCAGCCTAATAATAATATAATGCACTCCAAGCCATAATATAATGCACTTCAAGCCAGATAATATAATGCAGATCCAAAGCCTATAATAAAATATAATGCACTCTTCCTTTAAGTAAATAGAATGCCACTCAGCCTATCTAAAATATAATTCACTCCAAGCCTATAATATAATGCACTTCAAGCCTATAATAAAATATAATGCACTCCAAGCCTATAATATAATGCACTTCAAGCCTATAATATAATGCACTCCAAGCCTATAATAAAATATAATGCACTTCATTCCTTTAATAAAATATAATGCACTCCAAGCCTATAATATAATGCACTCCAAGCCTATAATAAAATATAATTGCACTCCAAGCCTATAATAAAAATAAATTCACTCCAAGCCTATTAATATAATGCACTTCAAGCCTATAATAAAATATAATGCCCCAAGCCTATAATATAATGCACTTCAAGCCTATAATATAATGCACTCCAAGCCATAAAAAATATAAGCACTTCATCCTTAATAAATATAATGCACTCCAAGCTATAAATAATATAGCACTCACCTATAAAATATAATGCACTCCAAGCCTATAAAAAATATAATGCAACTCCAAGCCTATAAATAAAATGCACTCCAAGCCTATAAATATAATGCCATCCGCTATAAATATAATGCACTCCAAGCCTATAATAAAATATAATGCACTCCAAGCCTATAATATAATGCACTCCAAGCCTATAATAAAATATAATGCACTCCAAGCCTATAAATATAATGCACTCCAAGCCTATAAATATAATGCACTCCAAGCCTATAATAAAATATAATGCACCAAGCATAATAAAAAATATAATGCACTCCAAGCCTATAATAAAATATAATGCACTCCAAGCCTATAATAAAATATAATGCACTCCAAGCCTATAATATAATGCACTCCAAGCCTATAATATAATGCACTTCACTTTAATAAAATATAATGCACTCCAAGCCTATAATAAATATAAGCACTCAAGCCATAATATATGCACTCAAGCCTATAAATATAATGCACTCCAAGCCTATAAATATAATGCACTCCAAGCCTATAATAAAATATAATGCACTCCAAGCCTATAATATAATGCACTCCAAGCCTATAATATAATGCACTTCATTCCCTTTAATAAAATAGAATGCACTCCAAGCCTATAATAAAATATAATGCACCCAAGCCTAATAAATAATGCACTCAAAGCCTAAATATAATGCACTCCAAGCCTAAATATAATGCACTCCAAGCCTATAATAAATATGCACTCACTCAAGCCTATAATAATATAATGCACTCAAGCTATAATAAAATATAATGCACTCCAAGCCTAAATATGCACTCCAAGCCTATAATATAATGCACTTCATTCCTTTAATAAAATATATTGCACTCCAAGCCTATAATAAAATATAATGCACTCCAAGCCTATAATAAAAATATAATGCACTCCAAGCCTATAATAAAATATAATGCACTCCAAGCCTATAATAAAATATAATGCACTCCAAGCCTATAATATAATGCACTCCAAGCCTATAATAAAATAAATGCACTCCAAGCCTATAATAAAATATAATGTCACTTCACGCCTATAATAAATATGCACTCCAAGCCTATAATATAATGCACTTCAAGCCATAATATAATGCACTCCAAGCCTATAATAAAATATAATGCACTTCATTCCTTTAATAAATAAATGCACTCAAGCCTATATAAAATATAATGCACTCCAAGCCTATAATATAAATGCACTCCAAGCCTATAAAAATAATGCACTCAAGCCAATAAAATATAATGCACTCCAAGCCCCTAATAATATAATGCACTTCATTCCTTAATAAAATATAATGCACTCCAAGCCATAAATATAATGCACTCCAAGCTATAATATAATGCACTCATTCGGTAATAATAATATAATGCACTCCAAGCCTATAATAAAATATAATGCACTTCATTCCTTTAATAAAATATAATGCACTCCAAGCCTATAATAAAATATAATGCACTCCAAGCCTATAATAAAATGCACTCCAAGCCATAAAAAATAGTGCACTTCAACCTATAATAAAATATAATGCACTCCAAGCCTATAAATAAATATACGCACTCATCCTTATAAAATATAATGCACTCCAAGCCTATAAAAAATATAATGCACTCCAAGCCTTATAATATAAATGCACTCCAAGCCTATAAATATATGCCAATCCGCCTATAAATATAATGCACTCCAAGCCTATAATAAAATATAAGGCACTCCAAGCCTATAATATAATGCACTCCAAGCTATATAATAAAATATAATGCACTCCAAGCCTAATAAAATAATGCACTCCAAGCCTATAAATATAATGCACTCCAAGCCTTATAATAAAATATTAATGCACCAAGCTATAATAAAAAATATAATGCACTCCAAGCCTATAATAAAATATAATGCACTCCAAGCCTATAATAAAATATATGCACTCCAGCCTAATAAATGCACTCCAAGCCTATAATAATTTAATGCACTTCAAGCTTAATAAAATATAATGCACTCCAAGCCTATAATAAATATAATGCACTCAAGCCATAATATCATGACTAAACCTAAATATAATGCACTCCAAGCCTATAATATATAATGCACTCCAAGCCTATAATAAAATATAATGCACTCCCCAAGCCATATAATATAATGCACTCCAAGCCTATAATATAATTGCACTTCATTCCTTTAAAAAAATAAATGCACTCCAAGCCTATAATAAAATATAATGCACCCAAGCCTATAAATAATGCACTCCAAAAGCCTAAATATAATGCACTCCAAGCTACTAAATATAATGCACTCCAAGCCTATAATAAAAATATGCACTCCAACTCCAAGCCTATAATAATATAATGCACTCCAAGCCTATAATAAAATATAATGCACTCCAAGCCTATAATATAATGCACTCCAAGCCTATAATATAATGCACTTCATTCCTTTAATAAAATATATTGCACTCCAAGCCTATAATAAAATATAATGCACTCCAAGCTATAATAAAAATATAATGCACTCCAAGCCTATAATAAAATATAAGCACTCCAAGCCTATAATAAAAATAATCACTCCAAGCCTATAATATAATGCACTCCAAGCCTATAATAAAATAAATGCACTCCAAGCCTATAATAAAATATAATTCACTTCAGCCTATAATAAATATGACTCCAAGCATAATATAATGCATTCAAGCCATAATATAATGCATTCAAGCCTATAATAAAATATAATGCACTCATTCCTTTAATAAATAAATGCACTCAAGCCTATTAAAATATAATGCACTCCAAGCCTATAATATAATGCACTCCAAGCCTATAAAAATAATGCACTCCAGCCTAAAATATAATGCACTCCAAGCCTATAATATAATGCATTCATCCTTAATAAAATATAATGCACTCCAAGCCTATAAATATAATGCACTCCAAGCCTATAATATAATGCACTTCATTCCTTTAATAAAATATAATGCACTCCAAGCCTATAATATAATGCACTCCAAGCCTATAAATATAATGCACTTCATTCCTTTAATAAAATATAATGCACTCCAAGCCTATAATAAAATATAATGCACTCCAAGCCTATAATAAAATATAATGCACTCCAAGCCTATAATAAAATATAATGCACTCCAAGCCTATAATAATATAATGCACTTCAAGCTATAATAAAATATAATGCAACTCCAAGCAAGAAAATATAAGGCACTCCAAGCCTATAATAAAATATAATGCACTCCAAGCCTAATCAGGACGTGTTTATTCAAGGATGCTGGTACACATGTTATTACAACACCTGCATCAGAAATATTAAACCATACAATGTGAAAAACAGCTTTATATAGACACAAGCTAATGTATCTACGTCACCACCTAGTGGTTTCTTCCCAATGTTACATTGTCAGGGAGATGTAATACACTAAGCTCATCTTCCTTCTGGGTTCCAGTGATCACTTTTACATAATTTACTGCATTGTGGGAGAACGGAAGGTAAGGAGCACAGCGGTAATGTCAGCATTTAAACTACACTTGTTGTCACACAAAACTACTTTTACAAAGGTTGCAGTTTTGGATCTTGTATGTTATTCATGATCTCTCCCCACTACTTCCCTTTAGGTTCTGGTCCCTCCTGGATAATCAGCTTCTCACTCACAGTCTCTGCTCTCTACCCATTTGTTCTTCTTTCTGTCTTGGCTTTGGAAAAAAGAGGTTTTCCTATGGACAGGTGAGCTTCAACCGTGCATGCGTTCTGGTAAATATTAACTGGCTGTTAGGTAATAGACGTTAAACCCCTACACTCTATGGAGTGAGCTATTTCATGATTGCAGTAATTGAAGATCAATATATACTGAATGACTGTGTTTTATTAAAATGCCATATAGCATATTTGCTTACGCTCAATAGAATCCTGAGGTTCACTAGAGCCTGTTGTTAGGACGAATCAAACATGTTTGCTGTCCATGACGATTTGTCTACCAAGAGGCTCTTGCAAGGACTCTGAGTGTGAAAGAACCACAGGGACCAGGAGATTTACATATTGTCTTTATTGTTGCTCTGTGTTCAGCATTTTTAATTGTGCAATAAGTGTTATGGACCCTGTGATTGTAGACAACCCTACACACTGGATAGATCTATACATACAATATATACTGGTAGGATAATCGGGGGAAATGGTTAGATTCAGATTCTTTGTTTCTAGAACAGTATGTGGGTTATGAACTACTGAACCCAAGTTATTTCTTTCCCCTTTGTGTGCATTGGTTTCTCTGTGTGTTGCTACACAAAACTCTGTGTTAGACATTATTTTCCAAGTTAAAATCGTGTCTTAAAAAACAAATACATTTTTTTCCCCTTAAAGCATCTACACGACAAACTCCTATAAAGGTTCTGATTGGCACATCAGTGTCAGGAGTATATTTTCTTGTGTTAAAAAAGCCTCACAATTCTCATCTACCTCCCATCAAAAAACCTGTATTTTTTTTATCATTGCTGCTCGCGGTACATCTCAGTGCTTTCCTGCAGATCTGATGATACACCCTCCCTACACCACCCCTAATGACATATATTATACTTCAGGGAGAAGATTCTGAACCCTGGTTTAATCTCAGTACTCAGGAAATCCAACCCATCTTCACAGAAGTGCCGGCCATAGATGAGAAGAATGGGTGGGTAAGATCCCAGATTTGCCAGAAAGACGCCTGGCAAGGAGGTAGTTCACTACTTATTGAGGGAGCCTTGCCACCTGACAACAGTGGACTAACTGTGAGGTAAGAGAATGGAAGATATTTACCATTCATTTACTGGAATTTGTTCTTCTGCTGTGCTTTAAAGAGACCATGTTCCTGTTGGAAATCACAGCTCTAGGAGCTTTATCTTGACTCCCATTAGTTCAGAAAAGCTAAATAACAATCATGTGTGTGTCTGGGTGGAATTTCATATTATAAAACTACCAATTGGGTGTCCAGTGTAGAAAAGAAGAGGCAAAAATAGTTTTACTTAAAGGGAATGTCCACCCCTCCACACAAAAATAATTACCTGCTTCAAAACCCCCGAAAAGCAGGACTTCGTTATGTTGAAAATAATATACTAACAAGCTCCTCGCTTCACCGCCGCTTCCGGTCTCCTCACTCCGTCTTCGCTGCTGCTGCTGGGTTCTTTTTCTGTTCTTGAGCAGCCACAGTGGAGACTGCTCCGGGAGTGGCAGTCAGTGATTGATGATTGACTATGATGTCACTGTCACGGCCGACACGGAGTGCCTTAGTGGAGAGCCGCGGAGGTGGAATGAGGAGGAGCATGTGAGTAAAATATCTGTGTCTGGAAGCGGAATTGGAAATTTTCAACATAACAAAGTCCTGCTTTTTGGGGGTTTTGAAGCAGGTAACGATTTGTGTGTGGAGGGGTGGACATTCCCTTTAAAGGTTACCTATTGTGTAAAATGGAGTTAAAATTGAAAATACTTGGCACAGGGATATAGGATTGGTAATTCCTACCTCCCAATATTGTTTCTGTGCGAGCACCAGCTCAAAATGAACTAATTCTGCCAGGCTTCCTCCTGGCTTTATATTTAATGACGAATTAGTCCAGGACTAACCTGGCAAATAAAAAACTGTATGCTGTAGCTCCTCAACGGAATTAAATTAATTAATTAAATAGGAATTATCAATCCTACCTCCCTGCCCCAAGTATTTTCCATGTTTATAAAGTTAAAAAATATAGTTAAATGGGAGGCTGCAAAACTGTTTCCTTCAATATATGAAAGGGGTTAATTGGTATGTAATTTTTTTTTTTAAATTTCCCATTAGTAGAAACTATAATTCATCCCAACTATCACTGTACCGTTTTTGTTGATCTGCCCCCTATTTCATTAGATATCAAATCTGAAACATCTTACCTTTTAACTGCTGTATGCAGTATTGACAGTTGGGATGTGGGAAAAAAGTCAGGTCAGGGGTCAGATCCTGAGCAAAACAAGTATTGTATTGAAGGCATGCAGCCTCAGAGTAAGTGCTACTTACATGTATTTATTTATAGAATAAGATGACGCAAAGTCATTTTTTCTCCATACATACACTGACACCATGCAGAATGATGTTTATTACAACGTGTTTCAGTTCATACATGCACCTTTGTTAAGTAATGACAATATATTATTTATTTATTTTCTGAAATAACCTACAATGCACCAGGCAGTTTAATTTATGGCCCATTAATAAAAAAAATAATAATTATATCCCCGCACAGACATCGCTTCTCCAATGTTAACAGCCCTAACTTGTCTAATCCGGCTGCATAGTCAAGCCCCTCCATTCCCCTTATTAATTTAGTTGCCCTTCTCTGAACTCCTTCCATTTCCAAGATGTCCCTTTTGTATATGGGATTCCAAAACTGCACTGCATATTCCAAATGTAAAGAGGGAGAATAATATTTTTCTCTTGAATCAATTCCCCCCCCTTTATAAAAGACAACATCTTGCTCTAGCTGTTGCTTCCTACAGCAAGTCTGTTATCTACTAGAACCGCCAAATCTTTTTCCAATAGTGATTCACTTAGCACAGAGCTGTTTATGGTGTAAGTACCTTACATTTATCAACATAGAATCTCATCTGCCATTCTGCTGCCCAAGTTTTCAACACTCTGCATAGTTTGCACACAAATGGCCTAAGGAGCTGGTGATGTATAGTGTCCCTGTAGTATGATTTTACTCGGTGTGTGCACACATTGGACTGTATTTATTCCGGATATTTTGCATAAGTAATTGCTGTGACTGATCCTGCAACCTCTCTACTTTATCTGTTGGAGGATTGGAGCTGTGTGCCCCCTTTATGTACTTTTTGGATCCAGCATCTGACAGTCTTGGAGCTCACTATTCATAGCCCCATTTTATTGTTTCTTTTTATATCAGTATTTATATACTTTGTTGCTATTATAGGTTTAGTTTTTTAGAGCTGGCCAGCTCATTTTCATACATATATATTTTTATATTGTTTATATTTTAATAAATTGTGTGTTTCTCCTTATGTCTATTAGTATTTGCTTTTATCTTCCCACACACAGTGTGCATTGTTTTGCTCTGCATAGTTTATCAGCAAAGACAGAGACCTTGCTCTCAACACCTACTTCTAAGGCATTTATAAACATATTAAAAAGAAGTGTCCCCAGTACAGAACCCCAAGCTGACTACTACTTATAAGATCAGTTCCGGAGACCAGATGTCCAGGAAATCATCCCGTAACAAAGTTTCCAGTAACTTCCCTACCACTGATGCTAGAGTTAAAGGTCTATAGTTACCAGGCTGGGAACGACTTCCTTTTTTGAATATTGGTATTATATTTCCAAGTCAGAGGCACATCACCAGACAAAAGGGAATCTGAAAAAACTAGATAAAACTGTACTAAGCTCTCCAAAGATCCGAGGATGTATTTCATCTGGTCCTGGGGCTTTATTGATATTAACTTTGTGTAATTGTTTTCGTACCATATCCTCTGTCAGCCAGAGTGAATATTCCTAATTTATACCCTTTATATTAGGTATATATTATTAGGATTATCTATAGTGTATATAGAGGAAAAAAACTGTTTAGCACATTAAACTTTTTGGCACCCTCTATAACCACCTTAGCCCCGTTATTTAATGGTCCCACATTCTCAGCTAATTTAATTGCTTTCTTGCACTCCGTACTAATGCAGCTTTTACAGGAAGGGCTGAGAAATGTTTCTGCCTCCTCTTCAAGCTTTTACATGGTCAGAGGAAGCTGCCAGGGGAATAACGTTCAGTGTTTTTTTGTGATGTCATCTGTTACATCCATGGCAGACAGCTGCTAACTGCAAGAACTAGGAAGCAGAAAGAGAGAACACCAGGCAGCATTTCAGGTTAGGCTTTCTAATTACCATATATACTCGAGTATAAGTCGAGGTACCCATTTTTACCTCAAAAATGAGTAAAAACCAATTGACTCGAGTATAAGTCGAGGGTAGAGTATTAGAAGGGAGTAGTAGTTTACAAACATCATGAGTGGAACTGCACATACTAACCCCAAAACACACTACCCTGTCCCTGACTCCTTACTCTCCCCCCAGCCCCAGGAATAAAACCACTACCCTGTCCCTGACTCCTTACTCTCCCCCCAGCCCCAGGAATAAAACCCTATTTCCCTGCACCCATCTTCTCTCACTACAAGTAAAGCTGCAGCCTTACCTTTTCCATAGTTGCAGGAGACTCCGGCCCTGACATCATTCACTTGATGGAGGAATCCGGCTGCCGCATCCACTGATGGTCGCAACCACTGACGTCACTACTCGGCGCCGGTCTCATTTCCCGGCGCCGAGTAGTGACGTCAGCGGATGCGACCATCAGTGGACGCGGCAGCCGGATTCCTCCATCGTAAGGGACTGACCCGAGTATAAGTCGAGGTTCAGTTTTTAGGCTGTTTTCACAGCCTGAAAACCTCGACTTATACTCGAGTATATACGGTATTGCAGTTTTTACAATATTTAATTTGAAGGGTAAATTTGAATCGCCCTTTCCTTCTGAGAACAATTCAGAGGAAGCTTTCTATTTATTTGCACTTGTGTCACTGCCTATCATACCCACTGGGTGCAGGTTTGCGCACTGCACTTGCTCTGTCGCTAGGCAATATATTGGTCTTAAATGGGCTGTGCATGTACCAGTCCATCTGGTAATTGCAATATAGTGGGACCTGCTGATTGAACTTGCCCAGCTCCGTGGGAAGCAACTAGGGAAAGTCCTTTTTGATATATTAACTTTTGGAAGGCGAGGGTCAATATCACATATTTTAAAATGTGATTCAATAAAAGTTCTTATCGTTTAAAATGGTGCTAATTTTGCCCCAACCAATCAGAACTTATGTAACATTTGAAAGCTAACATCTGATTGTTGGGGCAAAATTAGCACCATTTTAAACGATAAGAACTTTTATTGAATAACCCCCATAGTCGTTAAGGAGCTGATCCCGTACATAAGAATTTGGTTGTTGTATAAACACTGCATAATTTCTTTTTATTCTCTTAAATTAAACCTGCATCTAAGTGAACAATGTTTAGCCACTGTGAACATGGAAAAGGGTTATTATAATCTTGATTTTGGATAGTGAGAAATATCAAGAGACCTTTCTTTCCTCCCAGTTAGCACTTGGGACAGGTTGTCTCATCAGGGGCGACATGGTACCACTGGCCTCTTTCAACTCTAATCAATACTGACTCCTGTTTCCATGCCAATATCACTAACCTAGCACGTTATGACAAGTACTAGATATTGTAACATTATCCATTTTACAGATTTAGTTTGTTTGACTAGGTTGAATAGAGAGATGATGAATAAATTATAAAATAAATAATAAATGTCATTAAAGGACAACTCCACCCTCATAATAACATCTTTTAGAAAGAATGGCCTCTTTAAAATATGGTGATATATCCTGCTTTGTCCTAAGAATTCATTACTGTATGCCTGCATGCCTCATGAGAACTGAGCAATTTAGAAACCTGTACTGAGCTTGGGCATGCTCAGAAGAGGCAGACAGGGGATTACAAGCATTCAGTCATTGGCTGTGATGTCAACTGTCAAATCCATAACTGACAGTTACTAACTGGAAGAACCGGGAAGCAGAAACAGGACATTGTGCAGGATTTCAGGTTAGACTTATATATTTCACATTTCAAACTATTACCGTTTAGGGTTTTGGGAGGTAATTTACCTGTATGTAAGTTTTCATTTTGGGGCTGGACTTGCCCTTTAAGGGAGGGAGTTGACTTTCTTGTTAGGTTAATTGTTGGTCTCAGGTGTGAATATCTCACAATCTGGGATATTCAATTAAAGATCTTATCGTTAAAAATGGTGCCAATTTTCCCCCAACCAATCAGATGTTAGCTTTCATATGTTAAATAAGAGCTTATTGTTTGGGGCAGAATTAGCACTATTTTATTTTTATTGAATCTCCCTGAAAGTCTTCTATCTGTTTAGATCAGTGTTCAGTTATGTATAGTGACACCTTGTGGTTAAAATCAAATACAGCAAGCCATTGGACACGTTGCAATTACATTCTATAACTGCATTTTTTGTAATTACAATACTATGAGGAGTAAAAAAATATATATAAAAAGAAGACTGGACAAAATTCATGTCCTTCGATTATAATCCAGAAAAATCAGTTGCTTTCTAACTTTTATTATCAACGGCTCTCTAGCTGAATGTCCGTTTTGCCCGACTGTGTGCCCGCATATTAAACAATGGTTCGGTTAATAGGTCAGCTCTGCATGTGTGTAGGGACCTTTATAGTCCATACAATCGCAATCACCACCACCTTAACAGAAATCTCACTCAGAGAGAGCTATTGGCACACTTTAAAGCTGTATTTTCTGTAAATGACAACGGGACTGGGGAACTGATATGTTCTCACCTTATTGCTAGTGCACGACACATACGGTACATACCCAATTTAACATTTAGCACAAAAAGTAAACCCCCCCTAAATGACTTCAATATTCCTCCAGACTAAAATTAGACCCAATGTTGGACACACTGTGTATGGTTAAATGACATCTACCTTTCTCATCTGCTACATATGGTTCTTTTGCATGGCCAAAATACAGTCCAGGAAAGTGAAGAGTAGGAGCCTTTCACTGGTGCAATCCATTCCTGCCTCTTAACTCTTCCTCCTAGAGGTTTCTGGCATGTGCAGTGAAATTCCTCTCATCCCTCCCCCTCCCTCCTGCTGCTGCTCTGTACACTGAATTTTAATTTGGCTAAAATCCACTTTTTGCACTTCTAATGGCCAATTACATAGACCTTCTGCTGCTTTTTCTGATTGCGGAAGCAGTAGAAGGGGCCGGAGTGAGTGTCTGCCGGTCCGGCCCCTTCTTGATCATTTGCAATTGCCATTTGGAGTCGGGAAGAAATGTTTTCCTCCCGTTATACTGATTGTTTTGTTTCCTTCCTCTGGATCAACTGTTGAGTAGGGTTCATCGCTGGCCCTTTTCCGATTGCGGAAGCATCAGAAGGGGCCGGACTGAGTGTCTGCCGGTCCGGAATCTTCTGGATCCTTTCCGGTTGCCGATTGGAGTTGGGAAGGAATTATTTCCTCCCTTCATACTGCTTGTGAAGGTTCTCATTCATCCAGGTCACGGTATATCTGTTGTATTCAATTAGATCAACTGGACTTGAAGTTTAGTTCTTGAAGACGTTTCGCTAGTCATCCGACTGGCTTTCTCAATTCAGAATGACTTGTACAAGAATCTGTGGCAGTTATGTACCCTGGAATGTCCCAAATTCTTGTACAAGTCATTTTGAATTGAGAAAGCCAGTCAGATGAAATGTTTTCAAGAACTAAACTTCAAGTCTGATCTAATTGAATACAACAGATACTCCCTTCATACTGTTTTTTTTCCCCTTCCTTTGGATTATCTGTTGAGTAAGGCTCAGGGGTAGGCTAAAAAGGACGGACTATATGGACCATCAGTATTTTAGATCTACAATGACCTTTATGCTAATGTTTGTTAATGTATGAACATTGTTCTTTCGTTTAATACCATTGTATGGGCAACTGGAACTCTACAATGGCGGTTGTAGATCTACGATCGCAAGTTTATGACTATAATAGTTCATTTAAATTATTAAATTTATAAATATGGTCATATGGGCCATATTTATAAAGCGGCGGTATCGCTTTTTACTGATGGTTAAAGTTTATAAATACGGCCCTATGTAACTAAAGAGTGTTGCCTTGTTTTTTCAGACATCACCCTGCACTGGTTTCCTATTTCCCCACAGCCCTTGAATTTAGATTCTGATATTTTATAGCCATAATGTTTATTTTAAACTTATTCATTGTTTAAAAAATGTTTGGCCTCTTGGGTTGTTAACACAAAAAATAAAAAATTCAGCCCATCCAGAATGTTTCTACTGGGGGTTATTGAGATACAATTGCACACCCAAACAGCAAACATAACTCAGTCCTGGTAAGCGCTAGATTATAACAAAAACATGGATTTAAATTTTATAATAAATGGACTGTTTATTGGAGAGGATGTAAGGGTTATTGTAAGTAGCAGAGTGTTCAGTACTATTTTGTGGAGATAGCAATAAACACCTGTGGCACAAAGGATATTTATTTACTAATAAAAAGGGAACATAATGGGATTTGTTGTCTCTGGAGCCTCTTTAGGTCTTTTTGGTCACAGGAATGTGGGAGAGCAAGTGGGCAGCACTTTAGTTTAAACATAATAATTAACTCCAGCAACATAGTGTCCTTCGTACCTGTCTAGTAATGTTTCATCGTACCTTTTTTTATTCTATTGGCATTGGTGTCAACTATGCGATCAGCATTATTTCATTTACAAAGCCATGTAGGCTTGTTTAGTGTTTTTGTTTTGGTGTTTTATGGTTGGCACATATGTTTGGATTTTTGTACATGATTGAACATGCAATGCTAGTTCTCAACAAGCAATGTAACTTATAACACCCCTGAAAACACTTAAAGGAGATCTAAAATTTAAAACTGAAACTTAAAAATGTAGAAGCAACCCAGCACCAGGGACCTCTACAGCTTCTTATTAGGCAAACTGTAGATTATAGAGTTTTTTTTCTTTTTTTAATTCTTGACCGTTCTAGGGAGCATTTGTCAGCCATCTTTGTTGTCAGTGCCTGGAGCATGCACCTATAAACTTTGGATACCAAAGATTTACACATTCCTCTGGAATTATACCTAAAAGACTAAACCGAGAAATAGGATATTTAAAAATACTGTATAGCCTTAATTTGACACTGAAAATCAATACAAAGAGAATCTGTTCATTTAACCAGTAAAGATAATTAATTCAGTAAAGATCAAGATTCATGTAGAAGTTACAATATTAAATGACAATTATACTCACCTTCCCTCCGCTCCTCTTATTAGTTCATTAGCTTTTACCCAGGGCGAGGATCTGAACCGCTATGTCCTCACCCCTGGGTTCGCGTAACCTACAGCAGTCTTAGAGCAACGCTGCTCTGGTAGGCTCCGCCCCCTCCTCCCCATCGGCGACGAGGCCAATAGGAAGGCACGCTCTGCAACAAGCGGAGGGAAGGTGAGTATAATTGTCCTTTAACTGCATTTTGTGTAGACGTGTTGTTTGGTGTACTGGATGCATGCACGACTTGAACAGAAGATACTGTGCTTTTCTGGGGGAGGTTGTGGTGCTAGGTTATTTTTTTCGTCGAGCTTCATGGACTGTTGTCTTTTTTCAACCCAAAATGAACTATAACTATGAATGTTAGAATGTCGTCCTTTACTGAACTTCTCTGTTTACATTTAAGGCTCTTTTCTCTTCATACACCTGCGCCTCCAAAACTTGTCCTCGCCTTGGTGTACAAGATGGAGGAATCTTCAAATGTTGCAGTGTCATTGGAGCTCAGCACTCAGGATGCTCTTTCCTGTAATGTGGACAGTGTCACAGGTCTGACTGGTGAGAAAAGTTTATTAGATGATACATATTGAGGATTAAGCTTGTGAAGGTTCTCAATCATCCAGGTCTCAATCATCCAGGTCATGGCATATCTGTTGTATTCAATTAGATCAACTGGACATAAAGTTCTTGAAGACGTTTCGCTAGTCATCCGACTGGCTTTCTCAATTCAGAATGACTTGTACAAGAATCTGTGGCAATTATGTACCCTGGAAAATCCCAATTAGCATATCACAGCCAGGTGTTAAGGGTGTGAATTTTTATAAGTAACGGTTACGAGTAGATAGAGTAGAATGCAACCAAATTATGTGGGGAGTTCTTATCATTTAAAATGTTGCTAATTTTTCCCCAACCAATCAGATGTTAGCTGTCAAATGTTAAACAAGATCTGATTGGTTGGGGCAAAATTAGCACCATTTTAAACAGATATTCTAATGAATCTCCCTGCTTAGTGCCAAGGTTCGACATCACTGAGATATAGTTAAAGAATGGCAAATGCAAAAAGGAAGGACTAATTGAAGTAAAGCTGGATAGACCTTTTTATGGATTTGTTGCTTTCCCAGACATCCCACCCTGCCATATGAGGCTTCTGGGTAGGGGGGGAAGGGGACATGGCATCATCTAGGGGGTGGGCAAGGGGCATGGTGAGGGAAATGTAATGTCCGATGTCATCTAGTGGGTGGAGTAAGGGGCGTGTAGGGGCATTCCAGGGGCGTGACAGCCGCAAAGGGGGTGTTCTGGGGAGGAAGTCGCGGGAGTGCTGGAGACCACCCCAAAAACTGGGGGGACTCCTGTGACAACTGGGAGGAGTGGGATACCTGCTTTCCTCTGGTTTAAAGGTTTGAGTTAGGTGGAAGTCTTAATTCAACCTTGACTACTGGAATACTATATATAAGTTATGTTTGTTTACAGTTTCCCAGCTTGGCTATTGTATTGTGTAGTCATTTTGTACTATGATCTGTTCTGTGTTTTTCTTTTAAATGTTTCTCCTATTGTGTAGGACAAAGTTTGGTGCATACTCTGCAGCCGCTAGCTGAGCCTCCATCAGAACTGACTAACCTACAAAAGAATTTTAAAAATGGTTGGGAGCAAAGGTAAGTTACAGGATGACTCCACTGTCAAAATACATTTTTTAAAAACGAAAAGACCTGCAGCAGGGAGGTAGGATTGATTATTCCTACCTCCTAATATTGTTTAGTACGGAGTGACCACACATGTTGTTAGTTAGGTTAGTGTCCTGTATTAATGATAGCTGAAGCATCAAGGAAGCGTGGCAGTAGTGTAGTTCTCTCCTTTAAAACAGCAAGATGGAATATTTGAAAATATCAAAGTTAGGTAGGACACTAGTTAACCCCCAAGGTCCTAAATGTAGTGGGGAGGTGCTGAATATATATATATATATATATATATATATAACAAATCTATATTAAACTTAGAGAGAGAGAAAAGAAAATCTGCAGCACACAACTTGTATAGCGTGAAGTTATATATATATATATATATATTTTAATGTTTTTAATGTGTTATTTGCACATCACCTATCCCTGATGTACGTGTGTACATACTAAAATAAAGCAATGTATATAACTTCACGCTATACAAGTTGTGTGCTGCAGATTTTCTTTTCTCTCTCTTTAAGTTTATTAAGGATTGAATATTTGTGCAGAATATCAGTGCCCAACTTTGCAAAGGGAAACTATTTTCTGATGCAAGTGTAAGGGATTGGGAAAAAGGGTTAAACTTGATTAATTTGAGTCCGTTTAACTGTGACAAAAAAGTTGCTATGTTGTAACACATAGTAAGTACAAGGGAAGTGCAGATGCACTGTGTCAGGAAAGTGTGTAGTGACTTGGTAAGAATGGGTTAACTATTGGTATTAGTTCTTGCAAAGGACCAATAAAAATACCATTCCACCCTGGAACAGTCCTATTGTTTATATTACGACTAGTGAAGCATGGAACCAGATCTCCTTTTCCAGACAATGTGGGTCCGAACCGTGTATCTGGAATTCTCTCCAGCTAGGGGTCTGGTGGGTACTAAGAGGTCATTTTAAGGACAGTCATACATGCAAAATAAATGTATTTCGGTATTGGAATATGTAAGATAGAAACCAATATTATATTTGTGAATGGAAAGGTAGGCCCCTCAAAATGATACCCAACATGGAGCCCTTATTCCCTTGCCAAGGCGAGTTATTAATATCTTGGGAAATATGGATTACACACAGGTCATGTTTGGTATTGGAGGAATTGATAATTAAAGGGCATGTCCACCCCCAAAACTAAAATTTAACCCCTTACTGGCCACATCAAGTAGTTTAAAACAATCCTTACCTTACATTCCTGCTCAAAATAGTTCCCCTGCTGTGCCCCTCCAAAGTCCAGGAAACTGCTGTGTAGGAGCAAGGTTGAGGCATGCTCAGTGCAGCCCTCCCTGCCTCTCAGCCAATCACAGACGCAGCTGCCGGTCCCGCCCCCTGCTTTCAATTCCATGCAAGCAGAGGGCCTGAACACTGCAGCAGGGGAGAGAGGGCAGGTAAGTAAGAATCGGGGGACTTTCAAACAATTATATTAATGCGGTTGGGGCTGGGGGAGCATGCCCTACCACATATCAAAAGTTAAATTTTGGGGTGGACATGCCCTTTAATACAGGAGAGGAATATGTGGTCAATATCCCAATACAATGTACATATCTACATTTATATGGAATCTGAGGGGGAATGAATGCTTTTGGCTAGTCGTAAATCTGGACATTCCTAGACACTCCCACCTCATGAGGAGGAGGTGGTTCATCAAATGGTTTAAAAATCATTGTAGCCCCTATAACTTTGTTCATACTGAGGGGACATGCTAAAACCGTGTGTATGTTTCTTCCCGCCCTGGGATACAGGACTTCTTCTAGTGAGTAGGGTCTGTGAATATTTTTATCCTTTTTATTTTCTATAACTGTTGTACCTATTGTATGTCATTTTATTATAACACCATTTTATTTTATTTTTGTATTATATGCACTGTCCACCTTTTGGAATATTAAATCTAAAATTTAATAAGTTTTGTCTTTGATGCTCTAAAAGAACTCAGTTAGCCTCTGATAAGTTTATATGTGTTTGAATGGAGTGTGCAGTGTAAATGCTAATTAACTCTGTGACTGCTTGTGAAGGACTGATGCTAATTAACCAGTTAGTTGCTGGAGTGAATGGTGTAGTGTTAACCATTTAGCTGCCAGGACAGGGGTGTGCATAGTCAGTGAGAGTCAAGAGTGTTTTTGGGGCGTCTTTAAGGCCGTAACTTAAAGTAGTGGCAGCGAATACCGATTAATTAGTCAGATCACGTGCCCAGCGAACTGGCGTTCGTGACACACTGTATAGTGTGTATATAGAGAGAGAGAGAGAGAGAGAAAGAGAATGTAGAGAGTGTTCATTCACAGGTATTTATATCAAATGCCAATTATTTTATTACTTTACTAGTGAAAGAACTTAGGCCAGCAGATCCAAATCGATACCAGGTACGTTTCGAAACCTGGATTTATAACTATCCACAAGCCTGCACATTGGGGCATATTTATTAACGCACTGTATCGGAAACTTCCAATACCACAGGTTAGGGTAAAAGTACGACCATGGCCGTACATTTTAGGCCATTTGACATACGATACCATGCAGTATTGGAATACCTCAATGGTATTGTATGTGCATATTGTATGTCCGTGATCGTAATTGTACTATTGCGGTTGTAAAATTTCTGATAGTTAAAGGCACAGTATCATTAAGTAGCAATACTGCGCCTTTATAAATATAGATGATTGTTTAGTTTGTATGTTTCAGTTGTATAAAAAAAGTTGTATTATAAAAAGCAAAAACTACACAAACCTATGTAATACATGTATGGGTGTAATAAAGACTAAGACTATTAACTACTTTTCCTCTTAGGTACTATGAGGTCCATCTTAGTGACTGCTTCTTAAAATGCTTGTCTTTAAAATTCACTCAGCCGATGCCCAATCAGGAAGTGGAAAACTTCTCTTGTCGTCTAGGAGAGATCAGGGTAATGTCCATATTACTGTAGGATTCCCATAATCCTCTTTTTAAAACATTGCACATATGTGTTTTTTCTATGACCAGGAATAAACTACATAAATATGTTAGCTGTCAATCTCTTTTTGTATTGCAGGTTTTGGATGTTTCTCACCCTCCTTTACTCTCAGTCCAGCCCAGTGACCTTTCACTTTCTCACATTTGTTGGCACAGAGACCCCAAAACTGACCAGCTATTTGTAAGCCTTACTCTACGTTGGTCGCATCCAATGGAAGACATTCGCCATTTCCGTGTTTTCTGCCGTGGTGTAACATGCCGACTTTCACCACTCTTCCGTCCACATTTACTTGGCCTGGCCCATGGGCGCATCTATCGTGTAGTTGACCTGGCAGTGCCTAATCCCTGCACTACTTCTCAGGGCAGGTTAGAATTTGCTGTTCAACCTGTTGAAAAAGATGGATCTGAGCCCTTTCCGCCCTTGTGGGGACAACTGGTTTTGGAATATATGGAACAAACACATACCGAGGTGTGAAGTAAAAATATTTATGGGATTAGCAGAGTCCAAGCCATAAACCAATACGTCCCTCAGACAAGAGAATGCTGATAAGTGTAAGAGTTTGGGCAGAACTGTCATACTGTAGTGAGGTGAGAATGTGTTGAAGTTATAAGGGAACAGTATGAATTATTTACATGACTCCATAGCATGAAGGTCTATTATCAACCCTTTAAACTACCCCTTGATTCTGAGCTGCGGCCTCACCTCCTTCCCTTGGCCATCAGTCCAGCCAATGAAAGGTAGGGCCACAAATCTGAATTCAAGGGTACTGGGGTTGACAACAGACCTGCAGGGCTACAAAAAGAGGTTTAACTGACAAACTCAGTAATTGTAGTTTTCGAGGAAGAAAATCCTTGCAGTAGGGAAAATGAATTAATTTACAAACTTTTGTCCATTTAATCATATCAGGATTAAAAAGAAACTGATTAATGGCCATATTTAGAAACCCACGTTATTGCATAATGCCACGTGTTATCGTAAATGTTCGATAACGGACGTAAATGTGCGGCTGCGATCGATTTTCGGTTCGTACAATACCATGCGGTAGTAAAATACCACAGTGGTATTATATGTGCGTTTGTAAATCTATGATTTAATCTATGGCCACAATTAGTGATTTACGACAGCTCGTTAAAAGACACAGTATAGAAAAAAAGCGATACTGTGCCTTTATGAATATGGTTCAGGTTGTCATTTTTATATGGTATCAAACTATTTTGTACCTGAAACCTGATTTTATTTATCAGAATGAATGGATGAAATGATTTGGTTTTGCCTTGAAGGGTCTCTTGTTCTTACAAGCTATAAATAACTGACGAATAGCTAAGTTCCCATGTATGCAAAATATATTTTAACAAAAGATATACTGCATATGCAGTTTATGGATAAATTCAATTGTATTAATGGACATCTATAATAAAAATATTATTTTTAAAATTTGCCAGGGAGGTAGAAGAGAATAGTCCTACCTCCCATTCTGCAATATCGATGAATGGTGACCGCTTAATCTCCTGTTCTCACAGCTGTTGCGGAGGCCGGTCCAGAGCTGGCTTCACAAAGCCAACTTTGCAGGGCCCACTCTAAGTAATTAGGTAAGACCCAGGGGTGAGAACCTAGCAGTTTAGGTCTTCAACCTGGTTACTATCACAGGGAGAGGAGATGGTGGGATTTAAAGTGTATGTCCACCCCTCAAACTAAAATTTGGTATTCAGCAGGAAATAGCTATAAAACTCTACCTTACAAGGTTTATAGCTTTCAAACACCTCGCGCCTTAGCCAATCACAGGAGCAGATGCCGGTCAAGCCCCTCCAGTGCCTTTTCCGTGCACAGAAGACAGGTAGAACGGGGCGAGGGAATGAAGGCTGGTAAGTACATTTGGGAAGGTCTTTGAACGCTATAAACCTTGCGAGGTTGAGGTCTATAGCTATTTCCTGCTGAATATCAAATTTTAGTTTGGGGGGTGGACATACCCTTTAATTCCTTTAACACAGTATGCATGTGTGACTATGTTAGAGATGGGAAGAGATACACCTAACCAGACTGTGGGGGGAAAGTGGTAAAGCTGTCAGCTGTTGACATGCTTTAAAAGCTCACCATTCATTTGGTATTGCTGTTTTTTTATTTATTTATTTTTTTTAACTTTAGATGCCTTTAAAGGAAATCTAACTACCAAATCATCTCAGTCCCTTAGGGTTAATAAAATGTGCCCTCTTTGTTACTTCTCCAAGGAGGCTTTGGATTGTAAGAACTTTGGTTCTGTAACTGCATTGGCTTGTAACAGTAGGGGCATGAATAGCGAGTTAACTCAATTTACCAGAATGGGACACTGGAACGTCAAAGCCCAATAGTAAACCCTCCACCCCTTTATTGGAGCCTGCTCAGCTGGCAATTTTATGAAAAAAGGGGGTGGGACACGATTACCAGTAATTGGGAAAGACACAGGGATCTAACCCCATTCTTGTTGGTCTGAAGATTTTCGTTTTAGTCGGGGGAAAAATATGGCAATTGGGGTATAATGCACAAATGCTAAGGTTATTGAATGGATGTATACTGTTAATCTATTTGCTGACAGTTTTCTAGGTCAAGGCTAAACTTGTAAGTTTTGTTTATAGACCGGTTTATTGTGAAATATTCATAACAAAGGGAATTTCTATCTTTATATTTCCAGCAATGCAATGGGAATATTGTAAATAATGGTTGGTTCCTTTAAACATGAGGACAGGACACAAAGTGCAAAACTATAGACTATATATGCTTGTGAAGGTTCTCATTCATCCAGCTCATGGTATATCTGTTGTATTCAATTAGATCAACTGGACTTGAAATTTAGTTCTTGAAGACGTTTCACTAGTCATCCGACTGGCTTTCTCAATTCAGAATGACTTGTACAAGAATCTGTGGCAATTATGTACCCTGAAAAATCCCAATTAGCATATCACAGCCAAGTGTTAAGGGTGTGATTGGACAGTGGCTAAGAGGTATTATAGGAATGCCCAGGGTAAGGTGTCAGAACAGCATTGTACATGGCAGACAGTTGGTGTCGAAACCCCCCCACCTCTATTTAGGCTTGGTTTCTTTATTTTCACATAAATAGCCTCCTTAACACCTCTCTTGAACCAGTCATGTTCCTTTGCCAATATGTTAACATTACAATCTTCAAAGGTATATCCTTTATCCTTAAGATGCAGGTACACGGCTGAGTCCTGACCCGAGGAATTGGCTCTTCTGTGCTGGGCCATACGTTGATGCAGTTGCTGTTTGGTCTCCCCCACATACAAATCAGAGCATTCTTCACTGCACTGCACTGCATGTATGATGTCGCTTTTCATGTATTTCGGTATTGGGTCTTTCGGATGTACCAATTGCCGCCTCAGTGTGTTGTTCGGTTTAAAGCAGACAGGGATACAGTGTTTTTTGAAAATTCTTCTTAATTTCTCGGAGACCCCTGCTACATATGGGATGACCATGTTCTTTCTCCTGTTTTGCTTTTCTCCTTCACTGTTGGTATTTGTGTTCTTTTCTTTCCTGCTACTTCTTTTGACAAAGGCCCAGTCTGGATATCCACAAGTTTTAAGGGCTCCTCTGAGATGTTTCATTTCTTTAGCCTTCGCCTCTGTGCTAGTGGGGATGTTCTCCAAAGCTTTCAGTGCAGTACACTCCAGCACACCTAAATGGCACGGCCTTTTAGTTGATAGGTGCAATCCTCCCAGCCCTCCACCTTAAGGGCCACAGCAATATGGCAAATGCAACAAAGTTGGAGGAGCACACTATTTCGTTTCCAGTGTTTATTTCAGCAAAAACATACAACGTTTCGGGGGATACAAACTACCTGAGGAAGGGGAGTTTGTATCCCCCGAAACGTTGTATGTTTTTGCTGAAATAAACACTGGAAACGAAATAGTGTGCTCCTCCAACTTTGTTGCATTTGCCATAGTGGGGATGTTCTCAGCTCTGTGTTGCAGGGTTCTGATGACACCCAGCTTGTGATCTAAAGGGTGGTGGGAGTCAAACATCTTAAGGATAAAGGACATACCTTTGAAGATTGTAATGTTAACATATTGGCAAAGGAACATGACTGGTTCAAGAGAGGTGTTAAGGAGGCCATTTATGTGAAAATAAGAAACCAAGCCTAAATAGAGGTGGGGGGGTTCGACACCAACTGTTGCATGTACAATGCTGTTTTGACACCTTACTCTGGGCGTTCCTATAACACCTCTAAGCCACTTTCCAATCACACCCTTAACACTTGGCTGTGATATGCTAATTGGGATTTTCCAGGGTACATAATTGCCACAGATTCTTGTACAAGTCATTCTGAATTGAGAAAGCCAGTCGGATGACTAGCGAAACGTCTTCAAGAACTAAACTTCAAGTCCAGTTGATCTAATTGAATACAACAGATGTAGACTATATACAGTAGGTTTCCTGCAGGACTAATTCTGTAGTTTCCTGCTGTAAACAATGAGAAAGGGCTTTAGATTTCGCTGCCACCTCTCATTTCCACACCACCTGTCTCTCGCAGGTTTTTAAATCCCATTTTCAGGTAAGTACTTTATTTACAGCAGCAAACAGCACGATTAAGCTTCTCTGAAATGGAAAACCATGCAAGAAAAGTTTCATTTGCACGTCACTGGAGAACTAAAGGTGGAATGTACATACGTTTGAATAGATTCCAGTTTATAACTAACCAACCGCTATAACTGTTACTTCAGCAGCATTTCTGTTTTCTACAGCTCTCCTTCCTAGAGGGATTAAGATACCTGCTAGTTAGCAATTAGGGAATTCATGCAGGGTCATTTTTATGTCCGCTTTAGTTTTCCTTTAAGTCTATTCCTATGCAACCAAGCAGTGCTTTATGTAATTCAGCTAGAAGGTATTTATTATTGCCCTTGGTCTGGTGGCTTTGTATTCGTAGACAGTAGTAATTTTGACACTTTGGTTAGGATCCTATAAGCCAAATTTCCCACAATTTTTCCACAATTAAGCTCAGTTAAAGGAAACATGTCCATGGCTTTGCTGATTTTTCAGATTTGGAGAATTTTATTGTTACATTTCTTATGTCTTCATACTTTGCAACAACACAAAAAGCTAAAATGACATTTATGTATAAAGGTGTTTGATTGGATGCAACAGTCTGCCAATAAAATTTGTACTTATGTTTACAGTTTGTGGATCGGTTTGTACATTTAGGTCATTTACTTTTTAGGTACACTGGCTTATTTGTACGTAAGGCATTTAACACAGTATCATATCCCACGTGTGAATGGGGCACCAGCCCCTAATGAGTTAACGCAAAGACAATAACAAACGTATTCAATGCGAATATTTACTTATTTTGAAACTTGTTTATAGTTCATTTGTTACCAGTTCCATTTTATTTTTCAGATCAGCAGACTGTATAGCGATAACCAATGCCTTTATCGGGGCCCCCACAAGGAAATAAATTAGAGATAACGTGCCCCTTATTATCCTTATATAATACATAAGTGTGATATTTTATAATGGGAGCTGCAGGGGTATATATCCTTATAAAAACCACTCAGATATGTCACTAAGTGACTCATTTCTTATATCCCACTACTCCGCCCATTCCAGTGTTCATGCCTGGACAATGACTCAGTGTTTTTTGCAGTGTTAACTTCACTAACAGAACCTGCTGGACTGCTTCCGTCACTGATAACCAATGTCTCTCTCCTCCTTCTCCACAAAGATTTGTTACACGCATAGAGAGCTGGGTGGGATGTTCCTTTCTACTGGGTTTAAGTTACAGAAGGTAGCTTGGGGGTTTAAATTAAGGTGGGAATAGGGACAAGGCTAGAATTTAAAATGTGAATGGGGTGAAGGAATCTAAAACGTATGTATTATAAGAAATAATGCGCCCCTTCACATTATAATATAAGGACATTACGCCACCTCGGAGTTCCCTGTCCTGTATAAAAGCTACGTCATTGTGTCTATGTGTCAGGAATCCTCGGTGGCGTAATATCCTTATATTACACTGTAAGGGGGGCATTATCCCTTATAATGTATCTGAAGTGGCGTAATATCCTTATAATGTAAAGGGCGCATATTACATAAGTATCTGATTCCTTCACCCCATTCACATTTTAAATTCAGCCTTGTCCCTATTCCCACCTTAATTTAAACCCCCCAAGGTACCTACGTTAACTTAAACCCAGTAGAAAGGAACATCCAGCCAAACAGTTATCCAGTTAAACAAATCTTTGTGGAGGAAGAGATAAACATTGGTTAAGAAGTGACAGGAAGCAGCTCCAGCAGGTCCCTCTAGTGAAGTTAAACACTGCAGAAAACGTAGTCATTGTTCAGACATGAAAACTGGAAATGGAGAGGCAGTGGGATATAAGAAATGAGTCATCAGTGACATAGCTGTGTGATTTTTATAAGGATATATACCATGCAGCTCCCATTATAAAAAATCACACTTATGTATTATACAAGTGATAATACGCTACCTACAGTGTAATATATTATGCCACAGAGGATTTCCATGACCATATAGAAGCACAAGGTCACATGCTGAGTGTTTATACAGGGCATGGATCTCCGAGGTGAAGTAAATCCATATATTACAGTGTAGGTAGCTTATTATTTCTTATAATACATAAGGCTAGCCAAAAAAAAAATCCAGCACATGCTGCACCTCCCCATTGAAAATGCCTAGCCTTATGTTTATGGGCCATATTTATAAAGCACGGTATCGCTTTTTAGTGATACCGCAGGTTAGTTAATTTACGATTGCGGTCCTAAATGTGTACGATGCGAATTTCCGAATTAACGGCCGTACGGTATAAAATACCGTGCGGTAGTAAACTACTGCAATGGTATTCTATGGGGATCGTAAATCTATGATTTTGTTATCGTAGATTTACGACAGGTATCGTAAATTTACGACGTTAAACCCAGATCGGTTTAACGACCTTAAATTTACGAAACGATCGTTAAAGCCGCGGTATCGCTAAAAAGCGTTACCGCAGCTTTATGAATATGGCCCTATATCTCTATCCCACGTTTCCTTTGTTGTTCATTTATTAACCCTTCATTTCATACTCTTCCCCCATTCTAAATCTAAAGCTTTCATGGGTTACTGATGGACAGCAGGTAGCTGGGACACTCGGCTCTTGGGGCCATATTTAAATCCCTGCGATATTAACTTATCGTTAATTACAATGAAGTCTGTAAATGTATGGTGCATTTGATTGAATAATACCATTTGATAGATTAAAGGGCATATCCACCCCATTTATAAACTTTTTCTGTGGTAGGGCTCCTCCCTCAACGCCATAGTTATTTGTCACAAAATTCCCCTGATCATTACTTACATTGCCTCTCTCCTCCGAAATTCCATCCGGCCTGTGCTTCCATGTGAAACTGCAAGCAGGGGGCTGGACCAGCAACAGCTTCCGGCTGTACTGAATGTCAGGGGAAAGAGGCAGTAAGTAATGATCGGGGGAGTTTTGCTTCAAATTACTATAGCAGTTAGGTACAGAAAAGGGGATTTACACTAGGGAGAGGAGAAGAGGGAGAGGGAGGGCTGCAGTGAGAATGTCATTTTTTTTCTCCCGAGAGACAGGAGGCAGAGTGGGGCCAGTAGGGGGTAAATTCTAGTTTGGGGGGTGGTATGAATGTCCATAAAATACTAATATCGTCATCTAAGATCGTTGATTTATGACTACTATTGTAGATTTAGGACTGCAATCGTAAATTAATGATTGCGACACTGCTGTCTGAACCTCTCTAATGGGGAAATACTGTTAAAGGACAATTATACTCACCTTCCCTCCGCTCCTCTTCTGTGTCCATTAGCTTTTACCCAGGCTGAGGACCTGAACCAGCTGTTCCTCACCCCTGGGTTTGCAAAACTTACACCAGAGTCTTACAGCAACGCTGCTCTGTTAGGCTCCGCCCCATCCTCCCCGTCGGCGACGAGGCCAATAGGAAGGCACGCTTGTTGCAGAGCGTGCCTTCCTATTGGCCTCGTCGCGATGGGGAGGAGCCTACCAGAGCAGCATTGCTGTAAGACTCTGGTGTAAGTATCGCGAACCCAGGGGTGAGGAACAGCCGGTTCAGGTCCTCACCCTGGGTAAAAGGTAATGGACACAGAAGAGGAGCGGAGGGAAGGTGAGTATAATTGTCCTTTAACTATTTTGGAAATCAATTTTATAATTAACACATTAACTTGTATACATCAGTTACCTTAATGATGAAATGGATGCAGATCCCTCTCCGTGAATCCTTCAGCAAAGAAAGAAAAAACCCCTAAAACTTCTAAGGGTAGAAGGATCGGTTATGTAAGGCAATGTAACACTTGTTATGTGAAATGGGATCAACTTCCTCTGGTATTCACCTACCTCTGACAGGCAATGTGCCTCTCGTGTCCCCGTAGTTATCAGAAATATAAAATAGATTCCATTTCATTTTCAATTACTTTATAAGACGACATAAACCCTATTTTTTCTAAATTAACTGCAAATGCTACTTTAAAGGAACACTATAAAGATGTCTTTTTATATATTATAGCAGTTGGGGCTGGGGGCGAGGTGAGAACGCTTATTCCCACCTCCCTGTGAATACTAAAATTCCCAGGGGAGACTGGAACTTACCTTACCTGCACTCCACTCACAGCTGCTTCTGAACTGACAGCCGCGGGGAAAGAGGTAATGTAAGTAGAGTTCGGGGGAGTTTCTGTAAAAACTATTATAGCGGTTGGGGGAGGGAGACCTACACTATATCATAATGGTTTAATGCTAGGGGGAGGGAGAGGGGGGAGGCTGCATTGCACATGGCAAAATTTTCCTGGACACAGCCAGTTTTTGGGACTTTGGAGGGACATTACAGGAGAACCATTTGGAGCTGGATGTAAGGTAAGGATTTTATTATACTACACAGTGGGGCCAGTAGTGGGGGAAATTCTAGTTTTGGGGGTGGACATGCCCCCATCTTTAGTGTTTCTTTAAATGATGTAATGCTTGGCTTTCTAACACAACATTACCTGTGTTATAGGAAAAGTCCACCCCTCAAATAAAAATTGTATACAGGTAAATTACCCTCAAAACCCTAAACTACAGTAGTTAGAAAGATGACAGCTGTAATCGGTTATGCTGTAACAATAATGCTTTACCCCTTCCCACCCTCTCCAAGCTTTTTTACATGCTCAGAGGAGATAGCTATGGAATAGCATTCAATCATTGGCTGTGATGTCCCGTTACAGCTGCTAACTGGAAGAACCAGGAAGCAGATAGAAAGGTAACAGAACACCAGACAGCATTTTAGGTAAGGCTTACATTTTCAGCTTTCTAACAATTGTATATAGGTAAATCACCCCAAAAAGTAGAGTCATAGACTAAATTGTTGGCACCCCAGACTTTTTAATTTTTTTCCAGAAAATCAAGTATTTCTCACATAAGTATTGTAGTAACACATGTTTTGCTACACGTGTTTATTCCCTTTGTGCTTTACCAAAGAGATCTTGGGTCTTTCAGCAGGAAAATTACCCCAACAATATGTCAAAAAGCACCCAGAAATGGATGGCAACAAAGTGCTGGAGAGTTAAGTGGCCAGCAATGAATCCAGACCTAAATCCCATTGAACACCTGTGGAGAGATCCTAACATTGCTGTTGGGAAAAGCTGCCCTTCCAATAAGAGAGACCTGGATCAGTTTACAAAGGAAGAATAGTCCAAAATTCCGGGTAAGAGGTGTAAGAAGCTTATTGATGGTTATAGGAAGCAACTGATTTCAATTAGTTTTCCAAAGGGTGTACAACCAAATATTAAGTTAAGGGTTAAGAGTTTTTCCCCTCCCTTTTTTTGTTTTGTTCCAATACACACACAAGGGAATAAACATGTGTTAAAGCAAAACGTGTTACTGCAATGCTTTTCTGTGACAAATACTTGATTTCCTGGAAAAATTTCTGGGGGGCCAACAATTTTGTCCATGACTATTTATTTGAGGGGTGAACTTTCCCTTTAAATCAATAAAAGCAACAAATTAGTCAACTGCTCACTATGGGAAAGGTGAAGAACTAGTAAAGAATTTACTAACACTGGTGTATCTTTGGATATAGAGATGGAAGACATATGGGGCCCTATTTGTAAATTATAACGTACAACCATGGCCGTACATTTACGGTCGCAGAATATCATGCAGTAGTAAACTTCCACAATGGTATTCTAAACTATGATCGCGTTATCGTTGATATAAATAGGGCCCAATGCCTTTTATTGGATGTTTCTGGGCTATAAGTCAGAAATATTTTTCAAAAAACATGGTTGTTATTTAAAAACGGATTATTCCCATAATACAGCATTGTGCTGCTTTTACTTCAACCGAGCCTAGACCTGAGTAGATATCTCAAAGCATGTCTGCAAAATAAAAGTATTAAACCAGTTACACACAAACATATATACCGTACATACATAATGATGTTTACAGCAATGACCTCTATTACCATCTAACAGTGTAATGCCGTGTACAGCAATGATCGATATTACAAGCTAACAGTTTAATGCCGTGTACAGCAGTGACCCCTATTACAATATAACAGTGTAATGCCGTGTACAGCAATGACCTCTATTACAATATAACAGTGTAATGCCGTGTACAGCAGTGACCCCTATTACAATATAACAGTGTAATGCCGTGTAAAGCAGTGACCCCTATTACAATATAACAGTGTAATGCCGTGTACAGCAGTGACCTCTATTACAATATAACAGTGTAATGCCGTGTAAAGCAGTGACCCCTATTACAATATAACAGTGTAATATCGTGTACAGCAATGACCTCTATTACAATATAACAGTGTAATATCGTGTACAGCAGTGACCTCTATTACAATATAACAGTGAATGCCGTGTAAGCAGTGACCCCTATTACAATATAACAGTGTATACGTGTACAGCAGTGACCCTATTACAATATACGGTGTACAGCAAGACCTATTACAATAAACCGTGTAATGCGTGTACAGCAGTGACCTATTACAATATACAGTGTAATGCCGTGTACAGCATGACCCCTATTACAATATAACAGTTTAATGCCGTGTAAGCAGTGCCCCTATTACAATAAACAGTGTAATCCGTGTACAGCAGATGACCTATTTACAATCTAACAGTTGTAATGCGTGTACGCAAGTGACCTATTACAATATAACCGGGGTTTTTGTAAGTAATGCCGTGTACAGCAATGACCTATTACAATATAACCGTGTAATGCCGTGTACACCAGTGACCCCTATTACAATATAACCGTGTAATGCCGTGTACAGCAGTGACCCCTATTACAACATAACAGTGTAATGCCGTGTACAGCAGTGACCCCTATTACAATATAACAGTGAATGCGTGTACAGCAGTGACCCCTATTACAATTAAACGTTGTAATGCCGTGTACAGCAATGACCCTATACAATAATAACGTGTAATGCCGTGTACACAGTGACCCATTACAATCATAAACCGTGTAATGCCGTGTACAGCAGTGACCCCTATTACAAACTAACCGTGTAATGCCGTGTACAGCAGTGACCCCTATTACAATATAACAGTGTAATGCCGTGGACACCAGTGACCCCATACAACATAACTGTGTAATGCCGTGTACAGCAGTGACCCCTATACAAACATAACAGTGTAATGTACGTGTACAGCAGTGACCCCTATTACAATATAACAGGTGCAATGCCGTGTTACAGCAGTGACCCTATTACATATAACAGTGAATGCCGTGTACAGCAGTGACCCCTATTACAATATAACAGTGTAATGCCGTGTACAGTAATGACCTATAACAATATAACCGTGTAATGCTGTGTACAGTAATGACCTATAACAATATACCGTGTAATGTGTGTACAGCAATGGACCTATTACAATATAACCGTGTTGTATGTTTGTAATTTGTGTTTGTTGTATTGTTGTTTTCTTTGTAATTGTATGTAATGGCCGTTGATACAGCCAATGACCTATATTACAATATTATAACAGTTGCAGGCAGTGTTGTATTGTTTGTACCAGCCGTGACCCCTATTTCTATTAAAATTTTGTTTATAACAGTTTCGTAATTTGTGTTTTTTTTTTGTTTGTTGTATTTAATGCCGTGTTTTTTGACAAGCAATGGACCCTATATCTTACAATCTAACAGTTTTGTGCCTTGCCCGGTCGTTTTTGTACAGCAGTGCAGTCTGGACCAGCAGTGACCCTTCTATACAATTACTTAACAGTGCAATGCCGTGTCCAGCAGACGTAGTAGTGACCCCTATTACAATATAAAAGTTGTTAAGGCCGTGACACCAGTGACCCCATGGACAACATAACGTGTTATGTTTGTAATTTTGTTTGTTTGTAATGCCGTTTGTAGCAGTAGCACTAGTGAACCCTATATTACAACATAACAGGTGTCATGAGTTGTACCTGTGTGTACAGCAGTAAGTAGTCAAAAGTGTTATGACACTATTATTTTCCTATTACAATTTATTAATATAAAAGTGCAATGCCCGTGTGTACGCCGGAGTAGTAGTGACTCTCTGTCAATTAAACATTGCTTGCAATGCTGTGTACAGCAGAGTGACCCCTTTAGTTATTAAAAATAAACAGTTTTTGTTAATGCCAGTGTACAGTTACGTATGACCCTATAACAATAGAACCGGTAATGATGTGTGACAGCAATAGCATATTACAATATAATATAACAGTTTTGTATGTTTGTAGTTTTGATTAAGGTTTGTTAATGGTAATGTAACATTTGGGGTATGTTTTTGTTTTCGGTGGTTGGTGTTTGGTTTGTGTTTAATGCCGTGTACAGCAATATGCCTTTCTAGTACCAAGATAACAGTTGTTTGTATGCCGTTTACAGCAGGGACCCCCTCGACAATAACAGTTGTTTTGTTTGTTAATTGTGTGTACCAGCATAGCAAATGACCCCCATCCTATTACAATTCTAACAGTTTTGCCAATGCGTTTGTACAGCAGTAGTGACCTTCTATTTACAAGAAAGTGCAATGCCGTGTGTACAGCAGTTGACCCCTTTAGGATTGGTGAACAATGCCCCAGATAGTTTATTGTATGGCCCGTTAATGTATTTATACACAGTAATCATATCCCCACGCAAGCGCCTTTTCTCCAGCGTACATAATTGTAACTTTTCCAGTCTCTCTTCATATTCAAGCTCCCCCAATCCCCTTATTAATTTAGTTGCCCTTCTCTGAACCCTTTCCATTTCAAAGATGTCCTTTTTGTACACAGGATTCCAAAATTGCACTGCATATTCCAAATGAGGCCTTACCAATGCTTTGTAAAGAGGGAGAATTACATTTTCCTCCCTTGAATCCATACCTCTCTTTATACAAGACAATACCATGCTGGCTCTGGCTGTTGCTGCCTGGCACTGCTTGCTACCTTTAAGTTTGTTATCCACCAAAACTCCAAGATCCCTTTCCAACAGGGATTCACTTAACACAGAGCCATTTATAGTATAAGTAGCACAAGGATTTTTAAGTCCAAAATGCATCACCTTACATTTATCAACATTGAATTTCATCTGCCACTTAGCAGCCCAATGTGATAATCTATCTAGATCCCCTTGCAACGATTGCACATCCTCTGAAGTTTTTAATGGTCGACAAAGTTTTGTGTCGTCAGCAAACACAGAAACCTTGCTGACAATACCCACTTCCAAATCATTAATAAATAGATTAAATAGAAGCGGCCCCAACACAGAACCCTGTGGCACCCCACTTAGCACTTTAGTCCATAATGATGAAGCCCCATTAACAACTACTCTCTGCATCCTATTCTTTAACCAATTTTCTATCCATGTACAAATGTGACTCCCCAGACCAACAGACCTTAGCTTATTCATTAGTCGCCTATGGGGGACTGTATCAAAAGCCTTTGCAAAATCCAAGTAAACTACATCTACTGCTATACCAGAGTCTAAATTTCTACTTACTTCCTCATAAAAGCCAAGCAAGTTAGTTTGACAAGATCTATTCCTTCTAAATCCATGCTGGTTACTACTTATAATGTCAGTCCTTGAAACATACTCTAGAACATGATCCCTTATTAAACTTTCCAGGATCTTCCCCACCACTGAAGTTAAACTTACAGGCCTGTAATTACCCGGCTGTGAACGACTACCCTTTTTGAATATTGATTGATTCTCTGTGGTCTTTTGAAAGGAGTCTGTTGAGATTCCTGTGGGACTTGTTTCTGGGCCTGTATGCGACCACGTCTGCCTCCTCCTGAAGTGTAACCCCTGGGTTGCCTTCCATCCCCTCTGTCCTCTGTTCATTCTGGAAAAACTTGTGGGTCTTTGGATCTGTCCCTTGGTCCCCCATTTGGTACGTCCCGGTTGCCTGCTGTCGTAATCACTTTCTCCTGACGAGGTGGAAGTCGCGCAGAATATCTCTCTCACACAACTTGGTGTTCTCCGGTTCCCTGGCAGTCCAACAGAAAAGATGATCCCCGGGCAGCAGGTCTTAGTATACCTTAAGTAGGCTCAACCGTGTGTAGAAGGCACATCAATCCTCAAACTTGAAAATATGAAAAGTAACATCACACAGGAATCAAATATGCAGTGTTTCAGTGATTCTTTAGTTTTTGGAGATGTGGCACATCTTCAAACAATAAAGAATCACATATTTGGTTCCTGTATGATGCTACTTTTCATATTAGAAAGTGAATCAGCTTCATATGAAGATGGAAAGATGCAACTTTGGGGAGCGTTCTGATTACAGGGGACTTTAATTACCCTGACATTGATTGAAACTGCCAACACATAAAAGGGTGGTTGGGTTCCGTAATTTGCTGCAGGATTAGGATAATTTTCTCTCACAGGTGGTTTACGTTTTTACTAGAAAAGGAGCTCTGTTGGATCTTGTAATATCTAACATCGAGGATAGTGTATTATAGATATAAAGCTAACTGGAGGCTTAGGGAATAGTGACCGTGAAATAGTGTTGTTTAGTGTATGTTATCAAAAGGAAAAGTACACTGGGTTAACAAAGACTTTTAATTTTAGGAACGCAAATTTGTCCAGGTTAAAAGATACGGTTCAACAGGTCATCTGGAAGGATATATTATCAGGTCAAGGTACTGAATAGAAGTGGACTGCTTTTAAGAGGATTTTAAGCCATTTCACATCTAAATTTATACCTTTGGTAAATAAATGTAAAAAAAAAACAAGTCCGCAACCATGTGGCTTAATTCTGATGTAAAGAGGGAAATGGAAGGAAAGAGAATAGAGTGGATGGACTTATGTCTTTATTCAACCTCAAAACTATACTATACTATACTATACTTCAATCCAGTACTTGTTTTGCTAAGCCCAGTATCTCGGTTTTCCAGCCCCCTACCAGAATATCTGACTCTCTGTGAGGGCAAGCATGCTCAATAATCCCTATTAGGCAGCATAGGGAATTTCCCATCATGCAGTTCACATACCAAATGTCACCATTCCAACAATACTATACATAACAGAAGAGTTAACAATACTAAGGCACTTGATTGACAGCTGAAATGTAAGCTGTTTCAGTTGGGATATCTAAAGAAATAGGGACAAAGCAGCAAAAAAACATACAGTGATAGTTGAGAAGAACTAATTTCCCAGTGTACAATAAATAAACACACAATGTGCTGATATATAGTTTTTTATGCAAATGTATAATCATTCATTATTCATTTAATCATTCATTTTATCCCCCATATTACTTTTTTTGCCATATTTGGACAGTGGGCAATGATTAGTGACTGATTTAGTCATGCATTGGATGGGGAAATATAGGAAAACATGAGAAGGCATGATTATTTGATCATGGGCAACTAATATAATAATGTTGAACCTGATTAATAAGCTCTGCCGAATACTATGTACATAGGCAATGTAGGTTAAAGGGATCATAGGCATCACCTTCCTAAAGAAGTCTCTACATGTGTAGAGATTTTAGAGTGTGTGTATGTTAATTGGCTGGGTCCAGGCTGCACAGGAGTATTTTGCCTTAAGAAGCTACATGCCTTTTAAAAGGAGTAGAGATGTAGTGTTGTGCTGGGTGAAGATTTCCAAAGGACTCTTTGACCTTTACAGAGGTGCTCGAGTGATGGATCAAAAATCACAATGAGATATTAGTATAATGTCTAGATTGCGCCATAGCTCAGAAGGGTGATGAATACAATTCTTACATTGAAAAGTCTATTACAAGCTGCTTGACTGGAGGAAGAGAGAAGTGTATCTCTCAAAAGCTTGTCTGTAAAAATGAACTGTTAGTCCATAATAAAAAGGTATCACTTTATCCTACAGTACTCATCTCTTAGTATAAGAATATAATGATTTGTAAAATGACTATGTTAAAACTAGACTTTATTGGAAACACACAATTAATAAAACTCAAACCTTTGCCACTTTTAGCCTTGTTTTAGTGTGAAATTGGACTTCTGTTCATTATTACAGCTCTTCACCTCCACATTGCTTCAACCACTGTGTATGTGTTTCCAGTCACACCCTAATAAGGTAGTTTGAAGGCTGCTTTAACTGGGTACACACAGAAATGTAAAGCACCAATACTGTCGGATCCAACAGTATTGGCGCTTTATTGTTACTGTGTGTAGCTAATTTTCCCAAAAATTGTGAGACCAGCAAATGTTCCCATCGGCCTCACGGTCAAAAAGACCAAATATTTCCCTCGCCCACAGACATTTTTCCTGTACTAAAGTATAGGGGAGTAGGCCATGGTCACGGGAAACAAGCTGTATCGAATGTTCTCCCTATGCTGTGTATATGCTTTTTATAGGGAGAATGCTTGGGACTATGTGTACCCTGAACTTTGAGAAATGACAGACTGGATCTTGCATATCCTGGCTGTTTTCTTTCAAACATCCGTGATGTGTGTACCCACCTTTAGACTTTCCTACAGAAGTTTAGACAAATGTGAAAATGTATATAAAAAAATAAAAAAAAAATTTTTGTATATAAAAAATATAACTTTTGTGCTCCTTAGTGCATGTATGTATGGAAGAAACCCAAGTAAAGAACATTTTAGAGATTAATCCTTATGCAATTATGTTTTATGTTTTCAAGGCTCTAACACCTCTACTCATCCATGTACCTCATCTTTACTACAAGGACCTCATTACTACAAATACAAACAGCAGTTTATATTCCCAGGTGAGACTTCCAATTACATCCTCATATATAAATAATGCAAGTGATTGTTAAGTCATATAGCTTATTTACGGGCATATTTAAAACCACAGTATTTAATTGGTTGTATATCTTGGATAGAAGTTTGCATAATTTGCGCTAATGTGTAAAAAAGAATCTATTTGGTATATTCAGTGCAGTTTTCCATCAGTATTGGAATACAGTGTTGAATAATGGCCAATATTGTATCCAAGACAAAATATAGCAAATCAAATGGCTGTCTGTCTCCAGTCTTCCAGTAATTTATTATACATTATACTGAAGAATTGTCATGGAATAATTGCATGATTACACACATTATGTCACCCTGTATCACTTTATAATACATAAGTGTGATATTTTATAATGGGAGGTGCAGTGGTATATATCCTTATAAAAATCACTCAGCTATGTCACTAAGTGACTCATTTCTTTTATTTCTTATATCCCACTACTCCGCCCATTCCAGTGTTCATGGCTGGACAATGTCTCAGGGTTTTTTGCAGTGTTAACTTCACTAACGGAACCTGCTGGAGCTGCTTCCTGTCACTGCATAACCAATGTCTCTCTCCTCCACAAAGATTTGTTTAACCGCATAGATGCTGGGCTGGGATGTTCCTTTCTACTGGGTTTAAGTTACAGAAGGTAGCTTGGGGGTTTAAATTAAGGTGGGAATAGGGACAAGGCTAGAATTTAAAATGTGAATGGGGTGAAGGAATCTAAAACTTATGTATTATAAGAAATAATGCGCCCCTTCACATTATAATATAAGGACATTACGCCACCTTGGAGTTCCCTTCCCTGTAAAAAAGCACTCGGTCTATGGCCTCGTGCTTCTATAAGGTCAGGGAACTCCTCGGTGGCGTAATATCCTTATATTATACTGTAAGGGGCACATTATCCCTTATATTATTTTCCTATTTAATACAACTTTGCGAGAAAAAAAATTCAAACCCAATATGTTTTTTACAAAATGTAATTCACAAATCCTCATAATAGTTAACCTTAATGGACAGAAAAAATAACTGCATGTGCCCACATTTGGAACTCAATCAGTCAGTACCTGCAGTCACAACTTGTATGGCAGAGATCGTTTTCTTTCCCACTCTTCCTTAGTAAACAGGTGTATCTCTAAAATATTTGTAATATACTTGTTGCTTATTACAAGTATATTGTGGTACTTATTTACAATAAAGTTTTGGAACTACCAACAAATATTTTATATGTTACTTTTCATCTCATAAATTACTGTAGTTATTTGATTGTAAGGTTTTGATGGAATATCCAGCTAATATAAAATGTATTACAAGCCAGTTCTCTATCTACCCACACAATATTTTGTGTTTTGCTGCAGTTCCAGGTAAAATACTTTCTATGGGAGGGCACATAAAACAAATCTAAGGGGTTTAATTACATAATGATTTGTTCTAATGATTTGTTCCAGACATGTAAATCTTGACATACCCCATTATCTAACTATCTAGGGCAGGGGTGTCAAACTTGCGAACACTGGGAGTTGTAGTTTTCAAACTTCTGGAGTGCTGCTAGTTTGACATCCTTCTCTCTGGGTTAACACTCAATTAATTAATTGCATTTACTGGTAATTGCCTCTCCTGCTCATTCCATTGAAGACTCCTATTTATATATTATGTGGACTTAAAATTAATCAAATATGATTTTAATTAAGTTTATATTCATATTGTCATTTGCATAGTTATTTACCAAGCACATTTTAAATATTTTGGAATAATATTTTGCCACCATATACTTTTCATTTTGGGAAAATTACATTTTATTATTTTTCTATTTACTTTATTCATATTTATAATATACAAGTATATTTGTTCATTTTTTTGCAGATGTTGTGCCTGAAATCCCAACTCGAGCCCCTCAAGTAATTCTTCATCCAGTAAACTCCAACCCAGTGTAAGTACCTTCTAGTGTGTTTTTGGGAAGCAATTGGCACTATGTAACAATGCTTGTGTTTTATATATTTTTTCTTCTTTCTTTTAAAAAAGAACAAATTAATTAAAGAGCATGTGACTGTTTATGTTGTTTATATAGAAAAAATGTGGCATTGATTAATAAATTGTTTTTGAAAATTAGGTATAGCCCAGACATAGTAATTCATTTACAGTAGTTGGAGTGTATGGGGTGTTGTGCCATAGTTGCCCTTTAAGTATACATGATTAGACCCCAGGAACAGGGTAGGAGCAGAGGGTGCAGGAGATATTACTCAGCTACTGGAAGCATGTTGTGTTAACCTTCTTAGCACCATAACTTTGACAGACTGCAGTTAGATATGTGATCCAGAGGAGAAAAGGTACAGCTGCAGTCTTTTATTTAACCTTAAATTATGTGGAGGCCACTGTTGCCTTTTACATATATAACCATTCTACTTTTTCTAAAATGTCCTACAACGTTCACCAGATGTCCCAGATCTCAAATATAAAATTTAAATTATCCTTTAAGGCAACAATTCTGTATAGGGTCTGACAAAACATTGATTATTGTTTAAGAAGCCTAAAATAATGCAAAAGAACTAGATTGTTTTAGCTGCAAATGAAAGAAAACTACTTAATGAAAGGGAAATCTTTTTAAGGTAAAATACATGAAAAATTATGTAAGACACAGCATGTGGGAAGCTGCTCAAAAAGAACATTCATAAAATTGTCCTTATATTTCACTACAGAACTAAATGTAAAATGCTGTTTAAGGGAAAATGTCATATCCATGCTTAAACTATGCCATTTAAGAATCTATTTAAACTAAATACCTGTAAGAGACAATAATATTAGATCTGTTACCAGGTGGGAAATGATCCTATTCATTAAAGGACATCTATAGTGAAAAACACAAATTGCCCCATTGCAAAGTTAAATTCATGCACTCTGTGTGGCCTTTCTCCTACCTTTTTCAGTGACTGTTTTTCCATGGTGTCAGATCTCTCTGCAGCACTCCCCTCTGTTACCTCCAGCTACAACTCCAGCTACCCAACTAGCTTATCGTGCAGTAGGAGTTAAAGTTCAACATCCTGAAAAACACACCCACGCACAGTGGCCAATAGAAAGCAAGCTGTCCTGGAGACATGGAAGAAAAGGGAGAACAGTAGTTTATTACTGCAATATGATCTCTCTCTTTGTGATCCATCATCAAACAGTAAAAAAGCTATCAAGAAGGGGGGTCAATTGCAGCCTTATCTCTGCCATCAAAGCTACCACTTTCCCCCTGCTAATGCTCTTATCTCTATGTTTGTAACAGAGCAGGGAGGAGGGAGGGACTTGAGCAGGGAAGAGAGTCACGTCACAGGGACTTGATTGACAGTACAAGTAGGAGTAGAGGAATGCAATCACGTATTCTTCTAAAATGTGTATCTCAGTACAGAGGAGGAAACTGAACAAAGTGGAAACACTCTGGGGGTTGGTTGGAATTATAGAACATATGGAAAGAAAGAAAAAAAAGTTCATTTTCCCACTGTTACAAACATAGAGATAAGAGCATTAGCAGGGGGAAAGAGGTAGCTTTGATGGCAGAGATAAGGCTGCTTTGATGGCAGAGATAAGGCTGCACTTGACTACTATAAATGCCCTTTAATGTGATCTCTTAGGATTTTGCAAGGAAAAACTTTGACCAGATAATAAGGCCTGGTACACCCAGATCCTTTTAACCCTTCAAAACAACAAATTTTGATCTAAAAAACTATCTGTAGTCTGCTGGTCAGGAAGGAACGTGGTAATGCTAATATTCAGCATGACCATTCGCATATCGATGCCTATTGAAGATCCTGAAATCTGGTATCCCTGTTCCTGATGCATAACACCAAAATAATTCAATAGCCAGTGCAATCAACAGTTGTAAGGAGACACCCCCAAAGCAAACTTAGGGACATATTTATAAAGGTTCGCTAAACTTTTCCCCTTCTTTAATGCAGCCTTTTTGCCAAGTTTGGACTTTTCGCAATTTATAAAGCAGTGATATTTATTTAGCCTGCCAATGGGTCCATGGAAGGTGTCAGTACATTGTGGAGTGTTTCTCAATACTAATAAGTACCCAGGGGGGTGTTAGACTATTTTCTAGCATTTACTGTAATACGACCTGAGATTTCGCTTTTTTAAGGTTAATTTTTCCCCCGCTTTTTAAAGATCTTTTTTTTTAAAGGTTCCGATTTTCTTTATTTACCAATAAAATCAAATGTGGGTCTGGGACATATTTATAAAGGGGCATTATTTTTGCTTTTTTTCCCCATCAGCCTTTACCACAGTTTTTTAAACTTTCAACTTTTCCTTTCATCAAAGTTATTAAAAAGACGAATTTTCATCAAAAGCGAAAATTATCTAGCAAAAAGTAGCACTAATAATGCTGAAAAAGCTCAGCACATATGATGGTAAATAGGTAATTCTCCCTGGTGGATTTTCAAAGTAGTTAACTGGTTAATACACACTGAACACCTATCTTTGTTATTTAAATATAGCCTAACACATGTGGTGTTTTTTTCAGCCCAAGATATAATAAATAGTGTAAAACTCAAAAGGCGAATTTTTTCTGTTTTCTTAATAGGACATTTTTTAGTATTGCTTATTTTCAGCAAACTACAGCTAATTGTCAAACCAGTTCCATTAATATGGGAACATACCATAGTGCTGTGTAAGAAATAGTCATGTTAATGGAACATTCCAGTAAGTAATGATGTTTGGCGAAGATTCTGGTAAAACTGTAAAAAAATGTAACAAAAGGGAGAAAAGTGGCAAAAAGGCAAAAATTCACCTATTTATAAATGGCTTTAAATAAAAAAAGTGACAAAAATAGCTCTGAAATTACACTAGAGAGTAATCTCTCTTTTTGCAGTGATAACACTCTTAACGCAATAATTAAGGCGAAAACTATCACCATATATTCTAGATGTTTGCCCCTAGAGAAAGGCTACATGTATCATTTCTCTAGTGATGACCAGGGGAACTGCTCAGGCCTTACACTTGTTTTATCTAAAAGATAATAAGATGGATTACTTATTTGCAAAATGTAATGCTTAATGTTTAAAATCTAAATAACATAGCGCTATTTTCTATTGCAGATGTGGATAAAATGTGTTTGGTGTACACTTTCTATACTTTGTGTCTCCGATTTAATATTTGTTGTAATTGTAATAGTAACTTTTAAAATATTTATTTTGAGAAATACATGCTTTTGATTGTTTATTCAGAGTGGAATATCCATCTTTTTGACTTAATATTAAAAAAAGAGATTTATTGCTCTGTTTCGGAAATGAATTAAAAATTAGATATTAATCAAACCTCCGACAGGGTGCAGTGTTGACAGCCACATGAACAAGAAAAATAAAAATCAGCTGGTAATATAATAACAGGCTTCAGTTTAAGTTTTGTTCTAGTTTATTTTTATTTTTTTATTTTTCACTGCATATTGCAGTACCTGTAGAATGGGCAACACAGGACTATTAACAGTACAGTATTTTATTATAATGGGCAGAAATAACTAAGAGATAAGTATTCCTATTAAAATGTGTGTGTATATCCCTTATATTATATAAATATATTTATATCTCCATAGGAGATTACATTGAGTTTTTAGGAGCTACCAATGTGGTGGGGGTATAGGATATTACACATAGGAAAGTTGTATATGTATGTGTGTACTATCTCACTGTTACCATTTAAATGACCATCAGTAAATGTATATAAAGTATAGAACTGACTTATATTAGGCACAACACAAAATATACAAAATACATAAACTTACTTACAGAGCTGACATCCCTATTTTAAAATGGGATAGTCAAATGGCAGCTTAAACCACACCCCTGTGTCTGCTCCATGTGAAAGGAAGTATAATCCAAAAAAAGTTTCTGTCTGCTACAAAGGATGTGATGTGTATTGTAATGGACATATACACCAAGGCTCCTTATATACCACCTTCAGCCTGCAGGTGGTGTCAGTGAGTAATAAAATACAAGACATCCCTGCTCTCTATGGTAGGAGGAGAGAAAGTGAAAGTGGATTGTGATGTGTGCTTTGGAGTGATATTGACTGCAACACAAGATCCTGTGTATAAGACCATGTGTACAAGATCCTGTTACCACCTGTTGGGAGGACAGATCATTGGACAGACAATTTACCTTATTGGATACAAACTCTGAGGCAACAGACAAGTGTACACCAACTTACAAGGACACACAATATACAGGCCTGGTCAATATTCAAAGTGGTGCACCATAGACAGGGACACCCCTGATTACTGCACATGTTATCTGGGAAACCTGTTTATGTGCACTGTCTTCTTTGTGCCAGACCACCAGAGTTACCCCACTGTATGCCATGCTACCCATAATCGTCCTGTCCTTATACCTGCAGATGAAATTCCCCAATTAGACTCAGTAGCTCTACCAGGCCCAAATTGCCAAATTTCAAATCTGATCCATTTGATGGGGTATCTAGGGAGTGGACTGATTGGCTAGAACAATTTGAATTATCAGCCACTATTAATGGTTGGGATGAAGGTGCCCGCTTGCAAGTCCTTAACCATAAGTCTTTTGCTTAGTGGTAAAGCCAGGCAGGTATTTAATGTAATACTGAAATAAAAAGCAGTTATCAGTTATTAAAAATTGCTTTGAAGCTATTTTCTCAATTAGATCTGTATAAAAGAGTATATAAAGGATAAATCCATTTCTTTAGGTAAACTGGGAATGAGAAATGTTTGTTTATACGTTAGATTATTAGGGCAATGCTATTAAAATAACATGATGCTGTGAGGTAGCTTCTGTTATAATATATGAGGTACTTGCCGTGGTGAATACTAATAAGTATTAACCTAACATGTTTAGTTTCAACCACACAGTGTAGCAGGATTGCCTGGGTCTACTCTCAGACCTGCAGGATTATCCTATTTGGTTCCTTTGGAAGCTGGTGACTGTCTGAGTAACAGTTTAAAATATACCTGTGTAAAGATTCTATATCCACACATAGCAAAACATACACACACATAATTTCCATTTAAGAGTTTTTCCCTCCCTTTTTTGTTTGTTCCAATACACACACACAGAGGAATAAACATGTGTAAAGCAAAACGGTTTACTGCAATGCTTTTCGTGGACCAAACTTGATTTCCTGGAAAATTTCTGGGGGGCCAACAATTTTGTCCATGACTATTATTTGAGGGGTGAACTTTCCCTTTAAATAAAGCAACAAATTAGTCAACTGCTCACTATGGGAAAGGTGAAGAACTAGTAAAGAATTTACTAACACTGGTGTATCTTTGGATATAGAGATGGAAGACATATGGGGCCCTATTTGTAAATTATAACGTACAACCATGGCCGTACATTTACGTGCAGAATATCATGCAGTAGTAAAACTTCCACAATGGTATTCTAAACTATGATGCGTGTATCGTTGATATAATAGGGCCCAATGCCTTTTATTGGATGTTTCTGGGCTATAAGTCAGAAATATTTTTCAAAAAACATGGTTGTTATTTAAAAACGGATATATCCATAATAAAGCATTGTGCTGCTTTTACTTCAACCGAGCCTAGACCTGAGTAGATATCTCAAAGATGTCTGCAAAATAAAAGTATTAAAACCAGTTACACACAAACATATATACCGTACAACATAATGATGTTTACAGCAATGACCTCTATTACCATCAACAGTGTAATGCCGTGTACAGCAATGATCGATATTACAAGCTAACAGTTTAATGCGGTGTACAGCAGTGACCCCTATTACAATATAACAGTTTTGTAATGCCGTGTACAGCAGTGACCCTATTACAATATAACGTGTAATGCCGTGTACAGCAATGACCTATTACAATATAACCGTTGTAATGCCGTGTACACAGTGACCCCTATTACAATATAACAGTGTAATGCCGTGTACAGCAGTGACCCATTACAAATAACAGTGTAATGCCGTGTACAGCAGTGACCTCTATTAATATACAGTGAATGCCGTGTACAGCAGTGACCCCTATTACAATATAACAGTGTAGGTTGTAATGCCGTGTACAGCAATACCTTATACAATATAACGTGTAATGCCGTGTACACCAGTGACCCCATTCAACTTAACCGTGTAATGCCGTGTACAGCAGTGACCCCTATACAACATAACAGTGTAATGCCGTGTACAGCAGACCCTATTACATATAACAGTGTAATGCCGTGTACACATGACCCCTATTACAAAACATAACCGGTGTAATGCGTGTACAGCAGTGACCCCTATTACAAAATAACAGTGTAATGACTGTGACAGCAGTGACCCCTATTACAATATAACGTGAATGCCTGTACAGCAGTGACCTCTATTACAATATAACAGTGCAATGCGTGTACAGCAGTGACCCCTATTACAATATAACAGTTGTAATGCCGTGTACAGTAATGGCCTATAACAATATAACCGTGTAATGCTGGTACAGCAATGACCTATTACAATATAACAGTGTAATGCCGTGTACAGCATGACCCTATTACAATATAACAGTGTAATGCCGTGCAGCAGTGACCCTATTACAATATAACAGTTGTAATGCCGGTGTACAGCAATGACCCCTATTACAATCACGTTGAATGCCGTGTACAGCAGTGACCTATACAATATAACAGTGAATGCCGTGTACAGCAGTGACCCCATTACAAATAAACAGTGTTAAGAATGCCGTGTACAGCAGTGACCCCTATTACAACATAACAGTGTAATGACGTGTACAGCAGTGACCCCTATTACAATATAACAGTGCAATGCCGTGTACAGCAGTGACCTCTATTACAATATAACAGTGCAATGCTGTGTACAGCAGTGACCCCTATTACAATATAACAGTGTAATGCCGTGTACAGTAATGACCTATAACAATATAACCGTGTAATGCTGTGTACAGCAATGACCTATTACAATATAACCGTGTAATGCCGTGTACAGCAATGACCTCTATTACAATATAACAGTGTAATGCCGTGTACAGCAGTGACCCCTATTACAATATAACAGTGTAATGCCGTGTACAGCAATGACCCCTATTACAATCTAACAGTGCAATGCGTGTACAGCAGTGACCTATATACAATATAACAGTGCAATGCCGTGACAGCAGTGACCCCTATTACAATATAACATGTGTAATGCCGTGTACAGCAGTGACCCCTATTACAATATAACAGTGTATGCCGTGTACAGCAGTGACCCCTATTACAATATAACAGTGTAATGCCGTGTACAGCAGTGACCCTATTACAATCTAACAGTTAATGCCGTGTACAGCAGTGACCCCTATTACAATATAACAGTGTAATGCCGTGTACAGCAGTGACCCCTATTACAATCTAACAGTGTAATGCCGTGTACAGCAGTGACCCTATACAATCTAACAGTGTAATGCCGTTTGGAGCAGTGACCCCTATTACAATATAACAGTTGTAATAGGGGTCACTGGTACACGGATTACACTGTTATTGTAATAGGGGTCACTGCTCCACACGGCATTACACTGTTAGATTGTAATAGGGGTCACTGCTGTACACGGTATTACACTAACAGTTAATTGCCGTGTGGAGCAGGCACCCTATAACAATATAACCGTGTAATGCTGTGTACAGCAATGACCTATTACAATATAACCGTGTAATGCCGTGTACAGCAATGACCTCTATTACAATATAACAGTGTAATGCCGTGTACAGCAGTGACCCCTATTACAATATAACAGTGTAATGCCGTGTACAGCAATGACCCCTATTACAATCTAACAGTGCAATGCCGTGTACAGCAGTGACCTCTATTACAATATAACAGTGCAATGCCGTGTACAGCAGTGACCCCTATTACAATATAACAGTGTAATGCCGTGTACAGCAGTGACCCCTATTACAATATAACAGTGTAATGCCGTGTACAGCAGTGACCCCTATTACAATATAACAGTGTAATGCCGTGCACAGCAATGACCCCTATTACAATATAACAGTGTAATGCCGTGTGGAGCAGTGACCCCTATTACAATATAACAGTGTAATGCCGTGCACAGCAGTGACCCCTATTACAATATAACAGTGTAATGCCGTGCACAGCAATGACCTCTATTACAATATAACAGTGTAATGCCGTGTACAGCAATGGCCTCTATTACAATATAACCCACCCCTTAATGGATCCCTATGGATCCAAACTGTAAATAATATTCTTATAATCAGCTCGCTACTGCGTAGTAGCGCGCCGATTATAACCCGGAAGACCGCCAAAACCCCTACTCGCCTGTCTATGTCCGATGTCTGTTGTGCTGCACAAGGATTCCACTGATGCAGCATGAAGATGGGAGAGGCCGGACCTGTGTTAGGGATAAATCTGTTAAACTGCTTAATAAAATTGAAGTGGAAGGGGGTGCACAAATCTATAGAAAACATAGTGATATCTCTGAGGCCAGGGATATCTTAAAATGTGGGGGAAGGGGGGTGGGTTATAATTGATAATGTACCCCCTACTGAAAATTCTAAGGATATATAAAGTCACCTCGGGTTCCGTGCCCGGAATAAAAGGCACTCGGTCTGCGGCCTCATGCTTTTAAATGGTCAAGGAACTCCTCTGGGACTTCTAATTTACGGTAGGGGGTACATTATCCACTATATAACAGTGTAATGACGTGTACAGCAATGACTGCTATTACAATATGGCAGTGGGATACAAATGGGTTTTGGCACAGTTGATATTTTTTGCACACAATTCCTATATAGGTTAGTCTGTTATAAATTCATATAAATTATCCTTCTTGGCTGCACAATGGCAAACGTCCTTCGACTGACCCTCTGCAATATGCCTCGATTCTTGAGACATGGACATCTTTTCAGAGAAAATGCACCCAAAAGTAAACTAGAACCTTTAATGCAAATGTCTTATGATCATAAAAATGTAACCCTTTTATTTGAATTCCGAGACGTTGCTCTCATAACGAAGGGGAATGTTACCATGTTCTGGCCTGTCTTTTTTTAGATCAGTTACACTACACTAAATTTAATTACAAGGTTTGATAGGCCAAGTTTCCATGTGGCGATAACTGCCTAAACAATCTTAGAATTATGGTTTCCTCTATAGATGTTACTGTATATAATGATTTGGGAATTTCAGTGGTCTCTCACACTATATAGGAAAAGAAAGGATTTGCATGCCAATCAGCTTTTTCCAGGAAGATGCAACTATGTAATGAGATGAGGTTCCAACCCAAAAGAATCACCCAGGGTAAAGGTAGTAAAAAGTACTGTAGTAAAGAGTACTGTGATACTTTTAATAGAATAAGGGCACAGCTACACTGCAACGCAAACGCACACAGAATCGCATGCGATTTCATGTGCGATTTTGGTGCGTTTGCGCATGTGTTTTTTCAATGTGTTGAAATCCGCATGCAATTGCGATTTAAAATGCGGAACGCAAATCGCAAGCGCATAGCACCCGAAAACACGCGTTTTCGGTGCGTTGCTGCTTTTTCAATGATATGAAAAAACGCAGCAGTGTGGCCTAGCCCGGAGTCCATTAAAAGTATCACAGTACACTTGGCTGTGATATGCTAATTGGGATTTGCCAGGGTACATAATTGCCACAGATTCTTGTACAAGTCATTCTGAATTGAGAAAGCCAGTCGGATGACTAGCGAAACGTCTTCAACTGGACTTGAAGTTTAGTTCTTGATCTAATTGAATACAACAGATATATCACAGTACTCTACTTTTTACTATATATATTGGACTAATACGGCAAAACAATCATTATTTTTACCAGGGTAAAGGTGCACATACATTACCACTTACCTGCAGACCAATCCCGCAACATTCAATCAATTCCGGAGGAACAGACTTCTTTGTCGCAAAGAAGATTCGGCAAGGCGATTCCTCTGGAATTGATTGAATGTCACTGAATCTATTTATCTAGTTATATATAGACACCATAACTAGTTAGGACTAACCTTGATGCAATTAGAAGGGTTCTTTTGCTACAAAGCCAAGGTATGTAGGCAAATGTAAGAAGCTTCAAACTGATATTCTGTTGGTATTTAGAAGTATGTTCCTTAAACGCCTGTTATTTTTACATACTGTACAAAATATGTTCATTTTTTTTACTAGTTATTATTTTATAACAGTGCAACCAATTGCATATATTCTTTAAAGAACTATAGCTACGTTATACACTATCCTGTATGATTTCTAGAATTTCTTACTATCCCAATTGACTGTTTTACCTTATTTGCATACAAGTAAAAGCCAGTTGTGACAGTTCAGGCAAGGAGGATGCCAGAGAACTTACTGAGCATGTAAAGATTTGTATTTTGGCTAAGCCTCACACTGGAAAACATAATTCTAGATTAGGGTTTCTCAAAGGGTGTGCCGGTGCACACTAGTGTGACAGTCAGAGGTAACTTCCATTTTTGTTATTTGGCAAAGAAAATATATTTTATGATAACATTTCAACACATTCAACGTAGTGTAACATTAATCACTACAGTGATTAGAATACAATATACACTGTTAAGGGCACGGCATTAAAGGGCATGTCCACCCATAAAACAAAATTCCACACACTCATTAAACATCCCCCCAAACCCCAGATACATTTTACTTACCTTCCACAAAGATGCCCAGAAACATACTTACAAGACCCGGGCCCTTACCACCTGGGTGCCGCCCCCCTTGCCACCTGGGTGCCGCCCCCTGCTCCTGTTGCAGGCTTGTTTCAAGCAAGAACAGGAGAAGTGCAACTCTGCAGCTTCCTGGTCGTAGATGTCAGCTATTGGCTGTGACCTCATCGGCGCACCTTTGATTTACATCGGCGACCAGGAATCAGAGCGGCGAGGGACCAGATATTGTAAGTATGTTCCTGGGCATCTTTGGGGAAGGTAAGTAAAATGGATCTGGGGTATGGGGGGATGCTTAATCAGTGTCTGAAATTTCCAATTTATGGTTGGACATGCCATTTACATATGGATCATTACAACGTTAAATCTAATATTGGGAACACAGGTGGGCCGTGATTAAAATTTGCATTGCCAAGTGCGCCACAGTCTGAAAAACCACTGTTCTAGATTATAATTATATATTTCCGTGGCATCTGATGTTAGGAATCAGAGAATGCGTTCTGGTTTTTAATATCTCTTTAGCTATTTCAATGTTATACTATACATCGATCAGTTCAGATTCTTATGTTTGTACAACCATGTACCATTCAACAATCAACTTAGGTTACATATGTTCATTTTGCTAAAGATGTCATATTGTAAAGGATATTATGATGTGAGTTAAAATTTCAGCAAGGTTATAACACACAACTTTGTTGAAGAAAGAACTCTTTATTAATCTGAATAATAATAATAATCATATACTATTAATCTGAATAACACCTTTAAAGCATACAGAGTGAGAGAGAGTAGGCTGGTGAGATAGAGAACAGCAGGATCTCTGAGCAAAATAATTCAATGTACAGCTGCAAGGGGTTATATATATATATATATATAGTTACAGTTAAAGGCCCAGTCTTCTGTAAATTCCACTTTTCAGTAACCAGTACGAGAATAACCTATATTTCAGTGCTAGAGTTCTCAGGAACATCCCAGTATTAAAGGAAAACTAGAATTTACAGAAAATGGGGACGACACGCTTTCTAGTAAACAGTGGCAGAAACTAGAATCCACCTAAAATCAGGGTTTAACTGTAATAAATATATTTTATACACGCACACCTGATATAGAAAAGAGCTGATTTCATAAGTTTCTTTTATTTTTAAGCATCTTATGTTTTTTTTTTAATAGCACACATAGTATAACGTAATCTTTAGATGATAAATGGGCGGAGCCATTTCAAGGAGACAGTTGTGTAGATACTTTGTTATACTATATATACAGGGATCTCCTATGCTCCTCAAGGCCAAGTCATCCTTTGTTTTCCTATAATTCAGTCTTTTTTTTTTCGTGGTGTGCAGGATAAAATGTGTTGTGAGTATTTAATTACCAGCTTGGATGTGCACAATATATGGGGCGGGGCCTTTTCTTCTGCATCTCTATAAGCAGCCTTGGATAGGATGGCATCACCCGATTTTGTGGACTTATTATATTTATAAATTTATCTCCCAATATATATATATATCTATATATACACATATAAATATATATATAGCATACTAACATGAGAGTCCTTAATAGATAAGAACAGAGTTTATTTGTGGAGGGGGAGGGGGGGTGTGCCAAAAAGTGGACACCTCTACCAACTACATCTATGGATCCCATTTCTCTTGGATACAAAGTATCCAGTTTGTCTTTTTTTTTTTTGTTTTGTGTAAAAACTTTATCATATCTTTCGTGGCTGTTGCCACATTTAATGAAAATGTCCTTCTCTTCCCCTGACAAGTTTCCATGTGGCACATTATTAGAAAACATTAAACCCTGTCCATCAATAATATTTCAGATAATCCTCCTTAAATGAGCAGAAATAGATCGTGTCTGTATAATATAGGGCCAAGGAGAATTCCATTTGTTTCTCTTTTCTTTTTATTATTAAAGTGCTGTGGAAATAACGGTTTTCTTGGTGTACGTATAAATATACAAAAGAGGAAGCCCTTTGGAAAAAAAAAAATACCCAAAACAAAAGCTGCGTTAAGCAGTTAAACGCTTCCAGCGGCGACTCCTCTTTACGTGGAACAAAAAAACATGGCAGCTCCTCCCGCGCAGAGCCTTTCCCACAGAACCGACAGCTGCCGTGGATACTTCTCCTAGCTGCCACAAGCTGATAGGGTTTGGAGAGTTCAGTCGCCTCCTTCTAAGAGTCAGGTGCTCGGGAGAGACTTTATAAAAGACTGGGTGCATAGTGACAATTGTTAAGAGGGCAGCAGAGCCACGACCTGCAACGTGCATCCTTTATACCTGTCTCTGCTGCCTGTGCCCGTAATGAGAATCACTCCTTACAGCAGGGAAGATGGAAGCTCGTTTTGCGGAATTGGGAAGCAGGATCTGTGGATCAGTGGGAGCCATGAAAGTTAATGCTGTAACAAAGCTGTCAACCCGTTTTCGTTGGCGAGTTCTCTGTAGTGACCGAATCCCCATCCCAGCGGAATGGTTTATCATATTGGAGTAGGTGTGCAGGGAGGTGAAGAGTGGACAGGTTGATAAATGCCTCTTTACTTTCCTTTCTTTGTTTTCTTTACTGAAGTCCAGTGGATAAGTCAGCTTTGTATAGTAGGAAGATGACCCGTGGATATTCTCACTACAAAAACAAAACAAACAACCAAAAAGCAACAAGAAAACAAAACATACACAATAGGCAAAAACACTGTCTCTGACCCAGTCCCAGCACTTTAATAGCAATAATATATAATATGGCACACTTGTTCTCATTAGAGAACTATACTTACCTCGTCCCCACCATAATGTGGACCTAAACTGCTGGATCATCACCCTGGGTTTACTGTAGAGCAGCTGAAATACTTGACCTCCCCATATTTCTAAAAAGGGGTATCGCAATTAAGCAATACCGCAATTCACCGTACGATAGCGGCTGTTAATGTACGACCGTGGTCGCACATTTACGCAGAACGTTCGTTAATTAACGAATGTTCAGTCATAGAATGCAATGCCGCAGTAAACCTATGATTGTGATATCGTAGATGTACGATCGTTATCGCTAATTTGTCATAAAGACCGTAAATTAACGATCACTAAACCGATCGGAAATTAACAACCGCTATTGCTAAAAAGCGAGGTAGCGCCTTTATATATTTGTCCCCTGGTGCTTTAGATCGTCACCTTGGGGACATTTTAAAGGTGGGGAAGATGAAAGATCAATGTCGGGGGATGGCAAATTTCAACCTGACCAATCATGCGGCCCATAGGAGGCCATGCGATCAGTGGCGATTTAACGTGTACGATTGCCTGTTCGTCCGATCCGGGCGACAGACAGCAGTCGGTGCCATGGAATTCACCTCCGATTTTTCTGCTCGACCAGCGGATACATGAAAATATCTGCTTGTGTGCACCCAGACTTTATCGGTAATGTACGACAGCGACTGCATGGTATTCTATGACCGAACATTCGTGCTGCTGGCGTACATTTACAGCAAACATTCAATTAAGTAGTAAAATACCTATGGGGGGTCGCACATCTGGGATTACAATTGTTATCGGACATTTATAACCGCTATAGTAGATTTTGTGATAGCGATCGGAAATAATAGATTGTTTTAACAATCGTTAAAGGCGCGGTATCGATACCGTGCCTTTATAAATATGGTCCTAAATACTTTTTCTAACGTGATGCTACACAGACAATGGTCGGATTACAGCAGATTTAAACAGGGCTCAAACCTTGTTTTCTGCACAGAGATACTAGTTCTGTACAGAGGACAGCCAATTAAACTTGTGGTGCTATGAGCCCTAAAATGATTCATCACTGCACTATGTAAATGAAATCCCCAATGGAGAAGCCTAAAAGGCTAATCACGGCTTCCTAAACATAATTCACTATTAACCAATTGTATAGACATAGAGTATTTAATGGTAAAATATAATACAGAGTCTTGTATCCATTTATATATTTATTTCTTTAAAACAATCCTTTAATAGGGATTATAGGACTTTCCTTAAGACCTTGTTTTAGGACAAGCATATTGTTATGCCCTTTAAAAGACAACTAAAGGGTTAAACACTACCCTTCCTCCCAGTTATCTGTAACAAGGAAAATAAACCAAAGGTGCATTCGTTTTACCTATAGTCTAGATGAACAGTAGGAAGTCCTGCTTTGGTCTGGGTTCAGCCTCCTTACTCAGTGGCTTTGAAAACCAATAAGAATACATGCTCTACAGAAATTAGTGTTCTCATAGGTTGGCCTACAAACCAATAAGACTGATGCAACGATAGATTTTCATAGGTTGGACTACTGACCAAAGCAGGACTTTCTAAAGTTGATGCTTTAGAAAGTAATCTACAGCTAAAATGAATGTAGTGTAGTTTGCACGCCCGGGTGAATCTGGGATAGGGGAAGGGTTTAACCCTTTAGTTCTCCTTTAGGTTTTATCCAACTTTAAATCTTAGAAATCCTATAAACGTACTTAAAAAAAAAAAAGCGAAAACATATGAACATTGTGACAAAAAAAAGCTCAAGTGACAGGATAATGATAATCGCAATGAGTTTAAAGAAAACTAAACATTACAAAGACAAGACTACATTATTTTCCTGCACAGAAGAATGTTACTATTGCTAGGAAATGCCCTGATTCCACGCGATTACAGGCGAATGAAGCCTCACAGCCTTTCAGTTTAATGGTAGTGCCAATGCTATTGCTGAACTTGATGAGTTTCATTTAGAAAAGGTGATTATCCTAGATAGCAACTAGGATGTAAAGTCTATGAAGACACTTCATTAAAAGCCGTGACCCACTTTGTCCACCATTTTAAACAAATGCTGTTTCTGTGTGATAACATTTGAAGGAATATCCTAGCAATAGAAGTTTTATACATTTAAACAAGATTTTAAAAGACCATATAATCTATTAATATTTATAATGTACGTTTCTTTTATACAGTTTTATATCATTTCAACATTTAGTAACAAGGTTAACGTCACAATAAAATGTGGAAAATATTCAATTTCTGTAAGATAAGCCATTAGGTATCATTGTTTGCCAGGGACATTCCTAAGCCATGGGTTTAAGCCTAATGCACGGTGTTTCACATCTAATAAATCTCCTGGAATCCAGATTTTAAAGTTCTCCTGGAAGCTGGCTACATTTATGTTGACTTTGCCGAGAGTTCACAGCAATGCTCCCTGAGTACTGGAAAGTTTTGCAGTTCACAATGCCCCTTTCAAATTGTATATTTGATGATAAATACACCTAAATAATAATAAGTGGTCACCTTATATAACCGCAAAATGATGCTCTTTTTAATGATGTTCTGCTTGGTCCCAGACCAAAGAGGTAGGGGGATGAGAATTATAGATTACCTTAAGTTGAGGTTGTTTTTTTGGAGAATAGTGGCCATTAGAAGGTAAGAGTTATGGTGACCATACACGGATTAGAAATCTGTTAGATTTGATATCCGATTGCCAATTCTAAATGATAGACTGTGAGCGGCGACATATGAAAGGTAAGTTTCTACTGTATGGCTAGCATAACTGCTTTAGGGTGATATTACATTATGGAATCCAGGAGGGTAGCATTCCATGGAATCAGCATGTGCACATTATAGGTGGGTATGAGTAAGGATTTCTACACAATCCTATTTTAATTTCAAGGTGGGCATATCATTGCCAATGTACATATTTCTTTGTTGTAAATAGGCTAGTACATGAACATTTTACTTTTCTAATTAGCAAATGCTGACAAAACATCTGCTTACCTTTTACACTAACTACCAATGATTAAGATGTCTTCTTAAATCTTATCTTCAACTACATATGTCTGTATATTTCTGTACAACAAGGGTTATTTATTTTAGTATTGCTTGTTATGTATTTACAACGTCACATCTGTGAACATTATCAGGGAGATGCAATAAAGGGCATTAACCAGCCAAATAAGTGTAAAACCCTTATTACTGCACACTGAAGCCAGTGCTGTCTCGTTTAACGGTGACGGGCACTCAATGCTATAAATATAATGTTAAGTTTTGCTCTTTATTAAATAGAGGCGCAAGCCGAGGCTCCTTTTTCAACCACAATCCCACGATGCAGTAAATCTTGCAATGGTACTATTGCATCATGGGATCTTGGGCTGGTAAAGTAAGGAGGCTTGTGTATATTGCATCTCCCCTTGTTTGTTTACACATCTTGTAACAATAAGAATTATTGGCTAAAACAGGGACCTCCAACCAGCTGAAAAATACAGCTAGAGGTTCCTGATTCTACAGATGAGGTTTGTCCCAGTCTTTCCCAATGGATCTGTCCAGAAGAACTCCATTAGGTACACATAAACTAAAAGTTGGAACAACTGTGTGTGATGTGTGGTTTATGGAGACATAGTACACAACATGTTTCCAGTACAAACACCCTTTCTCAAGTGTACGATGTCTCAATAAACCGCACTTCAAGGCAACCTACGGTTGTTCCAGCTTTTGTTTATTTAAAAACTACAGCTCCCAATATTCCCTTACAAGTACTCCACAAAACCAAAAAGCAGCCGGAGAATGCTGGGGGTTATAGGGGCTGATGCAATAATAGGTGCAAAGGTTTGCCTGTGCTATTAATCTGCACTAACCCATTAAAAAGCTACTGTCAGATTGGATATAGCACAGGCAAAGGTTTGCACCTCATATTGCATCAGACCCATTTTCTCCTGTCTTGGGGGCTCGTGCAATAAAGTTGCACTGAACCACTTACAGCCAATTGTTACTAGGCTATAGAAATGTGTTTTCAACCACAGTCCTGCCTGTGAATGTTATGTGTATAGAGGCGTCCACGTTTGATTAAAGAGAAGCCTCTATTACGATCAAACTTCTGCATATTGTGCTGGGAGTTTGGCTTGTAGCCTGAACAGTGGAAGGTCAGGATATAGATATAAGGAGCTTCCATATGGATAGTCATTTTTATGACCATGACAAGCCTTTTCTAAGGCATCATATAGCTGCCAAATAATACTAACGAAACAACAATTCACTCTACATATAACACTAGTTGTTTATGTGACCCAAATATATTAATAAAAATATCTTTAACGTTTGATAAATATACATTCTCTGTGCCTGACAGATTAAACGAAAATCTCACTTTTGTCCATGAAATGAATGGCAGATACAACTGGACCCAAACAATAATATGAATAAAAATACAACCTTCACTCATGGGTATTTTTTTTGTTTTGTTTTTTTTGGAAACAGCAAAATCAAGTGTCAAACAGTTACAAAAATTCCTTACAGAAGATAAAGTTACAAAATGATCACAGGTAACAATCCTGCACAGATACACACACAAGGGGGTCATCAGGTTTGAGGTAAATGTTTGTGTCCTTCCATGAAGTGGGCCTGGGGTAGCACTGTCTTTTCTTTTCATGTCCTGTGGACGCATCGCCCAAGTTGTTTGTATTTGTATTTATATATTTTTTTTTATTTAGGTCTCAAGTTTAGGGAGACTGATCACTTGCTAGTAGGGGGTGAATCGACTGTAAGTCCCTCTGTACAGGCTAGCCTGCAACATCAAAGATGAAAAACAGCCAATCAGTAGTGGGAAAAACAGTGACATTTTCACCCTCTGCTCTTCTCTTGCTTGGAGATATTAGGTTTAATTGGCTCTTGGGGGTATTAAATCTGGTCTGATTGGTTGATTTAAAAATCCAATCAAACCCTTTATCATACTTTTCTAATCCTCTGCTTCTATTGATTTGTCTGCCCCCCCTTAACTTGCCCAGTTCCAGCATGTTTTTGCTCATTGGGCAAAATAAATGAAATTGTGCACCAGCCAGTTAAACACCTGTATGCTTTGCAAGAGAAGAGAAATGGTGGAAAAACAAAACAAAAAAAAAATCCACAGGAGAATCTTAAAAATAACAAAAAGCAAAACTGTGAGCATGAAATTGGAAAAAATAGGGGAGAGAACACAAGAAAAAGAGAGCGGAATATGGAGGTAGGTGGGATTAAAGGTCAGTCTGTGTACAGTTAATGATGGCTTTTAGCTAGCAGCTGCACCGGAGAACAACATAGAGTTCTATTAAATGAGGATTCTCCCTTTTGCAGTTGCATTTTCTCCTGATATTAGTTAAATAAATGGGTGAATTGGGAAGTGGAAAATGTGTTTTGCTTTAATGAATCCCTTTTTTTCATCTTTGATGCTGTTACCAGGCTAGCTAAAAACAAGCATTAAGGCAACTGGGTATTGGGTTTGTCCAGGTCAGATTCCTTACTTTTTTCTATCGATTTTACGTGATTCCAACCAGCTTGAGGACATGCAGAATAACCTTAGCCACTTGGCTTTCTAACAGGTTTGAACTATAGGGAGCTCTAGCCTGCTCCACTAAACTGCAAGTTAAATGTAAAAAACCCTATACATTTCCAAACTAAAACTGATTAGTCTCCACAAATGGACCGAATAGGTCAATAAGAAAAAAAGAAAACCGGACAGACTTTTAGAAACTCAAACGTATACGGATCCATGATTCCCCTGTAGAATATACCTTAACTAAACTATTCTAAACATATCTTGTGCTTAGTGATGTCACAAGTTATAATTGGTGCTTAAGTAGGTTACCAGATGAATTTGTGTTCTACCTTCTTATTATAAGATATTAGGATATTAAAAGTCCCTTGGAATTCCAACTTGGCCTGTTGTCTCATGGTTTTTTTCTGTATAAGCATTGATTGGTGATTTCAAATATCCACATATCTTACACGATAGGACATTGGTTTCTTTCTAATAGGAAACCATTTAAATATAAATATAGTTTCAAATCATGGACAAAGTATAAGAAGTAATGGTCACACCCATTTTCTTATTTACAGACAAGGGCCTCTCAAAAGGATAGAGAAGAGTCATGAATACAACGTGATGTCTGTGAATGATCTTTCCAAATCTAAAGGAAAGATTAAATCAACTGATAAATTGTACATTTTTGTATTATTATAGGACCAGCTTTTAATAATATAGAAATGTAACTTTTATCAACACTTTACCAAACAAACATGTATGCAACATAACATGTCCAGTATTCAAACACATGATGGACAGAGGACCTGTATGGTTAGGTCTAGAGAACCCTGTATTGAACAATCTATTCCATTGGTACTTACCATGGTTCCTATGCTGTATGTAGCTGCAGGACCAATGGTATGATGATATGGATCTGCTGCGTAAACTCTGCCGTAACTGCCAAGAGACCCCAGACAAACATTAGGCGATGCTGTGCACATAATGCAGTTACATAGCAACATAGTAATGGAGGGTGAATCCCTATCTCAAAAGTAGGTCAAGATCAAGAGGAAGGCAAAAAAAACACATGGAAAGGGGGAAATTTTTCCCCCCTGACTCCAAATCGGAAAGGATCACATTCATTGTATGAACCAGAACTACGGGCCATATTTATAAACGCAGTATTGCTTTTTAGGGATACCGTGCCTTAAACGAACATTAAATACCATGTGGTACCACATGGTATTCTACAAACAAACATTCGTATATTAACAATTGTTGGTCGAAAATATACGATCACGGGCGTGCAATAACGTAAACCCACAGTATCACATACTTGCGGTTCCACTGGTTTATAAACAAATATATACTAATACCAGTAATTTTCAACATTTTTGAATTTTAGAATCATATCCAGCCTACTATTTAATGAACGTGGGTATCTTGTGGTGGGTGTTTTGTGGTGGGATATTCCAATGGAGTGGGAGTTTTGTCAGTTCCTCAGCTCAATTTAGAAATATTTAAAGGTTAGTAGCTCTCCTACATTATAATTTTAAGGCTTTGATCATGGTGCTGGACTGTCACCTCACCCTCGCTCCTCTTCCTCTATGGCAGCATAGTACCCAGGGTGAGGACCTAAAATCGCTAAGTCCTCACCCTGGGTACTTTCTCTAACTCCTGAACTACTTACTGAAAATCAGTTTCGGCGATCCGCTCCATTTCTCCACTCTTCCTGCTTCAGTGACAGATCGCGATTGCAGCAAATAGGAAGACACGCTCTGCAAGGAGGCATCTTCCAATTGGCTGCACCGCGACGGTCACTGACAGTGGGAGGGACCAAGCAGATCGCCAAAACAGATTTTCAGTAAATAGTGCAGGAGTTATGGACAGTACGCAGGGTCATCATCCTGGGTACTATGCTGCCACAGATTGGGGAAAAGGTGAGTATCAGTGTCCTTTAATATACATTCCCCATAGTTTTAATGTTTAGATGTCATTGTCTCTTATTCTTATTAAATAAGCCCTTGTTTTTTTTTATTTATTTATTTATTTTTTTATGTCCACCCCCAAAACAAAAATGTAACCCACTGAAGGAGTGAGTGGAAAAAGGTATCTGCCCCTTTCCTGTCCTCTTATAGGAGTCTGGCATGCGCAGTGGAGCTCTCTCCCCCCTCGCTCCCTCCATCCAGATCCATCTACGCTGTAGTTGCTGACATCTTGTTACTGGTTTGCTGAATGTTAAGCTCCGCCCCTCTGAGATTTCCTCTGCTCTCTCCTGCTTGAGCCTCAAACAGTAATGCCTGTAAGTTCCGTGCACTCTCCTGCTTGGGCCTCAAACAGTAATGCCTGAGAGTTCCATGCACTCTCCTGCTTGAGCCTCAAACAGTAATGCCTGAGAGTTCCGTGCACTCTCCTTGCTTGGGCCTCAAACAGTAATGCCTGAGAGTTCCGTGCACTCTCCTGCTTGAGCCTCAAACAGTAATGCCTGTGAGTTCAGTGCACTCTCCTGCTTGAGCCTCAAACAGTAATATCTGAGAGTTCCGTGCACTCTCCTGTTTGAGCCTCACACAGTAATGCCTGTGAGTTCCATGCACTCTCCTGCTTGAGCCTCAAACAGTAATGTCTGTGAGTTACGTGCATGGAACTCACAGGCATTATCGATTGAGGCTCAAGCAGGAGAAAGCAGAGGAAATCTCAGAGGGGCGGAGCTTAACATTCAGCAAACCAGTAACAAGATGTCAGCAACTTTCAAGGCACAAAGCTAGGCTCTGGAGGGGCATAGGGAAAAAAAATATGGCAACAGTATTTTTACAGCTGCAGCTTCTAAATGAACATAACTTGATTTACAGTGCACTTATCCTTTAATGTTTACAATATTAAAGGGGAACTATGGTCTCTATATAAGTTAATTTTTAAACGAAAGGCCAGTTTCCTACCTTTAAAACGAGCCATCAACCAGAAATTACTGACCAGAAAATTAATGGGTAGGAGGCTGACATGTGACATTCCTAAGGCTGCTCCTCCACCTCGCCGCTGGCGAGCACAGCCTCAGACTTCAGTGTGTGAGGGAGACAGGAAGTCCCTCCCCCTGTGTGAAGATCCCCACAGAGAAGGTAAGGGAATCTTCAGCTCTACTCTCTATGTGAGTTCTCACTCAATGCTGTTTTCACACAGTTTTCTGTATGTGAAATGGAGGTGCCATGGGGTCCATGAGTAGGAGGGACCAGGGTGGCTTGCAAGAGGAGGGGGCTGCAAGGGGAGGAGGAGACACAGGACAGGCTGACTGTCACATGGTTTCAGTGCAGGAAGTGCAGGGGACCTGGTGATGCTGCTGCTATATCACACACAAAAATGTAAATATCTTCAAAACTATGCAAAATAAAGAATGAAAATATATTGCAAAAATTCTCAGGAGAGCAATTCCTATCAATTTACCTATAGTCATTTTTGGACCACAGTTCCCCTTTAACTTTTTCCTTTAGTGTTGGGTACCTTCTCCCAACCTTAACCACCGGGTTTGAAACTTAAAGGTTATGTCCACCCTAAAATTCATTTTTTAATATAAGATTCCCCCCTGCCAGCCCAGCCCCAACCGCTATATTTATGTTTAGAAAGCTCCCCAAACTCTACTTACCTCCCCTCTTCCCTCGGCCGCGCTCCCGGCCCTCTGCTTGCGAGAAAATGCAAGCAGAGGGGCGGGACCGGCAGTCGCGTCTGTGATTGGCTGAGCGGCAACCAATCACGGATGCGGCTGCGGGTCATTCAGTGCGGCGGAGGAAAGAGGGGAGGTAAGTAAAGTTTCGGGAGCTTTCTAAAAGAATAAATATAGCGGTTGGGGCTGGGGGGACAGGGGCAATCATAACTAAAGGGTTTTAAGCTAGGGGGAGGGAATCCTGAGAGGGAGGGTGAGATGGGCTGCATTACGCATGCCAAACTTCTCCCGGAGGCCAGGTAGGAGGCAGAGTCCTATATGGACTCTGCTATCCTCCTGGTGGGCAGTTTTTGGGACTTTGGGGGGGCCGGGGGGGACTACAGGAGAACCTTATGGAGCTGGGATGTGAGGTAAGGATTAAACTACACTACATGATGGGCCAGTAGTTGGGGGGATTATAGTTTTGGGGGTGGACATGCCCTTTAAAAAAAAAAACTTGCCAACCTTCGTTCCCTCAGCTCTCCCAATAGCCAGCAGGAGTGTCTGTGATTAACTGAATTGCAGATGCAGCTGCCGGTCGGGCCCCTAGTGCTACTCCGTTCCTGGAAGTAGCAATACAGGCAGAGGGAACAAAGTTTGGTACGTTTCTCTGCACTTTAGACCTGGCAGTTAGGGTTGAGAGGGGGTTTTATGTAGTGTAGGGACACTACATAAAACAGTTGATTTTAGGGCAGAGATACCCTTTAACATGCTCTTGGTAGAGATCTATAGGACACAATGATTTAGATGATGCAATAATAAGGAACTATTTTTGCAATGTCAGAAAAACATTGTCAGATTTAAACACAGAAATAAGACTCTTACCTGTCACTATAGGCTGCAGCTGCTGTGGGTTGGGCATATCTATATGCTGCATATCCTCCCTGTTTTAAGAACAAAATGGCAAATGGTTAGAGTTGTGTATTTAGGTGTAAAATTCATGTCTGCTATTTCTTAACTACCGTCACTTTTGTGCAGTTTTGACCATATTGTGTTAGATAGATCAACGTTTTGCAGTAAATAACTCATCTTTTATACTATCAGGGTTATTCAATAAAAGTTCTTATCGTTAAAAATGGTGCTAATTTTGCCCCAACCAATCAGATGTTAGCTTTCAAATGTTAAATAAGATCTGATTGGTTGGGGCAAAATTAGCACCATTTTAAATGATAAGAACTTTTATTGAATCTCCCTGTATGTTTACAGATTAGTAAAAAGAGAAAAAAAAGAAAATATAAAAATGAAATCTATGATTTCTAACTAATATTTTGCTGGCCCTACTTGGCTACCTGATCACATTGCAGCTTGCGGACTACATCTTGTTATATTACCAAACTTATACTCAAACTGATTTAAACTGAAAAAACTCTTTTACCGATCTATAAAACAGACCCGAACTCTGAGTATGCAGGGGTGTACAATTTGATGGTAGGATGTGCTAGAGTTTGTTTATAAAGGTAAAATTTCCCTGCATGTATCTCATGCACCATATCACACAGAGCAATAAGAACTTAATTGGCTCTGTTGTTTTTAGGGATTAAATAAATTCATTTTAATTTGCATGTTTTATTACATTTATAAGAAAATAAAGTCTGTAGGTTAAAACCCATTTTGCTGCTCTTTAAAAATACTCTTGTGCGAATTAAAAAACAAACAGGGAGATTCAATAAAAGTTCTTATCGTTTAAAATGGTGCTAATTTTGCCCCAACCAATCAGATCTTATTTAACATTTGAAAGCTAACTTCTGATTGGTTGGGGCAAAATTAGCACCATTTTAAACGATAGGAACTTTTATTGAATAACCCTGAAAATCCTTCACCACAGCAGTTACTTGTTAACTACCCTCATTCATATGGTACAGGCATGTGCAGTGTCTCAATCTCATCAGTGTGCTGCATACAGATGAATGAATAGAGGAAGTGACTGGTCTGTCTGACCTAGTTGAAGATTTTTCCACCTGATGTCTCTTTGTATTGGGAAGACTACCAATTGATCTTTGTATTGAAAGCACAAAGGCATGAAAAAAACATTTTTTTTCATTTATAAAGTTTATAGTATATATTTATAGTTTATTTGTAAAAATAACAAACAAAATGGTTTCACTGTCCTTGCAATAACAGCCAGTGAGCTTAGCCTAAACATAGAATCTACATTTTCTTAAATCAACAATATTCAAGACTTACATAAATTTCTGCTCCGTAGAACCCATCTTGGTAAACAACTCTGCAAGAAAAAAATAGGATTGGTGGGTGCAATGTTCTATGGAAAGGCTCGAATTACACTGTTATAGATATCAAATGAAAAATACTTACGCCCCATAAGTAGGGATAGGTGGAGGGGGAGGGGCGGCACGGAATGTATTATACACAGCTCTGCCCCTTCCCCGTAATTGTGCCCCTCTGTATGCAATTGTAGCTCCTGTAGGAGGGTATGGGAAACCAGTTACTGCCAAGACAAAAAGTAAAGACATATCGGTAAAATTAGAATATATATATAATATATATATATATATATTTAATGGGTGTTTTAAGATTCTAGAATGTTCATTTTACTACTACAGTTACACCCAATCCTGAACAGAACCATATAGATCTATCCAGTGCCTGTGCATATTTAGTGGATTGGTAAGGGAAATAACAGCCCAAATGGCTAATAAAATGTATAATTCATTATGTAGCATTTATAGCCCAATGTATTCCTACAGGAATTAAACCTCTGACTAAATCCCGTATATTACAATGGCTTTCTAGACATTGATCACACACTGCATGTAGGGGAACAAAAACGTTAAATTAAGTCACCTGTCATATGCTGTACCTTGGTTGAGACCTTAACACTAGGTCCACGCCCCTTTCTGTAGAGCTGATTAATACTTTACAAAATATTCTGGACCATGGGATGCGCTACCAATGGAAAAATGTGCTTCTTGCAGTGCATCTTCCCACAGGTTAGCTCACCTGTAGGAATCCAAACCATGCAGAATCACTTACTCCCTTGCTCCATGGAAAGATAACACATTTGTTATTCCTGAAATGTTTCAAAAGATAATAGATCGACCCAATTCAGCATCTTTTAAAAAAAAAAGAACAATGGAGCAAAACTATTTTTCTGACCTGCAGCCCAGAATGATGTATCGCTTGTCTTTCCAAGTGATACAAACCAGACATACACCTACTGTAAGTAAGGTAAATAAAACTATTTCTTCTAGATTTATCTAAACCCCTTTTTCTGGTGGGACAGACATGCACCTTGTGCTTTAAATCTATCTCAGGCAGAGTATTAGGAACTGTCCAATTATATATTTGTATGTCCTAAGACAATTGTGCTATGAAAAAATGATAATTCTTTCTCAATGTTTGTGTTATTATGAGCATGACTAATATCTACAGTGTAGGCTAAAACAAATAGTACGTATTGCATTAAATACCTGGAGACTTGGCAATCAGATTGCGTAAAGGAGCTATTCAGTAAATGACCAGTAGATGTCACTTCAACACAAACTAATATTGTAAATGTCTTATTTAGGGTAATACAACAAGACTGCACAGTAGTTATACTATACTAGTGATATAATAATTACTAGTAGCAACATAACTTCAATAAACGTAATCTTTACCAGCTCATTCACATTTATTTAAAACATTCTGTTAGAGATGCATTTCTTCCTAAGGAAATTCCATGTTTACTATTTGAATTCCTTTCTGTTTGGGATATGATAATGCTGAATGGTGATAGGCGCCGATTGGAAAGGAAATGTGAATTTACAAAATAAGGAGAGGGGGATGTTTGATGAACGGCTAGATATTGAGTCTTGCATGCATGGCCATTCATTTTTATATTATCATAGGCAGAACATATATATATTCTGTATACCCATTCCCTTGTATATTGCCATGTTCTGAATAGGTTTCCTCTTATAACTGGTGTAGCCAGTGAAGAGAAGCCAGGTGGCACAGATTTCTTAGACACGTAATTACTAAATCAGTTTAATAGAGAGCTCATGTTGGAAGAGATTCACTTATTGGTAAATTGATTTGTCTTTTGTTTTGAAACACAATCTAAAAGGTTCACAGTAGAGAAACAGGAGCTTTTCAGTTGGTCTGATTCATATTGTTGTCTGAATTACAACCTTCCCAGAGTCAGATGTCATATACATAAAGAATTTAGATGGTTTGTATCCCTTTAACAAAAAACCCCTAAAAATGTATGGTCTTCAGCTCATCCCCCCATACACGGTCTAATAAGGTTTAAATCAGTTACTGGAAAGAACTTGGTACTGCACCAACTGTACTAAGCATGTTGAATTCAATTACCTAATAGAGTATTGATCCTGAGGTATGAATTGCATTAAATGGCTTTACATAAACTAAACTTTGTGAGATCACAAAAATGCCACAGCCACGTATAATGTAAAATTTCCATGTGATTGACAGTTGAATAGAAAAATAAAGTATAGAATTTGTCCATGACAAAGATGCGATAGGCTACTTATATGTAATATTTGTAAATTCGCTTATGTAAAACTGCATGTATCCTCAAAATGTGAGATACCACTAGTACCTCTATTTAGGAACAACATTGCTGCAGGGTAAAACACATAGATGTAAGGAGTCTATTGTTATAGTTGACCAACTTGACCTTACCATTATTGTGTCTGTAAATATATTTCCAAAGAATATTCCTGGAGATCACTTTTCTCACAACCACTAGGAATTTCAATACTACAGATCTATTACTATGGTGCCGATCTATATTAAAAGGCATGTCCACCCTAAATTTAAATTTTTGTTATGCTATTCCCCATGGGCTCCCAGCCCCAACCGCATTATTTTTTTTTTTTAAGCCCCCCAAACTCTACTTACCTCCCCTCTTTCCTCCGACGCGCTCCCGGCCCTCTGCTTGCGAGGAAATGCAAGCAGAGGGGCGGGACCGGCAGCCGCGTCTGTGATTGGCTGAGCGGCAGCCAATCACGGACGCGGCTGCCGGCAGCTCACTCCAGCGTAGGAAAGCAGAGAGGTAAGTAAAAGTTTGGGGAGCTTTATAAAAATAAAAATCATGCGGTTGGGGCTGGGGGACATGGGGGATTACTACTGTAAAGGGGATTAACGCTAGGGGGAGGGATAGCAGAACGGGAGGGAGAGGGAGGGGGGAGAAGGGCTGCAGTACGCATGGCAATGATCTCCGGGAGGCCAGGTAGCAGGCAGTGTCCTATATGGACCTGCTAGCCTCCTGGTGGTCAGTTTTTGGGACTTTGGGGGAGGACTACAGGAGAACCCTATGGAACTGGGATGTGAGGTAAGGATTAAACTACACTACATGGTGGGGCCAGTAGTTGGGGGGATTATAGTTTTGGGGGTGGACATGCCCTTTAAACAAAAAACTGGAGACGTGTCAGTTATTAGCCCCCAACCACTAGCTTTCCCAGTTATTTAATGATAAGCTCTATTACTTTCTGGTAAAGGTATCTGCCTCCTCTCCTTGCTAAAAGAGGTTTTTATATACTTGAGCATGTGCAGAGGAGGCAGCAGGTGAAACAGCCGTCTATCATTGGGGACAATAATTATCCTTAAATATCTGGTAAGTGATGCAGGTACTAAGAGTACAAAACATATCAGTTAAGGTTGGGGCAGGTAACTGATAATTGACCATTTTTTTTATTTAGAGGGTGAACATGCCCTTTAATGAATTGCCCAATCCACTGTCTCCAAAACCTGCTAACACATATGTTTAAAAATTGCATTGTGTGGATATGGCAAAGCATTGAGTGGGAGCTTATTAAACAAAACACTCCTTCCAACACCATCCGATATGGACAATACATATAGTAAACATATTTACAACCTACAAGAAGAGGACTACGGTAACTAAAAGTAAATCACATTACATATACGCTGGTACAAAACCATTAGTTATATTCATAAACAATTCTGACCTACTCTGGCCAGTGCCTTTGTTCCTGGAAAAACCATGAAGACGTTTCACTAGTCACCCGGCTGGCTTTCTCAATTCAGATCTAACTGAATCCCACAGATATACCATGACCTGGATGAATGAATATTACAGATATACCATGACCTGGATGAATGAATATTACAGATATACCATGACCTGGATGAATGAGAACCTTCAGATAGCCATGCTAGAAATATCAGTGACATCAGCTATTTTCTGCCGTATACTTTTAACTACCCAGCCAACGTGTGGTAGCATCACGCTGGGTCCAACTGGGTCAAATGCTCCTGTGTGTCCCACCAACCTCTCTGAACCGTATTGTCAGAAAATGAACCAGCTGTTTTGTTTCTCCTGATTGGCACTAACTGCCATTCTGCCACCTTTGTAGCAAGTTCCTGCAGTCACTCAGGCTCTACTCATCATGGGTCAGAGAATCTGTGTAACAGTACTGGGCACATCTTATTTACAACTTGTACTGGGCATGAGGGAATCTTCATATGTACCATCCTGTGTGAGCTGGCATGAGGAATCTTATCTGTACCCATCTGTTGTGAGCTGGGGGGCACGAGGGAATGCTTATATGTCCAATCTGGTTGAGCTGGACATGGGGAGGATCTTATATTACAATCTGTGTGAGCTGGACAGAGGGAATCTTATATGTACCATCTGTGTAGCTGGACATGAGGGAATCTTATATGTACCATCTGTGTGAGCTGGGCATGAGGGAATCTATATTGTACCAATCTGTGTGGAGCGGCATGGGGAATCTTATATGTACCAATCTGTGTGAGCTGGGCATGAGGGATCTATATATGTCCATCTGTGTGAGCTGGGATGGGGAATCTTATTTGTACCATCTGTGTGAGCTGGACATGGGGGAATTTATTTTACCATCTGTGTGTTGAGCTGGGTAGTGGAATCTTATATGTCCAATCTGTGTGAGCTGGCATGGGGAATCTTATAGTGTACCAATCTGGTGAGCTGGACATGGGGAATCTGTATATGTACCAATTGGTGGGACTGCATGGTGGAATCTTAATGTACCAATCTTTGTGAGCTGGATGGGGAAGCTTATATGTCCAATCTGTGTGAGGGCTGAGGGAATCTTATATTTACCAATCTTTTGTAGCTGGGCATGAGGGAATCTTATATGTACCAATCTGTGGTAGCTGGACTGGGGGAATCTTATATGTACCAATCTGTGAGCTGGACATGGGGGAATCTATGTACCACTGTGTGAGCTGGTATGGGGATCTTATATGTACCAATCTGTGTGACGCTGGACATGGGGGAATCTTATATGTACCAATCTGTGTGAGCTGGTATGGGAATCTTATATGTGCCAATCTGTGGTGAGCTGGGCAAGGGGGAACTTATATTTACCAATCTGTGTGAGCTTGGACTGGGGAATCTTATATTTACCCATCTGTGTGAGCTGGACATGGGGAATCTTATTGTACCAATCTTGTGAGCTGGTATGGGGATCTTATATGTACCAATCTGTGTGAGCTGGGCAGGGGAATCTTATATGTACCCATCTGTGTGACTGGACATGGGGGAATCTTATATGTACCAAATCTGTGTGTAGCTGGCATGGGGGAATCTTATATGTACCATCTTGTGAGCTGGCACGGGGAATCTTATATGTACCAATCTGTGTGAGCTGGGCATGAGGGATAATCTTATAGTACCAATCTGTGTGAGCTGGGCATAGGGAATCTTATATGTACCATCTGTGTGAGCTGGAGGCATTAGGGGGAATCTTATATGACCAATCGGTGTGAGCTGGGCATGAGGGAATCTTAATGTACAATCTGTGTAGCTGGCATGGGGAATCTTATATGTACCAATCTGTGTGAGCTTGGGCAGGGGGAATCTTATATGTACCAATCTGTGTGAGCTGGGGCATGAGGGATCTTATATGTACCAGTCTGTGTGACTGTGACTGAGGGACTTATATGTCAATCGTGTGTGAGCTGGCCATGAGGGAAGCTTATATGTAACCATCTTTGTGAGCTTGGACTAGGCGAATCTTATATTTACCAATCTGTGTGAGAGCTGGGCATGAGGGATCTTATATGTACCAATCTGTGTGAGCTGGGCATGGGGAATCTTTATATGTACCAATCTGTGTGAGCTGGACATGGGGGATCTTATATGTACCAGCGTTCTGGTGATCTGGAGCATAGGGAATCTTATATGTACCAATCTGTGTGAGCTGGGCATGCATGGAATCTTATATGTAACTATCTAGTGTGAGCTGGACCATGAGGGAATATCTTATATGAGCAACCACCAATCTGTGTGAGCTGGGCAAATGAGGAATCTTATATGTTACCAATCTGTGTGAGCTGGACATGAGGGAATCTTAGATGTACCATTGTGTGAGCTGGACATGGGGGGAATCTTATATGTAACCATCTTGTTGAGCTGGACATGAGGAAATTTAAATGTACCAATCTGTGTGAGCTGGCATGAGGGAATCTTATATTACCAATCTGTGTGAGCTGGCATGAGGGAATCTTATTGTACCAATCTGTTTGAGCTGGACATGGGGGAATAACTATATGTACCAATCTGTGTGAGCTGGACATGAGGAAATTCTTATAGTTACCACTCTGTGTGACTGGGGCATGGGGGAATCTTATATGTACCAATCTGGTGAGCTGGCATGAGGGATCTTATATGTACCATCTGTTGTGAGCTGGGCAGCGGGAATCTTTTATGTACCAATCTGTGTGGCTGGACATGGGAACTTATATGTACCAATCTGTGTGAGCTGACATGAGGGATCTATATGTCCATCTGTGTGAGCTGGCATGGGGGATCTTAATGTACAGTCTGTGTAGCTGGACATGGGGAATCTTTATGTCCAATCTTGTGAGCTGGGCAATGGGGAATCTTATATGTACCAACTGTGTGAGCTGGCATGAGGGTAATCTTATATGTACACATCTGTGTGAGCGGACATGAGGAATCTATATGTACCAGCTGTGGAGCTGGACATGGGAATCTTATATGTACCAATCTGTGTGAGCTGACATGAGGGAATCTTATATGTAACAATCTGTGGAGTAGGGACATGGGGGAAATTTATATGTACCAATCTGTGTGAGCTGGGCATGAGGGAATCTTATATGTACCAATCTGTGTGAGCTGGACAAGGGATTCTTATATGTAACCAATCTGTGTGAGCTGGACATGGGGAAATCTTTATTACCAATCTGTGTGAGCTGGACATGGGAATCTTATATGTACCAATCTGTGTGAGCTGGACATGAGGGGAATCTTATTGTACCAATCTGTTGAGCTGGACATGGTGGGGAATCTTATATGTTCCATCTGTGTGACTGGCACATGAGGGAATCTAATATGTAAACCATTGTGTGAGCTGGGCTGATGGGGAATCTTACTATGTTCCCACTGTGTGTGAGCTGGCCATGGGGAATCTTATATGTTACCGGGCATCTGTGTGAGCTGACATGGGGAAATCTTATATGTACGAATCTGTGTGAGCTGACAGGGAATCTTATATGTACCAATCTTGTGAGCTTGGATCATGGAGGGAATCTTAATGTACCAGTCTGTGTGAGCTGGGCATGAGGATCTTATGTACCATCTGTGTGATGCTGGCATGAGGGAATCTTATATGTACCAATCTGTGTGAGCGGACATGAGGGAATCTTATATGTACCAATCTGTGTGAGCTGGGCATTAGGAATCTTATATGTACAATCTGTGTGAGCTGGGCATGAGGGAATCTTATATGTACCAATCTGTGTAGCTGGGCATGGGGATCTTATGTACCAATCTGTGTGAGCTGGACATGGGGAATCTTATATGTACCAGTCTGTGTGAGGCTGGCATGAGGGGAATCTTATATGTCCCAATCTGTGTGAGCTGGACATGGGGGAATCTTATAAATGTACCATCTGTGTGAGCTGGAGCATGGGGAATCTTATATGTACCAATCTGTGTGAGCTGACATGAGGAAATCTATTGTACCAAATCTGTGTGAGCTTGGCATGGGGAATCTTATATGTACCAAATCTGTGTGATCTGGGATGAGGGAATCTTATATTTACCAATCTGTGTGAGCTGGACATGAGGGAATCTTATATGTACCAGTCACTGTGTGGCTTGGCACGGGAATCTTATTATATGTACCAATCTGTGTGAGCTGGGCACTATGAATCTTATATGTACCAATCTGTGTGAGCTGGACATGAGGGAATCTTATATGTACCAATCTGTGTGAGCTGACAGAGGGGAATCTTATATGTTACCATCTGTGTGAGCTGGGCAATGGGGGAATCTTATATGTACCGTCTGTGTGAGCTGGACATGGGGGAAACTTATATGTACCATCTGTGTTGAGCTGGGCATGAGGGAAGTCTTATATGTACACATCTGTGAGCTGGACTGGGGGATCTTATATGTACCGAATGCTGTGTGAGCTGGACATAGTGGAATCTATATGTACCAATCTGTGTGAGCTGACATGAGGAATTTATATGTACCCATCTGTGTTGGCTGGTACATGGGGGAATCTTAATTGTACCAATCTGTGTGAGCTGGACTGAGGGAATCTTATATGTAACATTCTGTGTGAGCTGGCAGGGGGAATCTATATGTACCCATTCTGTGTGAGTGGACATAGGGAAAACAAAAATCTTATTGACCAATCTGTGTGAGCTGGGCATGGGGAATCTTATATGTACCAATCTGTGTGAGCTGGCATGGGGGAATCTTATATGTACCACAATCTGTGTGGAGTGACAGGTGGGAATCTTATATGTAACACATCTGTGTGAGCTGGACATAGGAATCTTAGTATGTACAATCTGTTGAGCTGGACATGAGGGAATCTTATATGTACCATCTGTGTGAGCGGGCATGGAGGGAATCTTATATGTACCAATCTTGTGTGATGCTGGGCATGAGGGAATCTTATATGACCATCTGTGTGAGCTGGCATGAGGGAATCCTTATATGTAACCAATCTGTGTGAGCTGGGCATGAGGGACTCTTATATGTACCAATCTGTGTGAGCTGGCATGAGGGAATCTTATATGTACCAATCTGTGTGAGCTGGGCATGGGGGAATCTTTATATGTACCAATCTGGTGAGCTGGCATGGGGGAATCTATATGTACCAGTCTGTGTGAGCTGGGCATAGGAATCTTAATTACGCAATCTGTGTGAGCTGGGACATGGTGGAATTTATAATGTACCATCTGTGTGAGCTGGGATGAGGGAATCTTATGTACCAGTCTGTGTGAGCTGGGCATAGGGATTCTTATATGACAATCTGTGTGAGCTGGGCATGAGGGAAATCTATATGTACCAATCTGTGTGAGCTGCATAGGGAATTTATATGTACCAATCTGTGTGAAGTGACAATGAGGGAATCTTATATGTCCAATCTGTGTGAGCTGGGCATGAGGGAATCTTATATGTAGCCAGTCTGTGTGAAGCTGGCAAGATGGAGGGAATCTTATTGTACCGAATCTGTGGGGAGCGGGCATGAGGGAATCTTATATGTACCGCTGTGTGAGCTGGCATGAGGGATCTTATATGTACCAATCTGTGTGAGCTGGCATGAGGGAATCTTATTGTACCAATCTTTGTGGCATGAGGACATCTTATATGTACCAATCTGTGTGAGCTGGGCAATGAGGGAATCTTATATGTACCAATCTGTGTGAGCTGGGCATGAGGAATCTTATATGTACCAATCTGTGTGAGCTGGGCTGAGGGAATCTTATATGTACCATCTGTGTGAGCTGGGCCATGGGAACTTATATGTACCAATCTGTGTGAGCTGGGCATGAGGGAATCTTATATGTACCCATCTGTGTGAGCTGGGCAGGGGGAATCTTATATGTACCATCCTGTGTGAGCTGGGCATGGGGGAATCTTACATGTACCATCTGTGTGAGCTGGGGCATGGGGGAATCTATATGTAACCAATCTGTGGTGAGCTGGGCAGAGGGAATCTTATATTTACAGTCTGTGTGAGGCGGGCATGAGGGAAATCTTATATTTACCAATCTGTGAGCTGCGGCATGGGAATCTTATATGTACCAATCTGTGTGAGTTGGGCATGGGGGGAATCTATAATTTACCAGCTGTGGAGCTGGGCATGAGGGAATCTTATATGTACCAATCTGTGTGAGCTGGCTGAGGAAATCTTATATGTACCAATCTGTGTGAGCTGGGCATGGGAATCTTATATGTACCAACCTGTGGTGACTGGTATGAGGGATCTTATATGTACCAATCTGTGTGAGCTGGACATGAGGAATCTTATATGTACCAATCTGTGTGAGCTGGGACATGGGGGGAACTCTTATATGTACCAGTCTGTGTGAGCTGGGCATGAGGGAATCTTATATGTACCAATCTGTGTGAGCTGGCATGAGGGAATCTATATGTACCATCGTTTGAGCTGGACAGAGGGAATCTTATATTACCAATCTGTTGAGCTGTGCATGAGTGTGAATCTTATATGTACCAATCTGTGTGAGCTGGGCATGAGGGAATCTTATGTACCAATCTGTTGAGCTGGGCATGAGGGGAATCTTATATGTACCAATCTGTGTGTAGCTGGAGCATGGGGGAATCTTATATTATCCAATCTGTGTGAGCTGGACATGAGGGATCTTATATTTACCAATCTGTGTGAGCTGGGCATGAGGGAATCTTATATGTACCATTCTGTGTGAGCTGGGCATGAGGGAATCTTATATGTACCATCTGTGTGAGCTGGCATGAGGGAATCTTATATGTACCAATCTGTGTGAGGTGACATGAGGGATCTTATATGTACCAATCTGTGTTACTGGGCATGGGGGAATCTTATATGTACCAATCTGTTTGACTGGGCATGAGGGAATCTTATATTTACCAATCTGTGTGAGCTGGGCATGAGGGAACTTATATTCAGTCTGTGTGAGCTGACATGGGGATCTTATATGTACCAAGCTGTGTGAGCTGGGCTGAGGGAATCTTTATATGTACCAATCTGGTGTGAGCTGGGACTGAGGGAATCTTATATGTACCAATCTGTGTGAGCTGGGCATGAGGGAATCTTATATGTACCAATCTGTGTGAGCTGGCATGAGGGAATCTTATATGTACCAATCCTGTGGTGAGCGGGCATGAGGAATCTTATATGTACCATCTGTGTGAGCTGGCATGGGGGAATCTTATATGTACCAATCTGTTGTGAGCTGTACCATGGGGAATCTTATATGTACCAATCTGTGTGAGCTGGGCATGGGGGAATCTTATATGTACCAGTCGGTGTAAGCGTTCATGGGGGAAGTGCTTTAGTACACTGTTGTGAGCTGGCATGGGGAATCTTATATGTAACCATCTGGTGAGCTGGCATGGGGGGAATCTTAATGTACCAATCTGTGTGAGCTGGGCATGAGGGAATCTTATATGTACCAGTCTGTGTGGCTGGCATGGGGGTCTTATATGTACCACATCTGTGTGAGCTGGGCATGGGGGAATCTTATATGTACCAATCTGTGTGAGCTGGGATGGGGAATCTTATATGTACCATCTGTGTGAGCTGGGCATGAGGGAATCTTATATGTACCAACTCTGTGTGAGGCTGACATGAGGGAATCTATATGTACCAATCTGTGTGAGCTGGGATGAGGGAATCTTATTGTAACCATCTGTGTGAGCTGGACTGAGGGAATCTTTATGTACCAATCTGTGTGACTGGCATGAGGAATCTTATATGTACCAATCTGTGTGAGCTGGGCATGGGGGAATCTTATATGTACCAGTCTGTGAGCTGGGCATGGGGGAATCTTATATGTACCAGTCTGTGGAGCTGGGCATGGGGAATCTTATATGTACCAATCTGTGTGAGCTGGGCATGAGGGAATCTTATATGTCCAATCTGTGTGAGCTGGAGACATGGGGAATCTTTATGTACCAATCTGTGTGAGTGGGCATGAGGAATCTATATGTACCAATCTGTGTGAGCTGGAGCATGGGGGAATCTTATTGTACCAGTCTGTTGAGCTGGGCATGGGGGAATCTTATATGTACCAATCTGTGTGAGCTGGGGGCATGGGGGAATCTATATGTACCAATCTGTGTGAGCTGGCATGAGGGAATCTTATGTACCAATCTGTTGTGAGTGGACATGGGGGAATCTTATATGTACATCTTGTGTGGCGGATGAGGAATCTTATATGTACAATCTGTGTGAGCTGGCATGGGGGAATCTTATATGTACCAATCTGTGTGAGCTGGGCATGAGGGAATCTTATATGTACAATCTTGTGTGAGCTGGGCATGGGGAATCTTATATGTACCAATCTGTGTGAGCTGGGCATGAGGAATCGTAGTGTTAAATGTCTGTGTGAGCTGGGCATGAGGAATCTTATATGTACCAATCTGTGTGAGCTGGGCATGGGGGAATCTTATATGTACCAATCTGTGTGAGCTGGACATGGGGGAATCTTATATGTACCAATCTGTGTGAGCTGGCATGAGGGAATCTTATAATGTACCAGTCTGTGTGAGCTGGGCATGAGGGAATCTTATATTACCAATCTGTGTGAGCTGGGCATGAGGGGAATCTTATATGTACCAATCTGTTGTGAGCGGCACGGGGAATCTTATATGTACCATCTGTGTGAGCTGGGCATGAGGGAATCTTATATGTACCAATCTGTGTGAGCTGGGCATGGGGGGAATCTTATATGTACCAATCTGTGTGAGCTGGGCATGAGGGAATCTTATATGTACCAATCTGTGTGAGCTGGCATGAGGGAATCTTATATGTACCATCTGTTGTGAGCTGGGCAATGAGGGAATCTTATATTACCAATCTGTGTGAGCTGGGCATGAGGGAATCTTATATGTACAATCTGTGTGGACTGGGCATGAGGGAATCTTATATGTACCAATCTGTGTGAGCTGGGCATGGGAATCTATAGTGTACCAATCTGTGTGAGCTGGCATGAGGATCTTATAGTCATCCTGTGTGAGCTGGCATGAGGGAATCTTATATGTACCAAGTCTGTTGTGCGCTGGGCATGAGGAATCTTATAGTACAATCTGTTGAGCGGACATGGGGAATCTTATAGTACCATCTGTGTAGCTGGCATGAGGGAATCTTATATGTACCAATCTGTGTGAGTGTGGCATGAGGGAATCTTATATGTACCAATCTGTGTGAGCTGGACTGGGAATCTTAATGTACCAATCTGTGTGAGCTGGCATGTAGGGAATCTTATATGCCATTCTGTGTGAGCTGGGCATGAGGGAATCTTATATGTACCAATCTGTGTGAGCTGGGCATGAGGGAATCTTATATGTACCAATCTGTGTGAGCGGGGCTGAGGGAATCTTATATGTACCAATCTGTGTGAGCTGGCATGAGGGAATCTTATATGTACCAATCTGTGTGGAGCTGGACATGGGGAAATCTTATATGTACCAGTCTGTGTGAGCTGGGCATGAGGGAATCTTATTGTACCAATCTGTGTGAGCTGGACATGAGGGAATCTTATGTACAATCTGTGTGAGCTGGGAGATGAGGGAATCTATATGGTCACCATCTGTGTGAGCTGGGCATGAGGGAATCTTATATGTACCAATCTGTGTGAGCTGGCACTGAGGGAATCTTATATGTACCATCTGTGTGAGCTGGACATGAGGGAATCTTATATGTACCAATCTGTGTGAGCTGGGCATGAGGGAATCTATATGTACCAATCTGTGTGAGCTGGGCCATGAGGGAATCTTTCTTGTACCAATCTGTTTGAGCTGGGCATGAGGGAATCTATATGTACCAATCTGTGTGAGTGCTGGACATGGGGAAATCTTATATGTACCAATCTGTGGAGCTGGGCATGAGGAACTTATATGTACCAATCTGTGAGCTGGGCATGAAATCTTATATGTACCAATCTGTGTGAGCTGGGACATGAGGGAATCTTATATGTACCAATCTGTGTGAGCTGGACATGGGGAATCTTATAGTACCAATCGTGTGATGCTGGCATGGGAGGGAATCTTATATGACCATTGTCTGGTGTGAGCTGGGCATGAGGGAATCTTATATGTACCAATCGGTGTGAGCTGGCATGAGGGAATCTCATATGTAATTCCAATCTGTGTGAGCTGGGCATGAGGGAAGTCTATATGTACTCCATCTGTGTGAGCTGGGCATGAGGGATCTATCTGTACCAATCTGCTCTGTGTGGCTGGGCAGAGGAATCTTATATGACCATCTTGGTGAGCTGGGCAGGGAATCTTATATGTACCAATCTGTGTGAGTGGGACTGAGGGGAATCTTATATGTCCAACCGTACACTCTTATATGTACCAATCTGTGTGAGCTGGGCATGAGGGAATCTTATATGTAACAATCTGTGTGAGCTGGACATGAGGGAATCTTATATGTACCAATCTGTGTGAGCTGGACATGAGGGAATCTTATATGTACCAATCTGTGTGAGCTGGATGGTGGAATCTTATATGTACCATCTGTGTAGCTGGCATGAGGGAACTTATATTCAATCTGTTGTGAGCTGGACATGAGGGATCTTATAGTACCAATCTGTGTGAGCTGGACATGAGGGAATCTTATATGTACCATATCTGTGAGCTGGCATGAGGGAATCTTATATGTACCAATCGTTGTGAGCTGGACATGAAGGAATCTTATATGTACCAATCTGTGTGAGCTGGACATGAGGGAATCTTATATGTACCAATCTGTGTGAGCTGGACATGAGGGAATCTTATATGTACCAATCTGTGTGAGCTGGACATGAGGGAATCTTATTGTACCAGTCTGTGTGTGAGTGGGCACTAGGGAATCTTATATGTACCAGTCTGTGGAGCTGGGCAGAGGGAATCTTATATGTACCATCTGTGTGGAGCTGGGCACGAGGGAATCTTATATGTACCAATCTGTGTGAGCTGGCAGAGGGAATCTTATATGTACCATCTGTGTGAGCTGGGCACGAGGGAATCTTAATGTACCAATCTGTGTGAGCTGGGCACGAGGGAATCTTATATGTACCATCTGTGTGAGCTGGCAGAGGGAATCTTAATGTACATCTGTGTGAGCTGGCAGGGGGAATCTTATGTACCATCTGGGTGGCTGGGCATGAGGGAATCTTATATGTACCAATCTGTGTGAGCTGGGCATGAGGGAATCTATATGTACCAATCTGTGTGAGCTGGGCATGAGGGAATCTTATTACCAATCTGTGAGCTGGGCATGAGGAATCTTATAGTACCAATCTGTTGAGCTGGGCATGAGGGAATCCTTATATTGACCTAATCTGTGTGAGCTGGGCATGAGGGAATCTTATATGTACCAATCTTGTGAGCTGGGCACGAGGAACTAATGTACCATCTGTGTGAGCTGGGCATGGGGAATCTTATATGTAACATCTCGGTGTGCGCTGGGCATGAGGGAATCTTATATGTACCAGATCTGTGTGAGCTGGGCATGAGGGATCTTATATGTACCAATCTTGTGAGCTGGGCACGAGGGATCTATATGTACCATCTGTGTGAGCTGGCATGGGGGAATCTATATGTACCCTCTGTGTGAGCTGGGCATGAGGGAATCTTATATGTACCAATCTGTGTGAGCTGGGCAATGAGGGAATCTATATTACCAATCTGTGTGAGCTGGAGAGGAATCTTTTACCTCTGTGAGCTGGCATGAGGGATCTTATAGTACCATCTGTGTGAGCTGGGCATGAGGGAATCTTATATGTACCATCTGTGTGAGCTGGGCATGAGGTGAATCTTATATGTACCAATCTGTGTGCTGGGCATGAGGAATCTTATATGTACCAGTCTGTGTGAGCTGGGCATGAGGGAATCTTATATGTACACAATCTGTGTGAGCTGGGCATAGGGAATCTTTATAGTACAATCTGTGAGCTTTGCATGAGGATCTTATATGTACCAATCTGTGTGAGCTGGGGCATGGAGAGGAATCTTATATGTACCAAGTCTTTGAGCTGGGCATGAGGAATCTTAATTACCATCTGTGTGACTGGGCATGAGGGAATCTTATATGTACCAATCTGTGTGAGCTGGGCATGAGGGAATCTATATGTACCAATCTGTGTGAGCTGGGCATGCGAGGGAATCTTATATGTACCAATCTGTGTGAGCTGGGCATGAGGGAATCTTATATGTACAATCTGTGTGAGCTGTGCATGAGGAACTTAATATGTACCAATCTGTGTGAGCTGGGATGAGGGAATCTTATATGTACCAATCTGTGTGAGCTGGCATGAGGGAATCTTAATGTACCATCTGTGTGCGTGGGCACAGGGAACTTATATGTACCAGTCTGGTGTTGAGGCTGGGCCATGGGGGAATCTTAATAGTGTACCAATCTTGTGGAGCTGGGCGGGGAATCTTATATGTACCCTGTGTGAGCTGGGGCATGAGGGAATCTTATATGTACCAATCTGAATGTGAGCTGGGCACGAGGGAATCTTATATGTACCATCTGTGTGAGCTGGGCATGGGGAATCTATATGTACCCTCTGTGTGAGCTGGGCATGGGAATCTTTATATGTACCAATCTGTGTGAGCTGGGCATGGAGGAATCTATATGTACCAATCTGTGTGAGCGGGGCATGAGGAATCTTATATGTACCCAATCTGTGGAGCTGGCATGAGGGAATCTTATATGTACCAGTCTGTGGAGCGGCATGAGGGAATCTTATATGTACAGTCTGTGTGACGCTGGGTATGAGGGAATCTTATAAATGTACAATCTGTGTGTCGGGCAGAGGGATCTATATGTACCACTGTGTGAGCTGGGCATGAGGGAATCTTATATGTACCAATCCTGTGTGAGCTGGCAATGAGGAATCTTATATGTACCAATCTGTGTGAGCTTGGGCAGAGGGAATTTATAGTAGCAGTCTGTGTGAGCTGGGCATGAGGGCATCTTATATGTACCAATCTGTGTGAGCTGGGCATGAGGGAATCTTATATGTACCAGTCTGTGTGAGCTGGGCATGAGGGCATCTTATATGTAGCAGTCTGTGTGAGCTGGTATGAGGGCATCCCTTCATTTCAACAGTTTACTCTTAAGCCATCCCTCCAGTCGCACTAGCCATTAAAAGTCCAATCTTTTAATTCACCAGTACTCAGTGTGTGTCATCCCTCAGTTAAACAGTTTTAAAGTAGTCGCCCTCCAGCACCAGTTAGAGCCCTCAGTCACACTGTTGTCCTCCTTTCACCAGTCAGTTGTTAATCTCAGCCCTCCAGTTCATCACAGGTCATTAGCGCCTCCAGTTCACAGTCAGTATTGTTTGAACCGCCCTCCCCCAGTTCACCAGTCAGTTAAGTAGCCCTCCAGTCACAGTCAGTTATTCAGCCTCCATCCACTTCGTTTCATCCTCCGCAGTTCGGTTTAAGAGCCCCCAGTCAATTTTTTTACCAGAGTGTTAAGTCAGCCCCAGTCACCAGCAGTGTTGTCAAGTCGCCCCCGTTCACCCAGTCGGTGTGATGTCAGCCTCCCAGTTCACAATCAGTTTAAGTCAGCCCTCATTCACCAGTCAAGTTAGTTCACCCTCCATTCACACATCGGTAGTGTTTGCTTCCTCGTTACGTCTGTGAGCCCCTCCGTTCAACCCAGTAGTTAAGTCAACCCTCCATTTTACCGCAGTCGGTGTAGTTGCTTTAAAAGCAGTTCAGTCGGCTCCCAGGTCCAGTTATAATCACTCATCCAGTCGGTGTTAACAGTCAAGCACCTCCATTTCACCAGTCGGTGTAAGTCAGGCCCTCCAGTTCACCAGGTCCAATGTTAATCAGCGCCTCCATTTCACCAGGCGGTGTTAATGTCAGCCCGCCAGTTCACCAGTGCGGTGTTAATCAGTCTCCAGTTACCAGTCATGTTGTCAGCCCTCCGTGCACCAGTCAGTGTTAAGTCACCTCGAGTCACCAGTTGGTGTTATAGTCAACCCTCCAGTTCACCCAGTCCAGGGTTAAGTCAACCCTCCCGTTCACCAGTCAGTGGTACAGTCGCCCCCACTTGCCTTCCCTCTCCAGTCAGTACATATTTGTGCCTAGAGAAAGCTCATCATGGCAGATCAACCTCCCTTATCGATCATGGGTGTCGCAAAGGGTTTTTTAAGGCACCCTCCAGGCCACCAGGCATGGGAGTCACCCGCCAGGTCAGGCACCAGGGGGGTGGGAAGCGCCCGCCAGGCCCTCTACAAGGTGGAAAGAGCAGCCCGCCAGGGTCACCGAATCAGGTTAATCCAACCCTCAAGGTTTTACCTGGATTCCTTTACAAGCTTGCCCCCACACCCACCAACCACAATACAACGGAAGAACTAAACGTCTCCAAACCCCGGCGCTAGGAGGGACCAGCTGACGGCACGTACCACCTTCTGCTCATTTGCCTAAGTTGTTTCAGTTGGCCAAAACCCCCACCCCCGGTTGAGAGAGATTGGTGATTAGAAATAATCCATCAGATGTGAACATGGGATAGATGTGATGAGTATAGGTGGTTTTGTTTTCAGGGTAGAGAAACAGGCACAGCTTTTTCCAACACCGATAGGCCTCTGTAACACGCTATAAGGCTGTGTACACATGGTTCGATATTTCATCCCATTAACTGCCACAACTAAAAATTTGGTCTGCAAATAGTATGCAACTGATGTTGGCGACCTTTTGGCCAAAAAGGACAAATGTTTGTTGATACAGGCGGTAATTTCTACCAATCATGGGGTCTTCAATGAACCGCTTGACCTCTCCCATCAAAATATTAGGGATATTTCTCCAAGTCAATCTGGGGGTAGAGTTATTAGAACAGGACTGTCAGGGGACACTGCATCTGGGCAATTTCTCTGTTTCAAAGTCATGTTATGTCTGGTATAATCTCCTCCATGTAAGTAAAAGGTAAATTGAAATAACAGAGGAAAATGATTGCCCAGTCTTATCTTTAAATTCTTAACCAGTTAACGTATATTAGGTGTATGTTTTAGATCTTAGCTTAATGGATGCGGATGGATAATTTTGTCTTAAGATGGCTGCTAAGTCATGCAGGCCATAAACTAGCTGGCTTAACTGTCTGGCAACCATCTACCATCTTGACTGATCATTTTGCGATTGATACTCAAGGGCCATATTGGGCTTCCTTCGCACTAGTGCACGTTTGGTGCAATGTACATGTACGATGTGCACTATAGCACGTTCACAGTATTGTGCTGAGATGTAATGCATTGTGTGCAACGCACTGCATGGTAGTTTAGTGCGTTTACCACAGCATATCCATTGAAAATAATGGCATGCATTGTGCGTTAACACGGCGGAGGATTGCACGAAATCACAAACACGAGTTCGCTGCGTTAATAAAAAATTCCTAGTGCGACCGTAGCCTAAGATTCAAGGGTCAAACGTAGAACTTACCTAATATCAGGACAGTGCATTGTCAGTGTTAGTAGTAGAGAGACCAGTGTCTCATTCCGACAACATGTCTTATCGCTAAGTTTGCATTCAGTGATATATTTTCCCACAGGATATGCTGAATCTGAACATGTGGCTTATTACAGAAGGAGCTGGGGGTACCAAAACATTGCAGAAAGCTACTACCATAAAAAAAAAGAAAATCGGCTTATCTCAGAGGGTGTCCTAGTGAGGGATTGTGCAGGCAAAATCCAAATGATATATAACATAGCCTGCTATTCTCACAAACATCCTAAAGGTTACATCTCATTTGATTTAGGGAACCTCAGCTATGTTGTGCGATAGCTGGAAATTTCTACGTTCTTTAGAAGATGAAGAGCAAAAAGCATTTAGAAAAGTGTGGTAGAAGGGGGAGAGTTTGCTAAATCTGAATAAAAAAAACTCAAATTATCATACAGTTTTTTTCTGTGAACTACAGTGTTACAAAGCTCTGTCTCACAGAGACGCTATTCAAACCTGCATGTCATCCCTTACTTCAAAACACTCAGTTCTTCAAGAGACTTTGCCATTCAAAAATCACACACAAGCCGTGGTCTTTACCACTGTGGGGCTTCCAGCAATTCCTCTGTGGTATTGGGTGAAGGTTACTTACAGTGTTCACGTTACAAAGTTTGAACAAAGGACTGCCTGCCTGGAACAATCTTACACTTTTTTACTCCCATATGCTGATCTTGCTTTTAACGGCACCAGTAATAGAATTCTACTTTAGTTCACCCAACAGATAGCAACTTACTTTTTCTCTCCTCTGTTCTGTGGTCTTATAACCTAGAGTCAGACAGAACATTCCCTGGGTCCAACATAACTCTACTTATCTCACCTCAGCCTGTTCAAGCTCTGTAAGAAATACAAACCCAGTCTCAAACCCAACTGGGGTTTGGAGGAAACCTGTTGATAAAGTGTGAAAGGAATTTTTTAGTATATAGCATATGACATTGGAGGTATGGGGCCACAAAGGTTTAGATAAGCAATCTGGCTCACTCCCTCTATATCTTTTAATATTACTTATTGGAGTCTTATACTCCAATAAATTATTGGGCCCACTCTTTATTGTCAAACTACAGTATTTAGTTCACAGTGGACTTCATGCCTACAAAGGTATTACATGACTCCCTGAACTGGTGGCCACTCCTCTATTGGCCAGATCCCTCCAGAAGGGCCAACAGGAAGTGACCAAAGAGCTGAAGTTGCAAACTACAGAGAGTATAATTTCACAATAAAGAGTAAGCACAGCAAGTTCATAATGATGCTTTAAATTCTATTATTTAGTTTGGTATAATTTGAATTTGGTACTGCAGTGCCCCTTTAAAGGACTGTAGTAGAGGTCAGATTTTTATGTTCTTGCCCTTGATTCTCTGCAGTTATTCACACTAAAGCAGGTAAATAGACCATTATGGCTGCCATTCATAGATCAGCCTTATAACTAAATAAATCAGAGCAGGGTCTGTAACAGACACGGCTCTTTTACAAAGTGAATACAAATGAGGGGCTTCTTTTAAGTCATTCCCTACGAGTCATTCTTTGCAACACATGGGCAGCAGGCAGCTTCAGGAAAATAGGATCATTGATCCCTGTAGACTCACACACAATATGGCATCTTTTGCCTTCATGTAGTAGATAAGGAGTCAAACTGGAAAGACATTTCAGCCAAAAAAACTCAAAAAATATAAATATTTATATACAGCAATCAAATAAAATCGCCATCTAAATCAATGAGAATAAAATTAGAACTGTCAGCAGTAGTGACCATATAATGTATCCGTTAAGAAGAATATCTGTAATGTCCAGCATTAAAGTAAGGTATTGGGACCTGTGTTTTAAACAGAAAACAGGAAATAACTCTAAATTTGCAACAGAAGATAAAGCAGTGATCCAGTATCATCTCTAAAGGTGGCATACACTGTAACGATAATGGTAAATCCCATTGGTGAATGACAGGATTTACCCATCATCATCAGTGTGTAGGGGCAGTGTGTGGGGGAGGACGACGGAAAATTTTCCGTCGGTCGGTATTTGCTCCCTTTAACTTAAGTAAAGGGAGCAGATCTGATCGTAATGTGGATGGTGCACGGCCAACCAATCCCTAAACCGCATATGGGTATCGTTCAGGTCCATGTGTGTGTCCCCACAGCATGTGTGTTGATAGATACCAATGGGATCTGTTGGCACACATGGTGTGGAAATTGCATGTGTATGGCCACCTTAAGATGATACGTTGGTTGCTGGTTGCTGACCAGTCAGGGTAGGGGTGTGGACCTGAATCAGGCCAGCCAAGCTGGGTTTAAGTGTAGCAGTAGTTATACATATATAATAAATACACATACGGTATACATGAATTATTGCAAAGGAGTGGAAATAAAGGTATTGAAGTCTCACTCCATGGTGAATTTTAGCGCTTTATTAAAAACTAAACATCAGAAAAAAAATGAATATGATGTTTGGTTTTAAAAAAAAGCACTAAAATTCACCATGGAGTGTGACTTAAGATACTGTTATTTCCGATATTTTGCTTCACTTGGAAGTGGGGAGCTTTTCTGGCAGCACTCACGTTGGGTTGTGTGCATAAGGACTTGTGTGTACTACGGTATATTAAAGTGCGCACAAGCAGTTGGTGTGACAATGCAACCTTTGGAAGGTTGTCCCTGTACTACGCTCTCCAGCCCACCCAGTCATGCAGGACAAAACTCCTTGTCTGGGACACCACGACACGGCCCCTAGAAATGGTGCAGTCCCTGTGAAACTAGGACCCACACAATATATGCTCTGCATGATGTAATGCACAGATAATTTAATCACACTCCTACTCATACTGCTCACAGCACACTCAGACTCGCACATCAATTACTTAAAATCACATTATTCCTAATGCTCACAAGCAGATGTACACATCCTGAGTTACACTAACAGAACATCCACTGACACTCCCTTCTCTCTAGTTCAGATATCACTCAATCTAAGTTGCTTTATCCAACACAAACTCTACCAGTTATCTGTAAAAAAAAGAATATGAATAAAAAATTGTGTGAAATTGGAATTTGCGCTAAACATAAAGGAAATTTTTCTCGGATCAGATTTAATTATTTCAATTACAGTTTATCAAAAATAATGATAAATTTCCCACTTCGCCTTAATGGTTTCATAGATTTCAACTTTCTGCGATTCTGTAAAGATGGGGTAGACGGAACATTCTCACCTAGCCCAATTTCCATTCTTTGGATAACCAGATGTTCCTGATATTGTCAAGCTGTCAACATTTTGACCAATTCAATCAACTCAATCAGCTTTGAGGCTTATATGATAAAAGGTGCTAAAGTTTGGCTGTTCTATTGATCTAGCAACCATTTAAACGTTAGCTTTTTACTAATCGCTGCAGTGAGGTAATCAGTAGCACAGGCCAAACTCTTTTTACATAATTCCCTTTTAGGGCATTGTAATAAAAGTTCTTATTGTTAAAAATGGCCTAATTTTGTCCCGACCAATCAGGTTGTTTACCATTTGAAAGCTAACATCTGAATAGAGTTTAAATTCATGGCAAACGCATCTAGTAGGGCGGTGATTTAAACTCAGGAGTCGTAGGCACAAAAAGACAGCTGCTTCCAACACCAGGCGCGTGCCTAAAGGTAAATTGGCCTTCATCTAGGGCAAACCCAGGGTTGGTATTTTAGGTCCTCCGTGTGTACTATTAGGGGATGGGGGTTGTTGGGGGCCCTATATCTTCTTTAATTCTACCATGATCCCTACCTATCTGCAAAAAAAAACCCACCTGAAGATTTAATTGGCAATAGAGGGGGGGATCCTGGACTCCTAATGGAAATTAGAAAATGTCTGGACTTTCTAATCCAGTGGTCCGTTTTCTTCATTTTAAAGTATCTCAATATTTTTTAAACTATACATAAAAAACCTACGGTTTATTAAAAAAATATCATTGAAAAAGCACCCAAACTAGATACTCTCTGTCTCTCTGTAGGTGGTTGCATAAAGGATTGAACACATTTTCATACCATAGAAATCATTTGGAAGAGTCCGTAGCCTCTCTGGATGAGAATTGACTACTTACCAGCTACATAGTCCTCTACAAATAGGGGGACTGATTTAAATAAGAATAGTAGATTGCATAAAGTTTCAATAGGCTAGGTAATTCCTAGGCCATTTACTGATGGCTTTTTAAGTATCCATTGAAAGGAGCCAGCACTGGGATACCAAAGTCCCTACAAGCAGCACATAATGTTGTTACCAGAATCTTTCATGTGACAGAAGGAGTTGATAAGTAACGTATTCTTAATGTCAGTGTTTTAGCACAGAGCTCAGTATCCGTTTTCATTATGGGAAATGGCCTGTAAATTCCCATGCTTAGCAGATCTATGTTTTTATAGATTAGATTTGTGCAGTTACTGAGTTTTGCTAAGTTTATTGATCAGCAAACACTGGGGCAGTGTAGTATCTGGTGTAAAACTGGTCTGGATGCTTTGCTGTAAGTCCTTTAGCACTGCCTGGTCCCTTGCTAGTGCTTTGAGGATCAGAGAAAAAATACATTTACTGATGTAGCAACTTTCATGGAACTGCCAGGGCTCTGTGATTTATATGTCAAATGAGCAGCGTAATATGGCTCCGTATGAAGTTAATACGGATGGGGGGGCTTATTCTGTAATAGGTCTCTATATAGTATTAGAGAAAGAAAAAATACATTCACTTGGGGTACACTGAGGAAAATGATGCAAGACAGAGAAGGAAACCAGGTAAGCCATGTAATGGAACACTGGGAATATTGCTGCATATGTGGATAAGAATTCAGATACCTTGGGGAGATTTTGGTTTTTACTTCCAGTCTGATAACTCAAAGGTTCCTGGAGTATGATTCCTGTTGGAGTAGGGGGTATCTTGCTTTTAATGCAGCAAATAGGCTTAACGAGGGTGTGCAGATTTGTAATTTTTTTTACTTTTTACCAGAATTTTCACCAAGCATCATTAAGGCATTTTTTACTTACTGGAATGTTCCATTAACATGACTATTCCTTAACAACTATGGTTTATTCCATATTAATGGAACTGGTTTGATAATTAGCTGCAGTTGCTGAAAAAGAAGCAATATTAAAAATGTCCTATTAATGAAATAGAGAAAATTCGCTGGGTGAGTTTTACACTATTATCATATCCTATTAATGAAATAGAGACAATTCACCTGGGTGAGTTTTACACTTTTATCATATCCTATTAAAAATAGAGACACTTCGCCTGGGTGATTTTTACAACTATTTTTTACCATCTCTTGCTGGCGGATCCCCGAACAAAGGCCTGTTTCGGGCGAGAAAGTGCCCATACACGGAACCGATTATTGTCTGAAATGGGCATTCTACACATGTCAACACCCTTGATCGCACGTGTGTACGAACCTTTATATAATGTACTTTAATGATAGATTTAGTCCGTGTTGGAGCCCTACATCAGAGTTCTCTGTGTTTAATGAATGTGCACCTATTTTGTACGAGTAGCGCTTTGTCACTTTATTTGCACTTTATCACTTTATATGTGTGCTTAGATCAATAAAGTTAGCATTGAGAGTGCCATGATGTATTTTTTCTTTGGTTGGTTTAAGACTTGAAGGTTCTCATTCATCCAGGTCATGGTATATCTGTAATATTCATTCATCCAGGTCATGGTATATCTGTAATATTCATTCATCCAGGTCATGGTATATCTGTAATATCATTCATCCAGGTCATGTCATATCTGGTATATCATTTCATCCAGGTCATGGTATATCTGTAATATTCATCATCCAGGTCATGGTATATCTGTAAATATTCATTCATCCAGGTCATGGTATATCTGTAATATTCATTCATCCAGGTCATGGTATCTGTAATATTCATTTATCCAGGTCATGGTAATCTGTAATATTCATCATCCAGGTATGGTATATCTGTAATATCTGCCGTCCATAGCATGATCATTAGAAATACACCAATATATCCGGTTTTGTCCGATTTGGACATCCAACATACCATCCAATCAAAATATTGGCCTAAGACACAAGATTAATAACCAATCACAAATCTGCCTCTAGACTGATATAATCTGAAAAAATAAATGGAGGACACCACCAATGATATCTGATGACAGAGATAACTCCCCATTGCCTTTTCAGATCCAAAACCGAAGCCAAATCCACCAAGAAACGCATTTCAAATTATCGTGGGGGGATATCTACTGCTACTGACAGCCGCCCTTTCTTATTTCATGTACCAAGGTAAGTAGTAGGTGAGTAGAATGTAGTGGGTAAGTAGTAGGTGAGTAGTAGGTAGCAGGTGATTAGTAGGTAGTTGCCAAATAGTAGGTAGTAGTAGTAGTTAGTAAGTGGGTAGTAGTAAGTAGTTGTAGTTTGTAGGTGAGTAGAGTGTAGCAGGTGAGTAGAAGTTAGTAGGTAGGTTGTAGGTTATTAGCAGATAATAGGTGAGTAGTAGGTAAGAAGTAGTTTGTAGGTGATTTGTGAGTAGTAGGTAGTTGGTAAGTAGTAGATAGTAGGTGAGTAGTACTTAGTAGTAGTAGTAGGTGGGTTGTAGGTGAGTAGTACATAGTAAATGAGTAGTAGTAGGTTAGTTGTAGGTGTGTCATAGGTAGTTGGTGAGTAGTAGGTAGTTGGTGAGTTGTTGGTGAGTAGTAGTTAGTAGGTGAGTAGTAGGAAGATCATTGTTTACCAAATATTTTCACTATCTGCTGTGAATTTAGTTTGGCTGGAGTTACTTACTGTATCTGTTGTATGCAGTAAGATAAACTGGATGAATGAATATTACAGATATTCCATGACCTGGATGAATGAATATTACAGATATACCATGACCTGGATGAATGAATATTACAGATATACCATGACCTGGATGAATGAATATTACAGATATATCATGACCTGGATGGATGAATATTACAGATATACCGTGACCTGGATGGATGAATATTACAGATATACCATGACCTGGATGGATGAATATTACAGATATATCATGACCTGGATGGATGAATATTACAGATATACCATGACCTGGATGAATGAATATTACAGATATACCGTGACCTGGATGGATGAATATTACAGATATACCATGACCTGGATGGATGAATATTACAGGTATACCATGACCTGAATGAATGAATATTACAGATATACCGTGACCTGGATGAATGAATATTACAGATATACCATGACCTGGATGGATGAATATTACAGATATACCATAACATTTGACAATCTGGGTTTCGCCTTCAGATAGTGGCTCTACCCCCCACCCCCCAGCTGCTTGGGGTATTAAAGTTACTCCCCACAGAACATGGGGATCATAAGAGAATTAGCGTAGAATGATTGTCTATCAGTTGTTTTAAATGAAAACTCTCTAACATGTGTACAGCAGGAGTTACGATTGGTGAAGCTTGTACAGACGTATCATTCCCAATACAATTATCTAAAGGTTTCTGTATAGACAGGTTGCTTGGCAGTGTGCGAGTAGCCTGCTCTGTTTAAATGTAGAGAGAAATGAGGAATATCAGGACTGGATGGAACAATTCTTCAATGGCCTCTACCAAGCAGCCTGTCTGCACTTTGTCTTTAGACTATTGAACGATTATAAAACGTAACTGCCCTCTGAATGGGTGGGAATATGAGAACATACAGGGTCAGACTCTGACTGGTATTTGCTCCCGGAAGGCTTTCACTGGCACTGGGATTACTTGACATTCAAAGAAGAAGTTTGCAGTCTGCAGTGTTTGGAGAGAGTTTCTCCAACTGAAGGTGCAAGGAATGAAAGTTCCACTGAGCAGAGAAGAGACGTTCCCCCCAATTATGAGCATCTCCTGAGCAGCCTGAATGGATCAATCCGGTCTGTCCAGAACCAACTGGAGGAAGAGATTGGGATGTTCCAAGTGAAGAGTAATGAACTGTATCAGAGATTCCACAATGTGACCTCCATCCAAGGTAGGTGGATTCCCTTCAACCCAGAACCCCTTCTATTTCCCCAACCTTCTTCCCTCCTTCCTGTTCCCTCTCCATCTCCCTGCACAGCATAGTACTATAAAGTAAACTGTACATACTGTTACCTGCTCCAGCCGCCAGGTTCCCTGCCGTTTAACTGATGTCTAGTGTCGGACTGGCCCACAGGAGTCAGTAGGAGTAAAGCTGGGTACAAACCTTTCAATTGTCCGTCCTGACCGACTGCTCGCCACTTCTGACCGGTCAGCCAGGACGAAGCATTATTGGCTGGCGGGCAGTATTCTTATTGTTAAAAATGGTGCTAACCAATCAGATGTTATTTACCATTTGAAAGCTAACATCTGATTGGTTGGGGCAAACTTTATATAATAACCTATAATCTAATTCATATTTCTGTCTCAGGACCCCCAGGGATGGACGGACCCTCAGGACCTGCAGGAATTCCAGGTATATATTAGTCATTTTGCAGATTAATGAGGGTTTGTTGGAACTGTGTAAAGGTTCGTACCAATGTCTCATATGATGTATGCTTGGCCTAGACAAATGACTGTCAGTCGCGGTGATAGCTGGCACGCCCAGCAGTTTGCGTGTGGTCCCATAGGTAACCGCACCATCAGCCGTGATTTGCCGGCGTGTCCAATAGCCCGTTCATCAGTCCCGGAAGATAACGGGCAATCAACATCGCCCGCGACTGAAACTAGCAAAGATTTTTCGTCCCGACCAAGCGATACACGGAAGTATCGGTCATTTTGGATGTAAAATCTGCCCATGTGAACCCGGCCTAAAGAAAGCTGATTGTGCCAGTCTGAACAGGGGCATTGATTGTGCCAGTCTGAACAGGGGCATTGATTGTGCCAGTCTGAACAGGGGCATTGATTGTGCCAGTCTGAACAGGGGCATTATGGTCACATGTTGCTTTCTAATGATTGGTTGATGTAATTTACTTCCTTTTGTGCTGATATTAATGGATTTATTAACCTGTCCTGATAGATTGTGTTCCTCTTTATTTCATCCCAGGGCAGCCAGGGAGAAAGGGGGATCCTGGACCACGTGGGGGAACTGGAGAGCCTGGAAGTCCTGGAGCAAAAGGAGATAGTGGTAAGTATATCTATATGGCAACTCCACAATACATCATACATAACACAAAATGTGCAGCTGCTCCGTCCCTTTCTCTGATTGGTCCTGAGCAGGTCCCAGAGATCATCATTGGCTGTACGCAGACAGAGAAGGAATCATTGGACATTCCTACCCACCTAGTGGGCTACGACCCTCCTTATCTTTTGTCTACTCCTTAGGTCTAAATGGAGAAAAAGGAGAAGAAGGAAAGATGGGGAGAGATGGGGAAATGGGACCTGCAGGACCACCTGGGAGCCCTGGGAATGATGGTAGGTATCCAAATCATCCTCAAGAGATATGGTAAGTAGTTCAGGTATAACATTTCCATATAACTTGTTTCTGAATGTTCAGGTTTATGTGTACATATAATAGGGTGTACATATAATAGGGTGTACATACATGGACGCTGTGTACATATAATAGGGTGTACATATAATAGGGTGTACATATAATAGAGTGAATATTACAGATATACCATGACCTGGATGAATGAGAACCTTCAAGTCTTAAACCAACCAAAGAAAAAATACATCATGGCACTCTCAATGCTAACTTTATTGATCTAAGCACACATATAAAGTGATAAAGTGCAAATAAAGTGACAAAGCGCTACTCGTACAAAATAGGTGCACATTCATTAAAAACACAGAGAACTCTGATGTAGGGCTCCAACACGGACTAAATCTATCATTAAAGTACATATTAGTATAAAGGTTCGTACACACGTGCGATCAAGGGTGTTGACGATGTGTATGAATGCCCATTTCAGACAATAATCGTGCCGTGTATGGGCACTTTCTCGGCCGAAACAGGCCTTTGTTCGGGGATCCGGCCAGCAAGAGATGGTAAAAAATAGTGTAAAATCACCCAGGCGAAGTGTCTCTATTTTATTAATAGGATATGATAAAAAGTGTAAAACTCACCCAGGTGAATTGTCTCTATTTCATTAATAGGATATGATAAATAGTGTAAAACTCACCCAGGCGAATTTTCTCTATTTCATTAATAGGACATTTTTAATATTGCTTATTTTCAGCAAACTGCAGCTAATTATCAAACCAGTTCCATTAATATGGGAATAAACCATAGTGCTGTGTAAGGAATAGTCATGTTAATGGAACATTCCAGTAAGTAAAAAAAATGCCTTAATGATGCTTGGTGAAAATTCTGGTAAAAGTATAAAAAAATTACAAATCTGCACACCCTCGTTAAGCCTATTTGCTGCATTAAAAGCAAGATACCCCCCTACTCCAACAGGAATCATACTTCCAGGGAAACCTTTGAGTTATCAGACTGGAAGTAAAAACCAAAAATCTCCCCAAGGTATCTGAATTCTTATCCAACATATGCAGCAATATTCCCAGTGTCCATTACATGGCTTACCTGGTTTCCCTTCTCTGTCTTGCATCATTTTCCTCAGTGTACCCCAAGTGAATGTATTTTTTCTTTCTCTAATACTATATAGAGACCTATTACAGAATAAGCCCCCCATCCGTATTAACTTCATACTGGAGCCATATTACGCTGCTCATTTGACATATAAATCACAGAGCTCCTGGCAGTTCCATGAAAGTTGCTACATCAGTAAATGTATTTTTCTCTGATCCTCAAAGCACATAGCAAGGGACCAGGCAGTGCTAAAGGGAGCTTACAGCAAAGCATCCAGACCAGTTTTACACCAGATACTACACTGCGCCCAGTGTTTGCTGAATCAATAAACTTAGCAGAACTCAGTAGACTGCACATAAATCTAATCTATAAAAAACATAGATCTGCTAAGCATGGGAATTTACAGGCCATTTCCCATAATGAAAACGGATACTGAGCTCTGTGCTAAAACACTGACATTAAGAATACGTTACTTATCAAGCTCCTTCGTCCACATGAAAGATTCTGGTAACAACATTATGTGCTGCTTGTAGGGACTTTGGTATCCCAGTGCTGCTCCTTTCAATGGATACTTAAAAAGCCATCAGTACAATGGCCTAGGAATTACCTAGCCTATTGAAACTTTAATGCAATCTACTTATTCTTATTTAAATCAGTCCCCCTATTTGTAGAGGACTATGTAGCTGGTAAAGTAGTCAATTCTCATCCAGAGAGGCTACGGACTCTTCCAAATGATTTCTATGGGTATGAAAATGTGTTCAATCCTTTATGCAAACCACCTACAGAGAGACAGAGAGTATCTAGTTTTGGTGCTTTTTCAATGATATTTTTTTAATAAACCGGTAGGTTTTAATTGGATAGTTTAAAAAAAATATTGGATAACTTTAAAATGAAGAAAACGGACCACTGGATTAGAAAGTCCAGACATTTTCTAATTTCCATTAGGAGTCCAGGATCCCCCCCTCTATTGCCAATTAAATCTTCAGGTGGGTTTTTTTTTGCAGATAGGTAGGGATCATGGGTAGAATTAAAGAAGATATATAGGGCCCCCAAGCAACCCCCCATCCCCTAATAGTACACAGCGGAGGACCTAAAATACCAACCCTGGGTTTGCCCTAGATGAAGGCCCGAATTTACCTTTAGGCACGCGCCTGTGGTTGGAGAAGCAGCTGTCTTTTTGTGCCTACAGACTCCTGAGTTATAAATCCGGCCCTACCTAGATGCGTTTGCCATGAATTTAAACTCTATTCAGATGTTAGCTTTCAAATGGTAAACAACATCTGATTGGTCGGGACAAAATTAGGCCCATTTTTAACAATAAGAACTTTTATTACAATGCCCTAAAAGGGAATTATGTAAAAAGAGTTTGGCCTGTGCTACTGATTACCTCACTGCAGCAGATTAGTAAAAAGCTAACGTTTAAATGGATGCTAAAGATCAATAGAACAGCCAAACTTTAGCACCTTTTATCATATAAGCCTCAAAGCTGATTGAGTTGATTGAATTGGTCAAAATGTTGACAGCTTGACAATATCAGGACAATCATGGTTATCCAAAGAATGGAAATTGGGCTAGGTGAGAATGTTCCGTCTACCCCATCTTTTACAGAATCGCAGAAAGTTGAAATCTATGAAACATCATTAAGGCGAAGTGGGAAATTTATCATTATTTTTGATAAACTGTAATTGAAATAATTTAAAATCTGATCCGAGAAAAATTTCCTTTATGGTTAGCGCAAATTCCAATTTCACACGATTTTTAAATTCATATTCTTTTTTTTACAGATAACTGGTAGAAGTTAGTGTTGGGATAAAGCAACTTAGATTGAGTGATAATCTGAACTATGAGGAAGGGAGTGTCAGTGGATGTTCTGTTAGTGTAACTCAGGATGTTAGTACATCTGCTATTGAGCATTAGGAATAATGTGATTTTAAGTAATTGATGTGCGAGTCTGAGTGTGCGTTGAGCAGTATGAGTAGGAGTGTGATTAAATTATCTGTGCATTACATCATGCAGAGCATATATTGTGTGTGTCCTAGTTTCACAGGGACTGCACCATTTCTAGGGGCCTGTCGTGGTGTCCCAGACTAAGGAGTTTTGTCCTGCGATGACTGGGTGGCTGGAGAGCGTAGTACAGGGACAACCTTCCAAAGGTTGCATTGTGCACACACACTGCTATGTGCGCACTTTAATATACCGTAGTACACACAAGTCCTTATGCACACAACCCAACGTGAGTGCTGCCAGAAAAGCTCCCCACTTCCAAGTGAAGCAAAATATCGGAAATAACAGTATCTTAAGTCACACTCCATGGTGAATTTTAGTGCTTTTTTTTATAAACCAAACATCATATTCATTGTTTTTCTGATGTTTAGTTTATAATAAAGCGCTAAAATTCACCATGGAGTGAGACTTCAAATACCGTTTATTTCCACTCCTTTGCAATAATTCATGTATACCGTATGTGTATTTATATATATATGTATAACTACTGCTACACTTAAACCCAGCTTGGCTGGCCTGATTCAGGTCCACACCCCTAACCTGACTGGGTCAGCAACCAGCAACCAACGTATCATCTTAAGGTGGCCATACACATGCAATTTCCACAGCATGTGTGCCAACAGATCACATTGGTATCTATCAACACACATGCTGTGGGGACCACACACATGGACCTGACCGATACCCATATGCGGTTTAGGGATTGGTTGGCCGTGCGACCATACACAGTACGATCAGATCTGCTCCCTTTACTTAAAGTAAAGGGAGCAAATACCGACCGACGGAAAATTTTCCGTCGTTCCCCACCACACTGCCCCTACACACTGATGATGATGGGTAAATCCTGTCATTCACCAATGGGATTTACCCATTATCGTTACAGTGTATGGCCACCTTTAGAGATGGATACTGGATCACTGCTTTATCTTCTGTTGCAAATTTAGAGTTATTTCCTGTTTTCTGTTTAAACCACATGGTCCCAATACCTTTACTTTAATGCTGGACATTACAGATATTCTTCTTAACGGATACATTATATGGTCACTACTGCTGACAGTTCTAATTTTAGTCTCATTGATTTCAAGATGGCGAAATTTTATTTGATTGCTGTATATAAATATTTATATTTTTTGAGTTTTTTTGGCTGAAATGTCTTTCCAGTTTGACTCCTTATCTACTACATGAAGGCAAAAGATGCCATATTGTGTGTGAGTCTACAGGGATCAATGATCCATATTTTCCTGAAGCTGCCTGCTGCCCATGTGTTGCAAAGAATGACTCGTAGGGAATGACTTAAAAGAAGCCCCTCATTTGTATTCACTTTGTAAAAGAGCCGTGTCTGCTTACAGACCCTGCTCTGAATTTATTTAGTTATAAGGCTGATCATATGAATGGCAGCCATAATGGTCTATTTACCTGCTTTATGTGTGAATAACTGCAGAAGAATCAAGGGCAAGAACATAAAAATCTGACCTCTACGTACAGTCCTTTAAAGGGGCACTGCAGTACCAAGATTCAAATTATACCAAACTAAATAATAGAATTTAAAGCATCATTATGAACTTGCTGTGCTTACTCTTTATTGTGAAATTATACATCTCTGTAGTTTGCAACTTCAGCTCTTTGGTCACTTCCTGTTGGCCCTTCTGGAGGGATCTGGCCAATAGAGGAGTGGCCACCAGTTCAGGGAGTCATGTAATACCTTTGTAGGCATGAAGTCCACTGGTGAACTAAATACTGTAGTTTGACAATAAAGAGTGGGGCCCAATAATTTATTGGAGTATAAGACTCCAATAAGTAATATTAAAAGATATAGAGGGAGTGAGGCCAGAGTGCTTATCTAAAGCCTTTGTGGCACCATAACTCCAATGTCATATGCTATATACTAAAAAATTCCTTTTCACACTTTATCAACAGGTTTCCTCCAAACCCCAGTTTGGTTTGAGACTGGGTTTGTATATTTCTTACAGAGCTTGAACAAGGCTGAGGGATGAGAATAAGTAGAGTTATGTTGGACCCAGGGAATGTTCTGTCTGACTCTAGGTTATAAGACCACAGAACAGAGGAGAGAAAAAGTAAAAGTTGCTATCTGTTGGGTGAACTAAAGTAGAATTCTATTACTGGTTGCCGTTAAAAGCAAAGATCAGCAATATGGAGGTAAAGAGAGAGTGTAAGATTGTTCCAGGCAGGCAGTCCTTTGTTCAAACTTGTGTAACGTGAACACTGTAAGTAAACCTGTCACCCAATACCACAGAGGAATTGCTGGAAGCCCCAGGCAGTGGTAAAGACCACGGGCTTGTGTGTGATTTTTGAATGGCAAAGTCTCTTAGAAGAACTGAGTGATTTTGAAGTAAGGGATGACATGCAGGTTTGAATAGCGTCTCTGTGAGACAGCAAGTTTGTAACACTGTAGTTCACAGAAAAAAACTGTATGATAATTTGAGTTTTTTTTATTCAGATTTAGCAAACTCTCCCCCTTCTACCACATTTTCTAAATGCTTTTTGCTCTTCATCTTCTAAAGAACGTAGAAATTTCCAGCTATCGCACGAAACATAGCTGAGGTTCCCTAAATCAAATGAGATGTAACCTTTAGGATGTTTGTGAGAATAGCAGGCTATGTTATATATCATTTGGATTTTGCCTGACAAATCCCTCACTAGGACACCCTCTGAGATAAGCCGATTTTCTGTTTTTTATGGTAGTAGCTTTCTGCAATGTTTTGGTACCCCCAGCTCCTTCTGTAATAAAGCCACATGTTCAGATTCAGCATACATCCTGTGGGAAAATATATCACTGAATGCAGAACTTTAGCAGATAAGACATGTTGTCGGAATGAGACACTGGTCTCTCTACTACTAACACTGACAATGCACTGTCCTGATATTAGGTAAGTTCTACGTTTGACCCTTGAATCTTAGGCTACGGTCGCACTAGGAATTTTTTTATTAACGCAGCGGAACATCGTGTTTGTGATTTCGTGCAATCCTCCGCCGTGTTAACGCACAATGCATGCCATTATTTTCAATGGATATGCGGTGTGTAAACGCACTAAACTACTGCATGCAGTGCGTTGCACACAATGCATTACATCTCAGCACAATACTGTGAATGGTGCTACATTGCACCAAAACGTGCACTAGTGCGAAGGAAGCCCAATATGGCCCTTGAGTATCAATCGCAAAATGATCAGTCAAGATGGTAGATGGTTGCCAGGAACAGTTAAGCCAGCTAGTTTATGGCCTGCATGACTTAGCAGCCATCTTAAGACAAAATTATCCATCCGCATCCATTAAGCTAAGATCTAAAACATACACCTAATAATACGTTAACTGGTTAAGAATTTAAAGATAAGACTGGGCAATATCAGTTTTCCTCTGTTATTTCAATTTACCTTTTACTTACATGGGAGGAGATTATACCAGACATAACATGACTTTGAAACAGAGAAATTGCCCAGATGCAGTGTCCCCTGACAGTCCTGTTCTAATAACTCTACCCCCAGATTGACTTGGAGAAATATCCCTAATATTTTGATGGGAGAGGTCAAGCGGTTCATTGAAGACCCCATGATTGGTAGAAATTTACCGGCCTGTATCAACAAACATTTGTCCTTTTTGGCCAAAAGGTCGGCCAACATCAGTTGCATACTATTTGCAGACCAAATTTTTAGTTGTGGCAGTTAATGGGGATGAAATATCGAACCATGTGTACACAGCCTTATAGCGGTTTACAGAGGCCTATCGGTGTTGGAAAAAGCTGTGCCTGTTTCTCTACCCTGAAAACAAAACCACCTATACTCATCACATCTAATCCCATGTTCACATCTGATGGATTATTTCTAATCACCAATCAAAGTTTTTTTTACCTCAAACAATAAAAGTTACATATATAACTTAATAATTAAAACAAGGCATATCACAATGTCATAAAGGCACTATAAAGTGACATTAAATTCCACTCACTTCCTGTATCCTTTAAACTTTGATACACCAGCTTGATACACCTGTAAACCTGGGAACACCAGCTATCAGCAGGTAAATTAAATCCTACCCCTATAAACCACCAAAATAGCCATGCATACATATTGTGCATCGCGAGTCGGCCCCACAATCACACGTATGTATGAGCCTTTAATCTGGTTTTCTAAAGGGAACCCTTGGTTTCTTCAACCCTTAATTAATAGTCCCACCCAGAATAAAACTCTATATTCTTCACCAGGATCCCATCAAATATAATATTTCTAATACTCAATTTTTCAACAGATGCTTCTAAACTCAATCACAAGTAGCAATCTCAAATAGCAGTTTCAGCCTCTAGTAATAATTGGGAGATGGTTACAACTTTACATAGCAGCAGTGGAGATGGCTTTGGGGTGCTGGTTAAGAATTTAGATTTATCTTTAGAGGGTGGAGGTACCTTTTAAACATTAATGCCCATTCTACTCAACTAAACCACTTGATACAAAGTTATACAGCTTTATACAGCTTCACAGTTGTTAAAGGTTTAACCTCCAAGTTTTGTATTAACCTTACAAGGCAGGCATTTCCTTACTTCCACCTGTTGTAGCTGTGTACCAGAAATTCATATAGATAAGAAATAGATACTGGAGTACAGGAAGGATTTAGGAAAGTGTTTACAAATACGCTTGTATTGGTTTGTCAGCACGTGTTTCAGCCCCAAGTCCTTTTTCAGGTGTGTCCAAAGGATGTTGTGCTCACAAGCCAATAAAGCCATCTTACAAGGAGTTTGGTTTTTGACATCACATGCTACTAATGCTGCAGAATTTAAAATGTTAACAGTTTCAAAAGTTTACAAAAAGATAAAACGTTGACTAATATTCTAGTGGCAGAGACAGATGATTGATTAGACAGACAGATTAAATAGATAATTGGAGATATCAGAAGTAACCATGTATACATATTAAAGGCGTTTAACTTACCTGCATAAAACTCTGGTCCATACACTGCTCCAACAACAGGGTTTAACTTCCATCCTGATAAAAACACAACAATTCCAAGGTTACAAACGCACAACTCCTTTCCATGTTTTATATGCTAGAGACAACAAAACGTCTGATCTCATTGAATATTTCCATTGTATTAACTATAAAAGAGAACACACGTAAAACTAGATATCAGTGATCAGCAACACAATCTAATAAAACCGCATGGTTTTTATACATACAATGTTAGTTGGTCCCTTTGCAGATTGACACATTACAGCTTCCAAATACAAATAACAGCGATTCAGCTCAGACTTCTGGATGCGGCGCAAAGTCTATGTAAGTATCTGAAATAGCCTGAAAACAACTAAACTTGTAACTCGCATCAGACTTAAACAAAAGGATGGAAGTTTGAATTTGTGCCAGCATAAAACTAAATTCAGAAAGTCATACTAAGCCAAAACTATGCCAGCAGTTTTAAATGGATTGTGTCTAATCCCAGGTTCACATCTGATGGATTGCATCTAATCCCATGTTCACATCCAGTGGATTGCATGTAATCCCATGTTCACATCTGATGGATTGTATCTAATCCCGTATTCACAACAGGAGTCACAAATCAAAGGGTTTTTACTCTACTACTGACTCGCTACTGACAAATGTACAGTGTGCAGTACATAGGTTGTTTTTACCTCAAACAATAAAAGATACATACTGTATATAACTTAATCATTAAAACAAGTCATATCACACAGGGTTGCTATCCCCTTACACAGACCGATGATAAAAATATTTAAAGGGCAACTGTGGCCTCAAAACAAGTTAGGGTTAAATGAAAGCCTGCAGTATTTCCTTTAAACTGAGCCAACAATCACATCTCTGGCTGGAGCCTGTGGGAAATTACATTGGGGTGAATGTTCAAACTTTCTGCTTCCAGTAGGTTGGGTGACATCACCTGACCTTCACCGGCCCTTTCCCCCAGGGGAGAAGCATGCTCAGTTAAGACTTATTGCTGTGGAAATCAGGAAGTACCTGAGGAAAAAAATGGCAGTTGAGAAGGGGAGCCTATTAATGCAGGCAAGCTGGTCACATGACTAAAAACAGGAAGAGTTCAACCAGGATGTTACATTGCTGAACCTTTCCAGCAATAACTTCTCACAAATTTTATCTAGAGATGTGATTTAGGTTTTATTTTGAAGGTACAATGGAAGGCTTTTTATATAATTCTTACTAGTTTGGAAGAATTTGAGACCACAGTTACCCTTTAAATGTCATATAGGCACTTCCATTGTTCTTTCATTTGTGTCCCCACTTCATTAAAAAGTAAACATTTTGGCCAAAGATGATTGAATACAGACCAGCATGCACCAATCAGAGTGCATTATTACACACCAATCAGGAGCTTGGGTGTAATAAAGTACAGTATGACATTAAATTCTATTCACTTTCTGCATTCTGTAGCAGATACTCTTTTTGCCCTGGATGGCTCCTTCTCAGGGTATCAGTGACCATACTGAGTGCCATGTGATGTCTCCTTGTCAGGGTATCAGTGACCATATTGAGTGCCTGTTGGTTCTTTTTCAAGCTTCAAAGGCTAGCTACCAAGATTTTCAATGTACATTAGTTACACAGTGGTTAATTTCTGTATCAACTATTCATTTTTTTTCAGTGTACAAAAACAATGGCCAGAAGATGGACAATACTTCAGAATGTAAACGGATTCATAAACTGACTTGTCTTGTAACATGGTAGGAAGGTGCTAAGTTTATGAAATAACCTTCCAACTTGTTCGGATAAACGGCATGAGAGGACGAAATTCTCATTACTGACAGAACATCCAGGTGCAAAAGGATCCCGCAAAGATTTATCAACACTGGAAAATGGCAAAACAATTTACTACACAACTACCTAATCCACTGACCCCATCGTTGTTTAGCCAGTTTCTAGAGGGGTGTTTGTCTTCACAAACTGAATCATTTTTGCTTTCACAACATAGTTAATCAGAAGCAGCAAGTAGCATGGGGTTAGGTTATAATCCAGAGTAATTACAACTGCTACTGAAAATGTTAAATTTAATCAATCTGGATGTCAAAGACAGAATAGAGTTATTAACAGCACATACATACCTGTAGATTTAAACAGAGAAATCTGGATGTTTGTACCCCCCAACCCTATTTATTGAAGGAAGGATGGGCTAGGCATCCCGGACACCTCCAAGCAAGGCAATGCTCTCATACAGAGCTATGCCTACAGACAGCTCCACCAATTCAAGCTGTACTCCAACCACACTGAAATTTTGTCTCATGATAATTGCTGGTTTTGTCTTCTACATGGCAGTTTCAAAGCACAAAAAACCCTCCTATTGGTTCCAAAAATAATTAACAAACTACTACCATCTTTATAAAAAGATAGTGAGTAAATAACCCTCCTTTTAAAGACGCTTTGAATTGTCAGGCAACACTGCTTACACCAAATGTAGAAACTAGCAAGAAAACAGTATGTTGGAATCTGGTGTGTTGAGAAAATCTAAAAACTGGCGTCTGCCATAAATTAATTAATCAAGTAAAATTCCATGTAAAAAAATGTAATATGCTAATAGCCATTATGGGATGATAAACAGCACATATCTGTAATTAGCTATATATAACAGATTTAATGCACATTGGATTTTATGGCCATTAACAGACACTTTAGACTGGGTACACATGAGTAGCTTTTTGTCCCAACCTACCGATATTACCGTGTATCGGTCAGTCGGGCCGAAAAATATTAGGTGATTTTGCCAGTGGCGGCAACCAATGTCAGTCGCCCATTCGCCCAGGTAGGATGAACAGGCGATAAGACATGTTGAAAAAAATCACAGCCGATCGTGCGGTCTTCTATGGAAAGGGGTTCTCGCTAGTGCTGGTCGCGAATGGTCAGTCAGGACGAATCTCCGGCTGTGTGTTACCAGCCTAAGCACTAAACCTATATTGATATGGATGACATTATAGCTAAATCCTCCCCCTTTTCATTATTGGACATTATTTTTCTCCAAGCAAATATTATTGGTAAGATAGGTCAATCTGCTGACAATCTTACTATGTTTATCGTTGCTTTAAAGGGAAAGTTCAGTGGAAAATATTTTTACAATTCTTAGTTTGTATTATGCATACCTAGTTATTCTACATATTCTCTTCCATTTTGAAAAATCAGTTGAATTTCTACCCCTTGCTAATTCTCTGCTGTTGACACCAGTGAGCTGGATATTTCATGTTCTGTAACTGTCCTTCTACTTCCCAGGATGCACCACTACCTAGGAATGTTCCTAACGGTAATTACTACTGATTGGCTGTTGGATGGGTCAAACATGCGCAAATCTCTACTGAGCAACTGAATAAACCCAGGTGCTAGGTCAAGGGCAAGACCATAACGGTCTCTATTAAGACAAAATGCTGAATGGGCATGTTGAGGCAATTAGGATGGAAAAATACTGCTCCTTTTTCCCTGAAAGTTTATGTATTTGCATTGAACTTCCCCTTTAACACTGCAATCTACTTTACATGCAGAATAACATTACCCCAGCATCCTCTATGTCATCTGCACCTACGGAGTAAAGAATCTAAAATCCAACCATTGAACCCGAGATTAGAATTTAGAGTGGGATATCTTACATTTTATTCAAACACTTTCATTTATATTAATATAACCAAATAGTAACAAGAGATGGGTAAACATATAGAAGTATATCAGAAGACAGTAAGGCGTTCCCTTATATAAACAAAATGATGACAGAACATATAATTTGGGCTTACACATTTATAATGCTTGGTATCTTTGTAACATTTAAACCTGATATTACTGCAAACCCCTTAACGGTATTGGAATAAAAACCACCTGACTTTTAAGGCAGTGTACAAGCAGGACATTTTTTGACCATCACAACCAAAATTTTTTTTTGACTGACTGAAATATTGGAGGTGATTTTTAGCCAAACATTCACCCTAACCGGACTAAAGTTTGATCGGATGATAGGCCATGTTGAAATATTGACCTGGTTGTTACCAGAGAAGACGGAAGCACCCGTGATTTGGACAAACAAGTCTACATTACTCTACTGTTGACAAAAAAGCCACGTACCGTTTGTGTAAGGGTTAACAGGTTTCTTGTTTGTCATGACCCGAGCCGTGGCATTATTTACCTGGAAAGATAAGTAGAAAAAGAATATTATTAGCCCCAATACGAACCGAGTTGGCTGTGTGGCTGTGCACAGCAATACATTAGCACGTCATTGTTTTGAACAGTGACCATTTTAGTTAAAGACCAAATAAAAGTAGAGGTAAATTTAGCAGCCAGTATATTTATTGTTTCAGCAATTGCAACCATTAGCAACTAATAAAAAATGAAAGAGAATAAAGGTAATAAGAAATTTACAGCCCGCACACCAGTCCGATTTATATAACACCCGATGTGCAGAATATGCTACTGTTATCATTTCTCCAGCCATAAATTCATTTTTAAGAGCAGATCTCTAATCTAGTGATCTTATCTTGCATTCTGTCCAAAACGTTGACCCAGTTAATATGTGCAGTTGTGTGTGTTTTATCGAGGACTTAAACTACCTTTATCCTGATTGGATGAGTTTGTCAGAAAGTCAAGTCAGCAAAAAACGCTGCTATATATTTTGTTATGATACACAGTGGGCCAGGGTTGGAGGGGAAGCAGACCGCAGTGCGGGGCTTTGCCAAATATCACATTTTACGGTCCATCCTGATACTGAATTGTTGGCGGGATATTTTGGCTGGAGAAAGATGCTTCATGTTACCATAAAGAGCTAATGTGAGCAATAAAACAGCATATAATTGGCAGCTCTGCAGAAAGGAATAGGAGAGAGAGAGGTGTAAGGAGAGTATCTGAGCTTTCAAAGGAGGTAGGGGGAAAAGCATGAGGGGAATATACTAGAAAAATCCCAGTCATGGAAGTGAGGCTAACACTAAGAAAACCATGATCCCAGATCATTAGTGGTACAATCGATTGGACATGAGTACATAAGCATCCAAGTTGCTATTATTCCTCTCTGGATATCACAGTTGGACTGCAGTAAAGGGCAGTAAGTAAACAAGTAAAAACAAACAACAAATCAAAAAAAACCTACAGAATTCATAACAATTGTACAACATTGGAAACACACAAATATTCCATATTTATAACGCAGGGCTATTCTTAAATAAAAAAAGTGTTAAATAACACTACATAGTAATTAAGGTTGAATAAAGAAATACATCCATCAGGTCCAACCTTTTCATCCTTTTGACCCTACCTAATGGTTGAACCAGAGGAAGGCAAAAAAAAAAAACAGCTAAAAAAGGGGGAAATTCCTTCCCGACTCCAAACGGCAATCAGGAAGTATCCCTGGATCAACTAGAACTACAGTATATGTATTAATACCAATAATTCTCAATATTATATAGTATCCCCGTACCAACCAGAACTACAGTATATGTATTAATACCAGTAATTCTTATTATATAGTATCCCTGTACCAACCAGAACTACAGTATATGTATTAATACCAGTAATTCTCAATATTATATAGTATCCCTGTACCAACCAGAACTACAGTATATGTATTAATACCAGTAATTCTCAATATTATATAGTATCCCCATACCAACCAGAACTACAGTATATGTATTAATACTAGTAATTCTCAATATTATATAGTATCCTCGTACCAACCAGAACTACAGTATATGTATTAATACCAGTAATTCTTATTATATAGTATCCCTGTACCAACCAGAAAGAACTACAGTATATGTATTAATACCAGTAATTCTCAATATTATATAGTATCCCTGTAACAACCAGAACTACAGTATACGTATTAATACCAGTAATTCTCAATATTATATAGTATCCCTGTACCAACCAGAACTACAGTATATGTATTAATACCAGTAATTCTCAATATTATATAGTATCCCTGTACCAACCAGAACTACAGTATATGTATTAATACCAGTAATTCTCAATATTTTTTAGTTTTAGAAACTTATCCATTCCACTTTTAAAGTTATTCAATGAACTGACCATTACCACATCTGCTGGAGGACAGTTTCATCGTTTACTACCAGTTGGTAAAGAACACTAATAATTCCTAAATAATGACAACTGAATAACAATACTTATATAGTGATAAGATAAGGATTCCCATCCTCAAAAATCCCTTAGGGCTGTTTTTATAATGCCAGGATATCCTAAGTAACTGGGAAATTATGTATTGCTATTTCGGTATCCTTATTTAAAGATCTGTAGTGTTATTTACAGGGATATTTTTATTTTAGGATTGGTATCCTTATGTAGAGAGGGGTATCCCTATTTAAAGAGCAGTATTAAATTTAAAGATATTAAATTATATATTTTTTTGAATAAATAGCGTTATTTGTCTTAAATGATAGTGTTCTTTAACGGTTCTTATTTAAGAATACCCCTGCTTTAGTGCAGACTTTATTACTTATATTCCATTTCTTATACGGAAGTCAAAACACCTCCTATTCAAATATGAGAACTGTAATTGTAAAGTATTTAATAATGTTGCTGATTACTGCAACATTTCACATACCAAGTCCCCCATCAATGTTCCCTCTAAAACTGTGCGCTCTGCAGGCCAGTGTACACAGGTTTAAAGAAAGCATACATAACACTCTGGTTAAATATATAGGTAAAGGGGTATGTAGTGCACAAAATTCAATTTTGTGACCACACAGACAGAATATATATGAGCACTTAGGTAAATTAGAGGGACATTGGCCCACATTATTGTACAAGTTATTGCAAATACATTCAAGAACAGCTGCTGACTATATTTTTTATCAAAAAATTGATGGATTGGATTTCAAAGTTGGTTACAGTTTTGCACAGTAGAGGAGTCTCCCTTTATACATAAAACTCGTTTGGTACCAAACTGCATTACATTATTTTTGTTAAGATTTGGTTTTCCTGCTTGACCAAAAAAAAGGGTTAATGAACAATTGAGTATTAGGCAAGTGTATAACACAAGTCTGAATTTAAATTATGAGCACAAACTTATCTGCACCTCTATTTTTCTTCCCTCAACGATTGTCCCATTCAGTTTCTCCCGTGCGCGATCTGCATCCATGCTAGTTTCAAAAGTTACAAACCCAAAGCCCTAAAGGGTAGGAAAGCGGAGAGGAAAGTGGAAACAGAAAGAAATAACCAACAGTAAGAGTGTTAAAGACAAAAAACAGAGGTTATGATGAATAGGCAGAGAACTAGAAGCAACTGCAGTGCAGAGAGAGAGTCTAATAAGATGGATGATTCTGATGAATGGTTAGAACAGCTATGAAGTGCCAATGATATTACACCACAAGGATGTTAGAAAGAGTTAAGAGATAGAAGACTAAGTTGATATTTTGAGACATATGGAAAAAAAGATGAAATTCCCCATACAATAGGACTAATAAAATAATTAGCGATAGGTACGCATATATGATCTATTTGCTTTCTCTACTGACCCTTGGCTCTATCACTTCAAAATCTGATGCACAGTACAGTCAGCAAGCAATAGATAACACAGTTAATTAATGTAAGGCCATCATATCTGCAACTAGACTGTCCCCAAGTATTCTACGATATCATGTGACAGGTCAGAAAGATGCTCTCCTGCCCCAATGTAATGCAGATGGGACACATGGAAAGTTCAACTTTGACAGGCAACGATTTGCTAATCCCTAATGTCTTCAGGACATATTGCACTAATGAGATATCTCTACTCACCTTAGAACCTCGCTCGTTAAAAATGATTTCCACATCTAAAATCTTCCCGAATTGCTGCAAAAGATACAAACGAAAAAATGCTGAACAGTGTTCACCGTGCGTGCATCTTCCAGCAGGATGAAGGGAGCTTAGTGATGCAAGGGGGCCGAGATGGTTTACACAGGTGAATATGAATATTATCGCACTAACGAGCATAGTATAGAGATTTGTATGCACCTCGGTGACACGTTACTAAATTATTACTAATTGTCTGTCTGAAACCAAGGAATTTAACTCATCTATGAACAAAGAGTGATAAATTACATTATTATGTAACATTAATGAGTGAAGAAATAAGAGACAGGGAACACCTTATAAAAGAACGTGTGGGAAGCTTGAAAATAGAATTTTGCAATCTAAGGTACAATCATGAAGTTTAAAGCACAGTTCTACCAGCGTTAACAAGAAGGTTTTGTTCTTCTGAAGTAGTTAATGAAATTGAATTAAAATTAGAAGCATAAGGGAATTGGTGTGTGGTTGTACCACAAACTGCAGCTTTCTTTAGGCAATAAGCGTTCTGATTTAACTGGCCATTTAACAAGGTGCAAAAGTTTGCCTGTGATAACAGTGATATTAATTGGCATCAACCAATCAGATGTTATCTTTTTATAGGGTTATTGCAGTTAGATAACATCTGATTGGTTGTTGCAGATTAATAGCATGGGAAAATGTTTACACCTTTTATTGTATTAGTTGTTATTTAAGAATTATTAGGATACTCACTACAGACAACTAAAAATAGTTGTTGTTGGTCTCAGAGCATCTATCCATTATGAAACCAATAACTATACAAGCTCCAGGGAATCTCTGGCAAAACCCCCAACAGTGAGGATATCTGTGTATGCTAGTTCATGGGGCAGACCCTTGGGAAGTGTGTGAGGATTATAAAGGGTCTTGTATAGGAGAGCAGCAGAGGAGAATTCAGATCAGAGTTATGAAGGTGATTGGCACAGAAGTAGCATATGCCAAACCAGTAGGCTGAAGAGTAATCCCACATCGATATTTGAATCTATTGCAGAGTAAGGTATTCTTATATACACTGTTCTACTCCGGCCCTGGTTTATTTATTTTTTTGGAAGGTGCCTACCTTGTGTAAATGCACAAAATATACAGAGCAGGCTAGAAAGACCAAACATGATTACACTCAGTCTTGTGCAGAATACTGCAATGATTTCCACAGGACTTTACCCAGAATCCATCACACACACTCAAATACTGGTAGTATTCTTGGCCATATATATAGGCAAATATCTGGCCAAACCAGGGGCATGTTTGGGGGGGGGGATTCCTGGTGCCTAGAATCACCCCTTTCTGCCTGCTCAGTGCTGCCTGCTATTCTACCTCTCCTGGTATCCATAGACTGTTACATAGACTGTAATACAGATTGTTACATAGATTGTAACAATGTCAATTGAGATGTGAGTGAGAAGCTGCATATAAATGTTTTAAAAATGTATCCAGTCTGCCCTGTGATTGACAGCAGCATAGAGATCTGTATTAATATTAACCCTGCAGCTGCCTGGGGTGATTGCTGAGACTGGGTTTATATACAGTACTTACTTTGCCTACTACACTGTGATGGAGCTTAGTGAGCAGGGATAGGGACATTAGGAAATCCTGGAGGTCGTTGTATAGCTCATTGTCAGCATTGCATTATAATATATATATATATATATATACACCATACATGGTCCAATGTTATCGGCTTCTACTGCAAATTCTGTCAGATCCACCGTCAGTGTCACAGCTCTGACTTTAAAAGACACTAATGGTAAAGTAGTGTAAATGTGGATTTATCAGTAAAACAGAACATTAGGCTAGGTACACACGGATGAATTTTCCCTCCTGACCTTTAGCCGCCAATACACAGAAATATCTGTTGGTTTGTGTTTACCCAACCTTAATAAGTACAGACTTTATAACAAAAGTAAAGGGAATATGTGTATTGGTTAACTGTGATGGTAATCATGGCAATTAGAGAATATATAATATTATTATATGATCCATATATAATAGAACACATGAATGTATTCAGTCATGAACCTCCTTCAGTCCTTGTTCAGTGGTATCCCATTCAGGAATCCCCCTTTGAAAATCCTGCGCTTGCCCCTGCGTATATCGATATAAAAAATTTTTCCTTTGACCACCTGTTCTAATATCTCGACATTTACCGCATTGGCCGTGGGATCGATCATAACATGCAGGATTTCCTGATGTGTGGGCAGCATTACAAAACACAATTTAGCAGAATTGTAGTGACTTACAGGAACACATTTTCTATGCTTTTATCTGTATATTTCACAACAAAAATCAAATAACTGGGATCCTTAAAGGATAAGTACACTGTAAATGTTTTCTAGGTTCCTCCTGAGCCTACCTGTGCTGATGTAAAGTTCCTGACATCTTGGATCTTCATTGTAGTCTTCTTAGCTCCGCCCCCGAGACTTCCTGGATCTCCTTGTTTGTTGTCTAAAAAAGCACGGTCTGTTTGTTCCGTGCACGCATGTGGAACGAGACGTCACATGCGCATGCCTCCGTGTACACCGTAACGTTGCGCATGGATGGAGCAAACGGACCGTGCTTTTTTGGACTACAGAACAAGGAGATCCAGAAAGTCTCAGGAGCAGAACTGAGGAGACTACAATGAAGATCCAAGATGTCAGGAACTTTACATCAGCCCAGGTAGGCTCAAAAAAGGGTGGGGAGATGATTAGTTAAAGCTGCCGCTACCAATTACACTTACCTTGTTTTTACAGTGTACTTATCCTTAATGTAGGGCAGCACTAGAAATCAAGCAGACCACATAGTTTTCCAATGGTGTAAAAACTCCTGAGTTGAAAAAGGTTTGGCGGTGACCTACAGTGACTTTTAAAGTGATTGTGTTATAAAAAAAGGATCATAGACATGATTTAGCCATATATAAACACCTTGTGTAAACTGAAATGTAGCATTAGAACTAAAATACATTTCATAGAGAAGATTAAAAGGAAACTTGGGAGAATCTAGTTTGGGAGGAAGAGGCACGGCACTGAAGATGATTAGCACTGTAAATCTTAACAGCTCCTCGGAGAATAAACAGAAGCAGTTCACTGATCAGTCTCTCTGGACAGCGATTCATAATTACAATAAACTTCCCATTTGATTGAAGCTAAACAATTAATTTTTCTTGGCTCAGTGGGTGGGGGTTGATGATAGGCTATGGATGAATTACTCTCCCTTTTTTTTTTTTACACAACCAGAAAATGAACACAGTTGTAGAAAGAGAAAAACAATTCTCTATGTATTGGATCTGTAGGGACTCGATGGGAGGAATGTTCCTTCCGTGATCTCTGAATTGACAAAAGGTACTTACGCCAAACATCTGTCGCAGGTCAGGGTCTCTAAAGCGGAAGGGGATATTAGACACGTGTAATCTCTTGGGCTGTTGCTTTTCTGTACTTTCTGGACACTGTAGCTGCTGGCTGCTGTCTGTCTGTGATACCTCATCTGTCTGTAATGAAAAAGAGCAACACAATGAGTATCAGCACAGGAATGTGTAGCATTCTATCCACAGTCAATGCATCAAACCTTTCTAGCCTTGTACAAGCAACGGGAGATTTTTTTTTTATCAAAGTGCATTGCAGAGAGAAAAGGGTGTTTTCTGTATTTACATTTTAATAAAACTGAACAGAGAGAACACTGTATAGTGCTTGATGAGGGTGAACCATAGGCTGCTGGCTCTGTGATTGCCTGGGGGATTCTGTATACAGCACATTGCCATACATGCATTATATTACTGTGTGAGTTATGACAAAGCTCTGCATGGTATTAGGTCTACATATGCTATTAGAGTGGGGTGATCCTAATGCCAGCCCTTAATATATTACCATAGGTCAATTACAATAACAGATTGCCTTATTTACTCCTAACGTTCCAAGCCAGGATATTATTTACAAGGAGCCAATCAATTCTTGATCTGTACACAGGAAAAATGATTTGGCCATTACACAATGTGGAGCAAAGCAAACAAAAGCCAAATAACATTTAAAAGTAAAATGCCCATGTTTTAGTCTCAGGATCTCGCCTATTTATTCTCTGAATAGCTGTCACGTTTCAGACCATAAACCGAGAAAAAGAAGTTACAAGTATCATCAGCATTCTATCATTTATTCCCAGAAACACTTTACAAGCACTCTCGTTAAAAACTATTATTTTTCTGAATGTATCAGCAAAAACATCAGAGATGAAAAAGGTGGAAATGGAAGTTCTGCTTCTGCTTGTTGTAAACTGATGAGAACACATCCAGAACCACCCAATACTTATCTGGAGGTGCAGTATACAGAATCCCCTCACCTTATATAAACTATCACAGGACATTCATTGTGTTTTCATGTCTTCAAATGATTACAGATTCAGGGCATACATATTCTAGGGAGCGGAAGAGCACAGGGAGGCCTATCTACTACCCCCATCCTTAATTCTTGCCTATAGCCAACAGGTAGGCTTTAGGGTTCAGCATTAAACATTATTGGCTCTTAATTATGCCCTAAATCACAGAATATATTGTAATGGAAAATGTAGGCTAATAGGATGCTCTGAGCTCCCTACTTATGGCTTATATTTGGTTTTAATACAATTTTTCTTTCTCTATACGATTATTGTAGGAAATGAACAGGGCTTAGGCTGTGTACACAACGTACGATATTCAGGCCTGTTCGACTGACGTTCCCAAAAGTTTTGTTGATTGAGCCAAAATATCTGCAGTAACTTTTCAGCTGTGTCGGACTAATGTTGCTCAAGGTTCATCCAATTTGGACAAAAGATAAATCAGACAGACCAGTAAATTCAATGGACCACCCGATCACAGCGATAACCCTGGTGGTTTTCTGTTCAACTGTTGATATTTTGACCCCACCAACTGGTCATTCACGGCAAACAGCCTATTGGGTCGAACTATCAGACCATGCGTACCCATATTTAGACGGGTATAGTGTTAAGGTCAAGTCTGTACCTAAATAAAAGTTGCAAACATTTGCAGCTTCCAGTCAGATATTTACTTTTTACTGGTTAACTCCATTGCAAAAGAAATTCCCCATTTCCTCCCATCATTACTGTTCATTTTATAGATACATCTCTACACTTTAATCATCATTGACAAATATTAATATTTGAAACAAACAAATCCCACCCACTTCATGTGTTCAAACTCTTCTCGATATTTATTGTATTGCTTTTCCCGTTTACTGCCAAGACAAAAGTTTTACCCAACTGTGTTAATGTTCATCTGCACCAAAACATAATGTTCCCGTGTCTATTAATTTAGCGTTTCTATTTAATTTGAAGAATTTGTTTACACACATATTTTACTCTCTCCCAATTTAATTCTGTTTGTTTGGTGCAATGCAGTGTGTTCTTCGAAATCAAAACTAGCAGTGTTTTGTATGCGTTTGCACATAATTCATAGGGAAAAATAACAGGTTATATGCATGACAACGCATGCAGGCAACATTCATCTGACTGATCTTGCACAGCTGCAGCAATAAGTACTGCAGACAACATGGAGCTATACACTGCCGCATTATTCATCAACATTCTTACCCATCTGCTCTGCATAAAACCCCCTAACGGATGACTTTGATGAATAGGGTAGATTACATTTAGCTAACATTTTACTGTGCAATAATTCCATCATTCTTTCATGACTTTGATGAACACACCACTATATTTTCTCACTAAGAAAGAAAGCATGTTAAATGTATACCCTTGTTGCATATCCAATAGAAGATAATGAAATGTATGGAGAGTCCAACCCCCCCTTTTATGTACTCCACAGAAGGAAGGAGCTTTTGTGAATTATGACACAACTCTTTCCAAAATAAAACACGTGACCAGTGCTAATATAGGACACTAACATGGAGAATCAATAAAAGTTCTTATCGTTTAAAATGGGGCTAATTTTGCCCCAACCGATCAGATCTTATTTAACATTTGAAAGCTTACATCTGATTGGTTGGGGCAAAATTAACACCATTTTTAATGAATCTCCCTATAACTATTTACTGAGATATGTTATATTGACTCTCCACTGGTATTAGAAGATATGTATTTCTATCATCACAGATAAGAGGAAAGACATCTAATGTATCATAGAGTTGGGTAGAGAGAGAGCTCCTGATGGACGGAGGGTGTTGAGGTGTTTATAAGAATAGATTCAGTGCTCTTTCATGTCCAGGTAATTCTCCTGTGGAAGGAAAATATCCTTTAATCTAAAAACAATATTATCCTCTGGGGTCAGAAGAAATATTTGAGTTCATGTTAAGAGTTAGGTAGAAGGCCTTTATGTGAAGATGTCTATGATCCCTCTCGCAGAGACAGTTCCTCCATAAACAAAATTCATACACTGTTCAATGTGTAAATTAGAGGTAAAAAGAGGCGCAACATTTCTCCAACACCCAATGAGATGTTTCCTAACTATAGTAGGTAAAAAGGTAACATCTGATTGGTTGGTGGAAAATAACAGCATGTACACATTTTTGAAGCTCTTATTAAAAAATCGCTTTTATGTTTGAAGAAGTCCAAACAGAATTTCTTAAAATCTAAACAACCTTCACACACCATTTATGAAAACGGATAGCCTGGAAAAAGCCAAAGCTAGTTTTCTATTCGCTGGAGCATTATCGACTCGTACAATACATGATGTATGCTGTGTTCACTGAATAGCTCATAAAACGGACCTATTCCATTCGATTTATTTACATGACATTCAATAATAACATGGAATAGATTACGGCTTCACAATGTGTAGAATGAATGAAATCCGTAAGGCCAGCTACGTGTCATCTATCTGGAAGGGAAGAAGAAAAATCTTTTAGATCTTCAGGTGTGACAGAGTTTTCACATCACGGACCACACCGGCGGTTCATTCCACGGTGTAAATTGATGTGGGGTGAATACCCTTAAATTTAATTAGGATTCACAGGAAGAAAGAAAAAAAAAATTAGAATAAGGCATTTTGGTAGCCGTGTGCTTGGCTGGCCCAGAGCTTTAAACACACTCTGCTTTTGTTGCTGTGAAATGACTATGCAGTGCTGGGCTCAGCACTTTTCCCCTCTGAGCTGCAGTACAAACACATAATTGAAGCTATCTGTTTGGAGAGCAGCCAAGCAGGTCGATTACAAGCGATTAGAAAAGATAGGCTTGCCTGCAACTGGATACAGATAAGGAAACCTCCATGCGCAGAGCTGCTGCGAGTTTCTCCTGCCCACAGAAATAAGTGTTGTTAATAGGGTGACTCACAAGCAGGGATGCCATGGCCTGAATCACTATTTGGAAACCAGTAAATTCTGTAGCGGGGCTGAATCATTGTGTAATGAATCCACAACATCACAGTAACAGAGCTGGGCTTAACAGAGTAAAATATGTGGATATTGTACCATGTTCCAAATGAATGCGCCACCTGCCTATTCACTATTGAGGATACGCCGTCGCTTTCACATTATTATTATTTAAAGTGTTTATAGGATCTTAACACCCAGAATCAAGCAGCAAATTAATCTTATTCAGTTTCTAAATTGTATTGAACATAATGGGACTAACATTATACCCTCTGCTAGTTCTTTCTTCCTACTACTCAGTCAGCCATTTACCCAGTACGTAACAATCTCCCCCATCAACAAAAAAGAAACCCTGGAATGAATTGAAAAAACCGGAGCATGGAGTTAAACTGCAAACACACATCTTACAGTGAGAGGGACCAAACCACAATTTCTGTCTGCCCTAAAAGGGCATGTCCACCCTAAATAACATCTTTTAACGTACTGTACCTCTCCCTTGCCCATCCGCAACTGGCGAATTACATCTCTAATTAAACCCCCTGAATCATACTTACAGCCCTTTACGGCTGTCTTCTCCGACTCTCTGCTAACCGGAAGCAGCAGAGAGGCAGGACTGGCAAGCCGTGTCTGTCATTAGCCAATCACAGACGCGGCTGCGAAGGGCTGTAAGTTTGATTCAGGAGGTTTAATTAGAGATCTAACTCAGAAGTTGGGGGTGGGCAAGGCAGAGGCACAGTATATCAAAAGGATTTAAAGGGACAGTTCAGTGGAAATTATCAATATTTGTTAAATTGTTAATTTGTGTGATGCCTTCTTAGTTATTCTACATATTCTCTCCCATGTTGAAAAATAAGTTGATTTCATACCCTTTTTCTGTTCCCTGCTGTTGACATTAGTGAGCTGACATTTAAGGTTCTAACGGTCCTTCTTCTTCCCAGGATGCACCACTTCCTTGGAATGTTCCTAACAGGAATTTCTACTGATTGGCTGTTGGATGGGTCAAAGATGCTCAGATCCCTACTGAGCAACTGAATCAACCCAGGCGCTGGGTCAAGGGCAAGACCATAACGGTCTTTTAATAGGGGTCCAGCAAACAGGAAGTCAGTATTTCGGTTGCAGTTATTTATACACAAACAAAATGCTGAATTGGCAGATTAAAGGTCATTGGGATGAAAAAATACTGTTCTTTTTTCTGAAAAGCATATGTATTTGCATTGAACTTCCCCTTTAAAGCTAGGTGAAGGACAGCAATAGAGGGATCCGGAGGGTGGGAGGGAGGGGATAAAGGGCTCCCTTGCACACGCCACTGTCCTCTCAGAGGACAGGGAGGAGACGGAAACGTTTTACACAGAAAGACACCTCCTAGTGTTCACTGTCCTGGACTTTGGACAAGCACTACAGGAGAACCATTTGGAACAGAGATGTATGGTAGTGGGTTAAATTTTAGTTTGGGGTGTGGACATGCCCTTTAAATGTGTACTACCTATAAAGTCACTCTTATCTCCAAACTTACAGGGTTATTCAATAAAAGTTATTATCGTTTAAAATGGTGCTAATTTTGCCCCAACCAATTAGATGTTAGCTTTCAAATGTTAAATAAGATCTGATTGGTTGGGGCAACATTAGCACCATTTTAAACAATAAGAACTTTTATTGAATCTCCCTGCTAGTCCTTTAATTGGAGGGCTTAAACCAGGGATCCCCAAACTATGGCTATCCAGATGAAAAATACAACTCCCAGTATTTCCTGGCTCACTCTGCAGTTGAGAAATGCTGGAAGTTGTAGTTTTCAAACATCTGGAGGGCCATAGTTTAAGAATCCCTGGACAAGAAACTGGCTGGGAGGCCTCCCTACTAAAAGCCAGTGGACAAGGGGCCAGCAAAAAGCATAGTAAATGAACCCAATAAAAAGGTTATGGAGACAACCGTTGCAAAGAAAATATAACCAATCCAGGGCAACTAGTTCCATAATGGGATCCCCTTGACATGGCTGGAAGGCTTGATCATATACATGTCCGTAAATATCCCCCCTATGTTTTTGCGCACTTGAAGATAAACTATATTATACGATCGTCTCTTTTCTTTGTTTTTAAGATCCATTTTATTGTATTTGTCTCACACCTAAGACCAAAGCTTCAGAAACCGCAAACCATAAACAGAAAAGATGTTTCTGCATTGAGAACTATAAGTGCTGGTTTGTTCCTTGAACTGCGAACATACACACGTAATAAACAATAAAATCACCACTTTTTAAGGATGTCTGCAATCTCATTGCTATCAAGAAATCATTAACAAACTAATGAGAAATTCTGACAGCTGCTTAATGTGTAATTCTTGAATCAAAGAAGACTTGAAAAAGCCAGAATAGTAAGTGATACCTGCCTGTAAGCTGTACCTCACAGTACCGATAACATTAATGTGTATATATTGCTTAAAGTGATAAGGACACTTTACTTAGTTTTGCTTAAATTGTGTCTACACTTTACAAGTTTTACACCCTAATACATAACTTTACATAAGGCTTGTACCCCGATCACTGCACGTGATGTCACAAGACTCTGATTGGTGGCTGTAGAAATAAACCATATAAAACGTAGCAACAAGACTTCCCAGGGAGTGTAAAATTACACAGCCCAACCCCAGCTGACCTGAAAGAAGCAGCAGCAGCAATGAGCTTGAAATTAAGAAGCAGTGGTTATTTTTATCAAAAGCTCAAGGTGAACTTATTTTGTAAACAGATGCTTACATGGCAGTTTAAATAAGAAATTCAGATAAAGCCAGGGAAACACAATATGACATGTCACATGCCTCAACTAATGACCTGTGTTCATTTGTAAGGTGTGTGCTCACAACAACAAATGCGCAGAATCTAAGTTGGGCACCAAGGGGTACATTTTTATAATATCAGACAGCTGTAAATGTTCTGGTTAACATTAGTGGAATGGAATTGGAAACAAGTTTAAAACAATCAGAAAGGCCAATATCAATCAAAACCTAAATTACAAATAAAACCAATGAAATAGATTCACTTAAACAATATCCCATGTTTTTCCTGTGTAATTCAACCACAAGGTGCGCAGACAAAGCCAGTCCCCCAAATCCCCCCGGCTGCACTGTGCTGGTGCTATGCCGAGGTAGGTGAATGTTTCTGGGCAGTGTGCCACAACATTTATTAATTTGCCTCTTCATACTTTCCTATTCCACAACAGGGAATTTCTGTGAATGTCAAACCATCAAAGCCCCTTGAAATGCTGCATGATAACTGGGCACACTGGTCCAGAAGAACACAAATAACGAAAATTGTCTAATTCTTCAACTGCTTTCAATTTAAATGGCAATCCAACCATTATAACTACAATTCTAAAGGTCCCAAGCAGGGCAGACAATAGAAAGCGTGTTAATTACAACGTTTTGTTTCGGATTTTCATATCTAATGTTGCTGTGAATTTAGGAAAAGGTTCAATCAATGTTCAGGTGACTCGCACAGCATCAACTGCCCACTGACCACTACTAGGTCTGAACTCTAAGCAGTACCGACTCCTTCCTTACCGTGAGTGTTTGTGTCCCTGTCACAGACTGTGTGCTGACTTCATTTCCTTGTGGTTCTCCGTGACTGTGTCCTGCTGTGTACAGGGTCAGTGCGTGCTCTGTTACTGTAGTCTGGCCGGAATAGTCTGGTGTGGAAAGAGGGTGCTGAGTGGCATATTCGGCTGGAAGCCCATTCTGTGGGGGTTGTGGATACTGTGTGGTGGAATATGGTTGTGCCATTGCCTCTGGTGGAGCGGAGGTGTCCTGGTTACCCTATAATAATACAGAAAAGCAAATATTTCAGCCCCACAGTTTCTTACATAATGACATTCCATTTATACAGTTGAGGGTAAAATAAAAAAGTGCATCTTTCAATTCCAAGTTGATCAAACAGAAACAAAATCTCCTGTATACCACAGGCAATACAATCACTGCTTTTCATTCCACTAGTTGATTTCACTAGTTGATTGACAGGTCTTTAAGTTACTGTAATGCATGCTACTACACAAGGTTTAATTGTATTGCTATTATGAAGCCACAAAGGCTCTATGTCAGGGATGTCAAACTTGAGGCCATCTAGATGTTTTAAAAACTATGACTGCCAGAATGCTGGGAGACAGGGAATAGTGGAGTTTCCAAATATCTGGAGGGCTGCAAGTTTGACATCCCTGCTATAAGCTTGTGAAGGTTCTCATTCATCCAGGTCATGGTATATCTGTAATATTCATTCATCCAGGTCATGGTATATCTGTAATATTCATTCATCCAGGTCATGGTATATCTGTAATATTCATTCATCCAGGTCCTGGTATATCTGTAATATTCATTCATCCAGGTCATGGTATATCTGTAATATTCATTCATCCAGGTCATGGTCTATCTGTAATATTCATTCATCCAGGTCATGGTATATCTGTATATTCATTCATCCAGGTCATGGTATATCTGTAATAGTCATTCAATTTATCCAGGTCATGGTATATCTGTAATAGTCATTCATCCAGGTATGGTATATCGTAATATTCATCATCCAGGTCATGGTATATCTGTAATATTCATTCATCCAGGTCATGGTATATCTGTAATATCATCATCCAGGTCATGGTAAATGTTATATTCTTTTATCAGGTCATGGTAAATCTGTAATATTCATTCATCCAGGTCATGGTAAATCTGTAATATTCATTCATCCAGGTCACGGTATATCTGTAATATTCATTCATCCAGGTCATGGTATATCTGTAATATTCATTCATCCAGGTCATGGTAAATCTGTTATATTATTTTAATCAGGTCATGGTAAATCTGTATATTCTTTTATTCAGGTCATGGTATCTCTGTAATATTCATTCATCCAGGTCATGGTATATCTGTAATATTCATTCATCCAGGTCATGGTATATCTGTAATATTCATTCATCCAGGTCATGGTTATCTGTAATATTCATTCATCCAGGTCATGGTAAATCTGTGGTATTCAGTTAGATCAAATGGACCTAAAGTTTAGTTCTTCAAGTTATTTCGCTAGTCATCCGACTAAGTCAAGCAGATCACTAATGAAACGTCTTCAAGTCCAGTTGATCTAACTGAATATCACAGACATCGCTGCAATACATAGATCATATTTGAGAGCCTTACCATAGTGACATTGTAATGGAGGCTACTAGTCCAACCTTTACATCCTATTTATTAACCCTACCTAACAGATGATCCAGAAAAAGGGAAAAAAAACTGCTGAAAAGGTGAAATATTCCTTCCTGCCTCCAAATGGCAATCGGAAATGATCCCTGGATCAAACAGAACTATCGGGGAGATTCAAAATCAGGAAGTCGCTTAACTTACCTTAGCCCGATCGCGCGATACAATACCTGACATAAACGAGATTACATCTGGTATTGCATCGCGGGATCGGACTGAGGAAAGTAACGCAACTTTAAAGCCCCACTCGCAGTCATGAAGTAGTGCAAAACTTAACAAACCGACTTTTGAATCGCTAGCACAGCGCTATGTCTAAAAACATTTGGAAATGGTGCTGTGCTCTAAAATCCATCTAAAACCCACGTTAACCCAAAATTTCTTCAGGTTAATGTAGGTTTTAGACGGATTTGGGCCATATTGAATCTCCCCCTATATGTATTAATAGTTATTCTCCATTTTTAGTTTTTAAGTCTTTGGTGTCTATTTAGGAGGAACCATTTTGTCCCCTTTCATGAAACCATTCGTACAAACAGAATATATAATTGCACAAAAGTGTAGGATACATTTTTACAGGGTTAATTCTTATTTGATAATTATTAAATCAGGGTCAGTGTACCTTCCCTTTAATCCAATTTTTTTTTTGTTTCTTCTAGGTCATCCTTAAATAAAGAATGTACATACAAAGAGTTAAACACGTTGATTTCTATTCATCCCTTGTGATCTGACAGCATTAAAATAAATCACTTGATAAATTGCATTACCAGAACATACAGTGAGGTTTATTTATCACAAGGTCTGTATGGTATTCTAATGAGTGTTTCACTGCTGTTTACTATTTTTCCTGCATAATCTATTTATCAAACTGCTCTTTTGCACAATGACAACAAACTTTGTCACACTTGGCTTACAACATTTCAAGGCTTAGTTAATAAAGTAAGTATAAACCTGCTATTTCTCAAGCATCAGACTTCCAATTGCAGTGCTATACGTTATACATCTCAATGAAATAAATGATGATGCCTCCGAAAAAGCATCATCTGTTCATTCCTATAAAATGTGTAGGGCAATATTAAATATAAAGGAGAAATGAATGCTTAAAATAATTTAAATTAATAGTCATACCCACTTAAAATATGTCCACCACAAAAATATTTCTTGTAGAGGTAGAGAACCCCCGCAAACCCAAAAACAGCAATACTCATAATGTCCTGAGGTGCTACTAAAAGTAGTTATTTAGCCTGATGCCTGCCGCCTCTGCTCAGGAACTTCCTGCTACACTGAGCACAGCAAAAGCTCAGTAAGCTTTGCACAAGCTCAGTGGAGGAATCTAAGGTGAATGCCCTCTGGATATTGACTAAAGGATCTACTCAGAAGAGCCAGGAGACTATGAGCAGAGGCGGCAGAATAAATTCTTCTGGCAAAACTTTAAGGAATTGTTACAGTTTCTGGTTTGGGAGGCCGCCTGAAAGAAAGAGAATTCTGGGGAAAATAGGAGAAGCAGCACCAACAATGAAGGACACTGATATGTAGGCAAGTGTTGGCTTTTTAAAGTTAAAAAAATATATCAGATTAGGCATTTATTACATAGTAAATCACCTGTACTTGTTATATTATTAGTGTCTGCTTTTCTTTAAAAATAATCTCTGGATTTGTAACACAACATTTAGTTACTATCAGTTTTACTACACACTGTTAATATATATATAAAATGTTTAGACCAAGGAACTCCCCCTGCTTGAGCAAATTAGCATAATATGATCTCCCCTTAAGAAGCAATGCATGGAGTTGGTAATGGTCCTCTTTAGAAATTACTTTAACACAAATAGAATTTAAAGAACTGAAATAAAAACTAGCAGACACTGCACTGAATTAAAGATCCTCAACTAAATATTTGTCTGTTGTGCAAAGTTGCCCTTTAAAAGCATAATCCATAGTCAAAGCACACGGTGGGGAAAGTCTTTCAATTACCAAGTCAACGTCCATGACAAACTACCAGCTATAAACAAATTCCATTTCACAAGACAAAATAAGAAGGTTGTATGCTTATGGGTAGGTCCTAAATTTCCTATAAAAGAAGTCAAGGCTATTTCCACTTGCTTTATTTATAGCTTTGACTATATTGATAGATATCCATTCCCATAGCTGTGGGACAGTAAAATAAAACCAGTGGAGAAAACTACTTGCTAGTCTGTGCCATTATATGTATAATAATTGATTAGACATGTCTGCACTTGGGTTTTGCTTCTGTATACACATAGGGGGTTATTCAATAAAAGTTCTTATCGTTTAAAATGGTGCTAATTTTGCCCCAACCAATCAGATGTTAGCTTTCAAATGTTACATAAGTTCTGATTGGTTGGGGCAAAATTAGCACCATTTTAAACGATAAGAACTTTTATTGAATCTCCCTGAAAATGTTTTAAAATTATTCAAGATCATCCAATAAATAATTAAAAATGAAAACACTTCTTACCTGGTAACTATTTTTGGGTAGGTAAACTTAGCTCTTGATTTTGTGGGTCAAACTTCCACTTATACACTTCTGATATGAGGATTCAATTCTGTTCTATGGAGAGCATGTTAGGTAGTTGGTTTTGGACTAGAAGTGCATGAGCAGAAGTCTTGACAGCTTACGCTCTGGGCTGGGAAAACATTTAAGAGGTAGGAGTACTCAGTTCTACCTCCTAAAAAATTATTCTATGCAGGTATATACAGTAGATGTCCTTTGACAAACAAATATATTTTTTAATGGCTTTTAGTGTTCAGTTTCTAAATAAGGTATCTAGGATGACTCAGACCCATGTATGTTATAGAGTAGCCATGTTTTAGGCGGTGGATAACTTGCTCCTCCTGCTTCCAGGGGTGTGACCGAGCCACATTATATTCCCAGAGGAGTAAACAAAGGTGCCACATAGGGCTTAGTACGACCACTCTCTACATCGTTAATGTTTGTTTGTTTTTAATTTACAAGCAATTTCTTGTTATATAATTAAGTCAGTCAGCTTCCCACATATTCCAAAACAGCCGTCACAGTCATAGATAAAAGCTAGTTTCTAACTTCAAAATAAAACAATATAGATATTCTGGGGGCATGGCTGGGTGGCCCAGGGACAGAGCAAGGTAGTTTCCTTGTATACATAGTTAGTGCATGTTAGCTCAGTGGTCAATAAGCCTGAGGATGATGTGTGTAACTGTATGTGTGATCACAAAAAAGTAAAACTTTTTCTTTGCATCTTGGCTCCCATTGTTTTAATCCCTTTTCAGACTAAAATGGACCTTCTGATGACCTCAAGGTGCTGAACTGCAGATAATTGGAAGCCAGCAGAAAGGGGGATTCTGGGCTCCTGCAATCCCCAATTAAAATCATCCATGTAGATATTGGCTTCACAACACTATTGGCTGCAGATGGTATCAAGATCCAGCTGGTGTTCCAGTTCTGATAGATGACATCTCTATGGTGGATCATACCTTATTAACGATAGTACTGCACATGGGGGCTCAGTGCTGTGTGTATTTTCACTGCATTTTTACAATATTATTTTCTATAGATTTTGCAATCTTGGATGCCAAATTGCTGCCTTTTTTTCTGTAAAAAGTTTCACATTTAACCTATTGTTCTCGATTAGAGTATGAATATGTATAACTGATACATACGGATACATATTAGCTAAGATCATAATGGGATTACACTTTTTCTCTTTTATGTTGAGGTGTAACTTCCCGTGTTTATATATTAGCGTTCATACATAAATAATAACACTCACTTGATTGCCTATAGCAAAATAGGCAATATTGACAGAAAATATCAGAAAGACCAAATGATGGATTACTTATCAGGGCGCCTAGTTTTTAGCATTGGCATCATATTTTTTAAAAAGGAGAATATTTAACAACAGATCTGTCAGAATTATAAATGTGTTTAAATATTAAAAACAAAGAATTATTGATAGGTCTTTCTATATTACATTAGAACTACTATAAATAATTTCCCGTCAATGTGAAAATCCCCTGTTGTTCGAGCACAATCAGTCCAATCAATTAGGAAAGTTGTCAGCATAAACATTGCTAAGTCCATTGACAGAGGATTCTGGGAGCTTTAATTCTCAACAGCCAATGGTTTTGCGTTCTTGCTGTAAAATGCACAGCATGCAACATGCTTCCTAGTGGTCGATAGTTAAACTTTAATTTGCACTCATTTCATTCTGACGTCCTGCATTATTAAATCATCTTCAGTTACAAAAGAAAAGAACTCAGGCCAGCAGCTTCAAAATCTCTAGGGACTGGGTTACAGGTGAGTTAGAGCGGAAGGTTTTAAAAATTAAACTTGCCATCCCTTTAGGGTAGCCACAGTAGAAGAAAGGGTTACATAAAGAGTCTCAAATCAAAGATCGTTTTAATAAGAAAAAGGGAAAGAAAATCTCAAATTAAGAAGCAAAACGTACAATAGAAATGTACTTTTCCTCCTTTACAGACTGAAAAAAATAAAATAAAAATACAAGCACAAACACAATAAAAATAAAATATGAAAGCCCAGTCACTGCATCTGCTGAAAGGATATTCGAGTTTATTCTCAAGTCTTTCATGCAGTACTTGGGTACATTAAAGGGTATTTTAGAGCAAACTGCAACTGCTGTAGTAACGATGCAAGCACTCTACGTTATTAAGCTAATATTGCTGATCGCACAGGAACATTAAATAACTAACTATAGATTGGATAACATTTCTAAAATTTGGAAAATTGTGAAACAAAAACCTGCCTATTGTTTTTTATTCCCAAAATGAGCTGGAAAATATTTAATGGGAGAAGATAAAATGATCTTGTCCTCAGCCCCCCCAAATCAGACTTTATTTGAATCTTCCGCAGCCAAACAGACTAATTGATGAATTCACTGAACTTCCTATTCCTTCAAACGGAATTCCTAATTACACACCAATCTAGAGACTGTAAATAACAAATTGACTGTTACTCGGATTTCCTTTGCACAAAGTGTTTTTAAATGGATAAGACTATTCCTATCTAAGGTTTTGGTTTGACAGCTAATAGAGAACATGACTTTTTGAAAGATATAATAAAATTCATATGTTTAAGGAACTGGAGTGTTTTGGGTTGCTTAAAGGGCAATTATACCGGGGGGGGGGGGGGGAAACGACACCTCAACTGCATAGTCCTTACCCCTAGGTCTTTTTACCCCTGGGTCTTACTTTTTACCTGAGAATGAGCCCTGCAATATTGGCTCCCATCATAAATTCCGGACTATGGCAGAGCTGTTCAATAAGTGTAGAGGGGGTGGCCTGGGCAGGATTTGGAGGCTTCCCTCACATTAAGGAGGCTTCCCTCACATTAAGCCAAGACCGAGAGGTTAAGACCCAGGGGTGTGTGTGCTGGCAGGGGTGGCATAATTGCCCTTTAAAATAAATCTTTTTAAGATAAGATTTTTAGGTATCAGTTATTGAGTAGAGATGAGTGAAACTGTGAGTTTTGAAACCAGGATTCGTCTCTAGCAGTGAGTGATAGCACCATTCAAACAATTAACTAGAGTCCCAATAGTAAATAGATAGACTTTTCTTTTTCCAAATAATATTTTAAGGGGAAACTTACCCATAGGTGAGAGATGCAACTCTGTTAGGCATAATAGGATTCACCTAGTGCCATTTAGATATTAGCTTTAGTTTTCCTTCAAATTCTCTATATAAAATGAAGGTAAATATGATGCATATTCCATGCACATTTGTTGATAATGAGGCAGTGGTGTTGACATGTTAAAATTTTAAATTTACGGTTAACAAATTATTGATCCTTATTTTCTTTAAAACAAAAATATTTGTGGTAGTTTCTCCATTATAACATAAATCTGAACCCCAGATTTCAAATCCTAAATCTGCAACAGGAAATTGAAATCTGCAGCAATTCCTGTTTTATGATCGAGGCATGATTCAATGGCTGGACACACAGCTGAAACAGAAATGGAAAGGAGATCATGTGACTTAGACTCCGCTACCCTCTAGGGATAGTGATAAATGGCTCACATGAACCAAAGAGATACATTTACAAGGTTTAATGTGATTAGCCCTGAAGTAATGAAGCACTATGCCTTTAATAAGCAAAGCTGGCAACCCCTCAATAAATTGCTACACTTCTTCATTAACATCAGTGTTATTTCAAGTAAACTGTTAATTAGGGATAAGGCAAATGTTAACTTTCCGCAATTTGTATATTTTAGGTCATCAACAACCCTTCACAATTTTATTCAATGCACAGGACGGGCAATAAAATTCATTAGTACCACCATAATTAAAGTAACCTCTTCATTCATGTCCAGTGAGACTTTAAGACCCAAGAGATAATTTAATAAATCCCATAGATGGATTAAGATCTGAATGCTGAATTTATCGCAGGTCTCGTTTCTCGACATTTCAAAGTTATTTTTAAAAGGGACCTCTGGAGAGAGAGGTGCCCCTTCATCAGGCAACTTACCTCCCAACGTTCCAGTGATATTCTTAACAGCGCCAGGCCAGATCATTTTGCAAAACTGCCTACACCGATTCACATTTAGCCTTCATGTAGGATCGAACGTCAAACTGCTCCCACGTTAAGCCAAAGTATGGCTATTATAAGTAATGAGTAAATCGGAATCAAACATACAAGGGGCTTGAAATCTTCCCTTTAACATATAAAGGACATTACAAAATAATAAAAAAAATATTAAAGGGCATGTCCACCATCCAAACAAAAATTTAACCCACTACTGGCCCCACTGTGTAGTGTAAAAATTCCTTACCTTACATCTCTGCTCCAAATGGTTCTCCTGTAGTGCTTGTCCAAAGTCCCAGAAAGTGAACAGTAGGAGCTGTCTTCCTGTGTAAAAGGTTTCCGCCTCCCCCCTGCCCTTTGAGAGGACAGTGGCTCGTGCAAGGGAGCCGCCCCCCTCTGGATCCCTCTATTGCTGCCCTTCTCCTAGCGTAAAATCTTTTAAATATGTTAGAGGGCATTCCTTCCCACCCCCAACTGCTATATTAGATAGTTAACGAAAGAATCCCTCGGCGTCCTCTATTGCCGGCAGCTATGGCTGTTATTGGCTGCTGGTCCGGCCCCCTGCTTGTAGTTCTGGCAAGCAGGGAGCCAGATCAGAATGCTGCTGGAGCAAGGTGCTGTAAGTAGCGTTCTGCTTCTTTTTTTAACCTAATAAATCTAATATAGAGGTTGGGGGTGGGAAGGGATGCCCTCTAACATACTAAGAAATATTTTGTAGGGTGGAGATGTCCTTGAACTTTCACGAGAGATTAAGGACTTGTGCTGTAGGGTGGGATGCTACATTAAAGATATATTTTCAAATCATCCTACAGCTACTGCATTCTTAATCTCCATACATATACCACAGCTCATCGTTTAGCAACTTTGCATGGTTACATAATTTTTATCATTAGTGAAATGGACAAATTACAGCTATTTAGTTTAAATCATTCACCGAAAGAACAAAATGCCTCTTTGATTTAAAAACAAGATCTGTATTTTAGGATCAATATTTCCTACTAGCAAATTGCTTACTGATGTGTTAAGGGTTTTTATGTCCTTATTGTTTCTTTAAAACCACATTGAAAATACTGAGATGGTCTTTTAAGCCGCTCCCCCCCCCCCACGGCATCGATATTCCAATCAATTTGATCAAATATCTGTGTTTTCAATAGACCGATCAGGTGAAGGTGGAAAGTTTTTCATCTACACCATCTTCCAGAACTTATCTTCAATAGTTTTCATGCTAAAATCTATGGAAGATCGGCGGCGCAAGGTGGGGAATTACGTTCTGTTCTTCCAAATGGATTTATCATAGTTTCCGACAATCGGAAAACTGTCAGCCCGTGTATGGCTAGCTTCACTCTAGCAGTCTCTAAACAAACCAATTAAAAACACTCTGGGGGATATTGGTCCTTTTTGTTCAAGAGTAGCTTTAGGCAGATTTATTTTCCATAGGGATAGAAAACCTGCTCTCCTCCAGCTGCTATTATCTCACTTCCTTTTAAGAATTATTGTCCACTCTTGGCACTTCCAGGTCCTCTTCCATTAAGGCTCTGCACAAATGTTCACTTGGGGATGTATTGTGTTACATGGATGCTTTATGCTGGAGTAAACAAGTTACAATAAAGTGGCTAACACCCTTAAAATCTATACTTCTCCTGATCTTAATACTTCTGTGCGGTGGCTGAAGCTACTTTAACCTGGCATCTTTTTTAATGCTGGCTTTCTTCTTGGTTGCAGCCACCACTCTACAGCCAGGGAACATCGCAAGTAAGAACCGCTGAATAGTTAGATGTTAAAGCTGGTAAGAAGAACGTCTAATTGGCTTTAATATCTAACTAGTGTATGACCAGTATAAGAGCACATTGAGCTTGCAGAGAAGACAAGGACCAGGTGGAGAGAGGTAGGTTTTTATGGGACCCTTTTTAAGGCCAGAAAAGGCTAAAACAACATTATAAGTACCAGCGTGTGTGTAAAGTACAGTGTAAATTCAACACAGCGAAATGACGTCACTTAATAAATCGCTTAAAAAAAAACACCAAAACTTCTGCTGCAAAGTCAACATTTGAACTAACATTTCAACATTCATTCATTTTTATTTTCGGGTTGGAAACGCACTTGTATGAAAAGTTGAGGTTTCCGTCCCCATCGCCATTTATTATTTAGAATTCTTAGATTTCCTTTTGAATTCTTAGACAGCAAAATGTAAGTGCAAACCTTAAGACAGGCAAATAATGACCTAAAATGAACATATAAAGATTTTTACAGTAACTGCAGAACACAGGGTATGAGGATTCAGCCACATATCTGGTGGAAATGTCTGCCCCCTCAATGCAGTTTTTTGGGAATTCGTAAATGTAGGAAAGTCATGCTAACCAATTTTATATCTGACTAACTCCTTCTTTGCACAGGCTGTGCAAACATTGCTAAAGACAATCCAACGATAATGCACTCTCGCACACTGCTGTGGCTACTAGCCAGACAAGTCCACAGGTGCAATCCTCCAAACCCTATTCTCCTAAGGTCACAAGATTCCAACAAAATGAAAAGCAGAGGAGCACACTACTTAAAGTGATGGATTCAATTAATTCAGTACAAAACATACTTACATATTGCTAAAGACACCAGTGCACCCTGCGCAACCTATTTAATAGTGTGGGTGCGCCCCTTTTTTGCGTCAATTCTAATGCCAACAAAAAGCTGTTGTTAGATATGTGCAATGGGTAAGGCCGGATTGCGATTTACCCTGAGCCGTAACTGCTATATTAAATTGCCGGGAGGCTAGCAATTGCGCCTTTCTGTAAATTTGGCCAATTGACTCTGGGAAAATTAAGTAGAATAAAAACTTGTATATGGAAGAATATGGTGAATAGAGGAACCAAATTCTATTTGGCTGATCCTATTTTCAAATGTTCACCTCTAAAATGAAAAATTATATATAGGTAAATAACCCCTGCAATAGTTTAAAATTTGAGAGATGTAAGACTAACACGAAATGCTGCTCATTGTCCCTGTAACCCTGCTTTCTGCATCCTGGTTCTTTTAGTTAGCAACTATCAGTCATATATATGGCAGTTGAGAGCTTGAAGAGGAGGCGAAAACCTTTTGAGAGGCAGAAGGAAGGGAAAGAAGAACATTTTGCTGTCTTACAGGTTAGTCCTACATCTGTCAGCAAACAATTGTATTTTTTGGGTTTAGGGGGTGAGAGACCCCCCCCCCCCAACCCATTTTTGGGTTTAATGGCATGTTCATTAAATGAACATGCCATTTAATTTTAAATTGATTTAAAGAACATCTAAAACATACAACTCCTAGAAATATGGTGGTGACTTTAAACTGCTCAGCTACGTAATGACCCATGTGTTAAACCTACAGTTGTATAATAATCCTAGAAGAATTTTTCTTTCATTGTTCCGAAAGGCTAGACAATTAATCATGACATATTTTCAAATGTAGGGGAAAAAATGCCACTTCTGGTCATATATTTTCTAGGTTGAAGGGTGCTTTTGCAATTGAATCAGCATATGTTAACGAATCGTGTGTCCTTGAACAAACAGTCAAGTAATGCAAAAGCTTATTAACGCTACAGAGGTAAAAAATAGATCCACTACGGGCAATTGTCAACAATAATCAATAAGTTAAAAAAAAAAAAGCGTTACATAAAGAGCTTTAGAGAAAGCGGCAACAACAAATATAAAATACTCATACAATCTCCGAGTCAGTAACCTACTACTACAGCCTAATGTAGATTCATAGCTAAATCTTGAGGCATGGAGTTATCTCTGATGTTTGACAGATAACCGATAACTTAGGTGGGTCTATCTATAAATCAGCTACATGCTGCTGCAGAATAATCTTTTAAAAATTCTATTTATAAACGGACTTTAAAAAAAGTGTCAATTATGCACCGCTGGGCTCATTTATAGAGAGACGCTATTACAGTGATCGGCGCTGATTTAACCAAGCAACTGTTCCTCTCACTAGACTGACTGAGTTTCTTTAAGTGGTGTTAAATTTTTGCTGAAAAGTCATGCATTATTTTTTTTTTAATTAAATTATGTTTTCTCCCATCACAGCCACCCATTAACTTTCTGGTCAGTCATTTCTTTATATCTTGGGCTGTGGAGCAGGTTGAGAGGTGGTTGATGGCTCATTTTAAAGGTAGGAAACTGGCCTTTCATTTAAACTTAACTTGTTTGGAGACCACAGTTCCCCTTTAAATTTGTGCTAGGGTATTAAATTATTTAGGAATTGTAAACTGAAAAAAATATTTTGCCTCATTTCAATCTAGAAGTGGAAACAAGAAAGCTGCACTTACTCTGATGTGGTTCTGCTGCATGACTTAAACCCAGTACTTGTTTTGCTTAAGCTCATTCCCTCAGTCTACCAGCCCCCTGACTATCTGACTCTCTGTGAGGGCAAGCATGCTAAGTAATCCCTATGAGGCAGCATAGAGAGAGGGAATTTCCCCCCATGCAGTTCACGTACCAACTGTCACCATTCCAGCAACATCAAAACTATACTGTACATAACCGAAGTGTTTTAGATACTAAGGCACTTGATTGACAGCTGAAATGTAACATTTTTCAAATTGGATATGTAAAGAAAGAAAACGGGACAGATCAACAAATAAATGTTACAGTAATAGTTGGGAAGAATTATAGTTGCATGTAATGAACAATTGAAATAAACATATTTCCCAGTGAACGAATTTGAATGCAATGCCTGTAAATGATTCTGCATGTGCTTTCCAATATTATCAATAGGACAGTTTATCCATCCAGAACTGTAGAGATAAACCTTTTCTTTGCACCATTGTAACCCTGCAGTATATTTATGCGATTCTCATAAAACCCAACATGAGGCAATATAGGGTTTTATGTCATAATTGGTCCTATTTTACCAGTGCACTGTTTTTGCAGAAAATAACTTAAGAGGAAAAATAAACATTTTACAGAAGATAGGGCAGCAATCTAGAACCCTGAATCACTACTTTTTCCTTCCCTAAATCTTTCACCCAGCTCTGAAAATGCAGATGAGCTTGTGGAGCAGATATTAACCAGCACCATTAGCACTGCCACACCCACTCTTGAGTCAACAACCCGCAAAGCTGATCTGCGCTGGTTTCCGCTTGCCTGATTAACTGTCAACAATGAATAGGATTGTTATTTTAAGAATATAGCAGCAATCATAGGTGCTGGATTGCTGCCTTATCTCCTGTAAAGTTTTAGATTTTGTCTTTAGTTGACTTTTTATTCTAGTAGGGTACAAGTAACTGCTCCTAATCTCCTGGTGTGGCATAAGCACATGTAGATCAATAAATGAATGATTAATTCGAAAAGACCCACATCTGATTCTGTGAGAACATCCTAAAAATGTTCTCCAGGGGAAGGATGCTAATGATGAAAGGTTTGGAAACTGACAAAAACCAATTTTCTCATTAGCTGCTTCATTCTGAAGCTTTATATTTTTAGGAAAGAGCAATTTAGAGATTCGTTAATTTAACTAAAAGTAATTAAAAGGGAAAAATAGAAGTAGGGGCTATTTTTCTAGTATGTAGAGTAACATTTATTCCATACATTGAGTCATATTTTCTATCAGTTTTGATTGGTTAATATGGATGGGAGCAGCCATATTTCTTTCAATGAGCAAATAAAATTTCATTCCTCTCTTCCTGTAAAAAATTTTACTATATATAAAACTTAGGGTGTTGTGATTAGAATGTTGCACATTTTTTTCTAAACTGAGATGAGTGAAGTGGGTACAGCCTTTAACATTGTAATTGATCTTTAAGAGGTTTTACTAATTCAAGATTTCCAAAGGTAAGATACTGCATGGACATTCACAATAGCTGCAAATCCATCTTTATTCCCGACACCATAAGTCTTTACAGGAATTACAGTATGCAATAATAAACACTGCTGTGTCTCCGCAACCCCAGTAATCCCAAGTGAACAAAACAACATTTGTGGAGCTTCAGGCCCATTAAAGGAATTCATATAAGACTCAAACTCATATAAAAATGTATTTTCTCAAAACAAATATGTTGTAAAGCTTTCAGGTGATTAAAATTATAGATTTGTCATTGCAGGAGAATTGTTTGGGCTTGCTTCAAAATCAATAACAGTCTGATCCCCCCTTACCCACCATGGACCATAATCATTTTTGGTTGATCACCCTTTACGTGTCTTCAACAATGTAGGCATATTGACTTGCATACAGGTGACATTGGGACAACAGAAACTAAAGGGTATATCCACCCAGAATGATTATTTATCACAGGGCTGGAAAAATCCCAGATGCAAGTTAGGCAATACCTTTGGAGACTTTTATATAGACGACTATGGAACTACTACCCAGAATTTTCTGGCACGCTGATGATATCAAAAAGAATTTGTCCATTTCATATTAATAACTTAGATTTTTGCTAATTATCTGCAGCATCCAACCAGATGTTGAGGTGGGTAACAATCTATCAAATTCGTACTATTACTTATATTTATACGCAAGTCAAGAAGTCCACCTATTTCACACATTGATTGTGGTTGGAAGGGACAAAAGAAAAAATGTAATAAGAGGTGCAAAATTTTGCCATTGCTAATTATCTGCAGTATCCAATCAGATGTTAAGGTGGGTACACACAGTAACATCTTATCAGCAAGATTCTGTCTATCATCTTTGACAGATGGGAGTACACACAGTCACAATCGTACTTCCTATATAAAGTAGATATAAAGTATAGGGAGAATGTCAGTGATTGCCATACTCCCTATGATCTCGGCTGACTCCCTATACTTTAGTATAGAAAGCCAAGCACAAACAAGGGATTTTTTTTGTCTGATCATTCCGTGATCGTTTCGGGCGTACACACTTTACCAATAAAGAGCCAATCCCATTGGTACCGACAGGATTGGCCCTTTATAGGGAATCTGTGTAGCCAGCATTAGCCTTTTACTGCTCTACTCCGGTTAGATAAAATCTAATTGTGGGCAGCATGGTGGCTCAGTGGTTAGCACAGATGCCTTGCAGCACTGAAGTCCTGAGTTCGATTCCACCTTTGGACACATCTGCAAGGAGTTTCCCCTGGGTTCCCCCGGTTTCCCCCACAATCATAAAGACATACTAAAAGGTTGTATGTGTCAAATAAATGTGCTTAGATTGTAAACTCTTTGGGGCAGGGCCTGATGTAAATGTACACATGTAATTGTAAAGCGCAACGGAAGATGTTAGCGCTATATAAATCTGTATTAATAATAATTGGTGGGTGCAGATTAATAACACTGTCAAAATCTGGCTTCTTCCTTTAAAAAAAACCCCTATTGTACTTGTGATTTAAGAAATATACCAAAATCCCTAGAGGTGATGGGTGAATTAAGACATAAAATAAAAATGGTCAAAACTGTTTTCATTAGTCGTTATTGAGTATATTATTAGTAATGGTTGCATTAAATGTGAAAAGTGTTACCCTTTCTTATGAACATAAATAGTGCAAATGAATCATTATTCTGTTTTTTTTTCTGGTGGCCATCAAGGCAGTGTCCAGGTAGAGTGACATTGCTTTTGACCAGTAGTGACCACTGAGACATCCAAGCCACTGATTCCCTCATCTACACAATTATAGCATTATATCAACTATTTATTTGCAGCTCTTTAGTCCTTATTTTCACAGCTGTCCTTCAGATTCACAACTAGGATAATGATTCATAACTGGGGGGGTTATTCCGAATATGTGGCAGTTATCTTAATAATTCAGAAATAGAGGCCAATGGTGGCTTTCTGCGGTTTTCTTGATTGAATATATTTTTTTAAATGCTTAAACAGACATATCACAAATAACACTGTTTTAGCCGATGATGTTTGGGAATTTATTGCTCTTAAAATAGTCTTATGATCTCCATCCAAAACATAAAAATAAACAAATACAATCTGCTCAAATCAATTACATAAAACCCACAGAACACAACTACACAACTAAACATTCAGACCTAGGATGGGAAGGTTATGGAAACTGCTAACGTGATCACTTCTGAAAAAGCCAATTGGAGTGAAGTTTGTCAATAAATAATATCAATTGGAGATATGGCATGGAGATCTGGTCCATGATAGACAAGGTGCGCAAAGTTTGGTTACTGGTTCATATCAAGGAAAGACCCGTTCAATTGACTTGTGCACCCATCAAAAGAAAGATTAGTAGAGTAGAGAAGTACAAATATGGAAAATACTACAAAGTTATTTCTGTTCACATTAATACAATTGTGTTTGGAAGGAATAGGCACTGCCCACTTGCACCAATTACTTCTGGAATCATAAGAAACAGATGAAGTGTAATGTTTTATGGTCCCTTAGCTGTCTTAGTGCCTGGGCAGTTTGATCCCAACACGGTGACTGATTTCAGATGAGACCTTTTATATCGTTCTAATGGAATATACACAGAAAGGTCGCTATGATGTCATCTGCCCGATACTATTGGTGTTTAACTTGCACTGACACTTTCTACTTACGATCACACCATATACTTACGCTATATAGCACTGCCTAGCACTGGATTAAAACTGTATAATTTATTTATTAAATTATTGCCCTGTAAAAATTGCATTGAGATGTTTTTTAAATGCCAATAAAAGGACAAGTAAACTGTCCAAGCAATAATTTCTCATATGGCTGAACATTTTACTGTAGCCCACAACATCTCCCTTCTCTCTGTGCTGGAGTTGTGGAGTAATTGTCCTTTTTATTTTCATTTTTCTACCTTATTTTTCAGGATAATTTCCATTGCCACCTCCTCGCTACTTCACACCCCGCTAAGCAGCCTTATTACGAAATGTCACAATATAAATTCCAACAGTCTTGAGTCCTGTATTATCATATCATTGTTTATCTCCTGATTCCATAAAACAACTGCTGTGCCTTTTTTGGTTGTTTCTTTACACTGCCTTCCTTTTCTTCATTCATTTGTCATCTAATGACCATCTGAGGTCACTTTATACAAGTAGAGGCAGCACTAATATGCTTGTGTCTGACAGGGTTCTATTTAGGTCAATCCTACATTTACTGGGGTAGATCAGTAATATTCACATGGGTCATTATGGTGCTAATTCCATCACTTCGTTCTGTAGTTCATTCATATACTTGGCAGGGTTATTAAACAGACCCATCAACTAAAGAATGAAGCACCTTCATCATTTTCTGCTCAAATGCTACCAGCTAATCTTATCTAAAGACTTCTATATAGATTTCTATATTTGTTTTATATAAAACCAATGAAGTATAAACCTCAAAAACAAGTACCTATTGCTCAATATAGTCACAAGTCCCAAAATTAAAGGGCATGTTCACCCCCAGAACACAAATATATACTCACCTTCTCACCCTGCAACACAGAGACCATTATAGTTTCCACCCAGCAGTCCACAATAGCCTACATTTTACACAGATGCTGGCTTTCTTCCAGTTTGCAGTAGTCGGCCAATGAGGGACTGCATACTGGTGCACCATCTCTGCATAAGTTCTGTTTTTTCAATTGAATGTTTGGAAACTCAGTCTGTAAAGTTTGCTGCACCTTCTATTTTCCATAGATTACATACTATTTTACTTTTCACCTCAACAATCTTCAATTTTAGATTTAGATTGCATAGTTTTGGATCTAAATCCAGTTACATAGTAACATAGTATTAAGGGTAGAATATATACTATATATAGACTATATCCATCTAGTTCAACCTTTATATCCTATCCATAATGTCTGTCTACCAGTTACATAATAAGGGCGGGCATACATTAGGACGATTTTACAACATTAGACCGATCCTGCCTGAACCACCTTTCCCGTTCTTCTTTGCGATGACATGTGATCGCAAAATGAATGGGATTTGCGATTGCATGTCGGCTGTAAAGAAGAACAGGAAAGGTGGTTCCGGCAGGACGGGTCTTTCTAATGTTGTAAATCGTCCTATACTGTATGCCCAGCTAAACAGTTTTGGAGGTTGTATATAGACATACATCCATCTAGTCCAACCTTTATCCACTACCCATAATGCCTGTCTAACAGTTGCATAGTTACATACAGGGTTATTCAATAAAAGTTCTTATCATTTAAAATGGTGCTAATTTTGCCCCAACCAATCAGATGTTAGCTTTTAAATGTTAAATAAGATCTGATTGGTTGGGGCAAAATTAGCACCATTTTAAACGATAAGAACTTTTATTGAATAACCCGGTTAGTTCTTATTGATCCAGGGATCTTCTTTTGTACAACTTCATACTTGTTATTTAAGGATTTGTATTCCCTTCTGGTGAAAATTGCACGTGCTTTTAAACCATTTTCTAATCGACCATTTCACCATTTTAAACCATTTCACCATCAACTCTTACATAGAGACAAATAGATTGTAAAAAGGGTTGACCTTGAAAGTTAACATCTTTAATAAACCTTGACTGCTACATTATGTAGGATGATCTGTTGTAATACATTAATAGGCTCATGGTCAAACAAAGTGAAAAAAATCCTTGAAAGTCTGTTTTTGACTTTCAGGTTGCCAGAGATATTTGTCCCATTACCTTTGGTGGTTATAGCTATAAAGTGCTTTAATAAATAGCTTTCACTTGATCTACCCTCTTCAAGTCAAATAAGTACTGACCGAATAAGAGGGAACCATATAAAAAGAATCACAGTTCTCTATGTACTATACATTTACCCAACTAACATTTCCTTAAAGGGTATGTCCACCCTTGAAATTTTTTTTTGATATATCACTCCCCCTGTCCCACCAGCCCCAACCGCTATATTTTTTATTTTAGAAAGTGCCCCAAACTTTACTTACCTTCCCTCTTACCTCCGGCGCACTGCCAGTCCCTCTGCTTGCAAAAAAATGCAAGCAGAGAGGGGCGGGACCGGCAGTCGCGTCTGTGAGTGGCTGAGTGGCAGCCAATCATGGACGCGGCTGCCGGGAGTTCAGTGCGGCGGAGGAAAGAGGGAAGGTAAGTAAAGTTTGGGACACTTTCTAAAATAAAAAATATAGCGGTTGGGGCTGGGGGGACAGGGTGAATGATATATGGAAAGGGTTTTATGGTAGGGGGAGGGAATCCTAATCAGGAGGGAGAGGGAGGGGGAGAAGGGCTGCAGTACGCATGCCAAACTTCTCCCGGAGGCCAGATAGGAGGCAGAGTCCTATATGGACTCTGCTATCCTCCTGGTAGGCAGTTTTTGGGACTTTGGGGGGGGGACTACAGGAGAACCATATGGAGCTGGGATGTGAGGTAAGGATTTTATTACACTACACAATGGGGCCATTACTGGGTGGACATGCCCTTTAATAAATTTATTTGAGATGTTCCTTTTAAGGTTTTGTTTACAGTTTCAACACAATTATTTTGATTATTTATTTGCAATAATTTATATAGATGAGATTTAATGAGACATGTAACTGTGCAACATGTAGAATATTAAAAAAATTGACAAGTTATAGAATGGATTCAACAATTATTAACGGTTTTCTGTATTTCTCAATAAATAACCTTGGTTTGCAACCCCTGTGATCTTTTGCCAGGGCTGTCAAATTATTACTGACTGTCCTCTTTCTGACATAACTGAGCCAGTATTACCAGTGATAAAATCTAGTTAATATTCAGTGGGCACATAGGGGAAAGCTACGTGATGCATCATCCTGCAGAAGTCCTTCTGCTGGCTCATGTTAGAATTTTACACTGTTACACTGATGGAATCAAATAAAATACCATTGGGGCTTGACCAGCTGCCTTTAGGGCTGTAATAGCTGAGATTTTACTGAAAATATATATTTTGCTGAGTGGTGTCAGTGGCAATATGAAAGAAAGGCTGAAGCATTAGAAAAAGTGATGGATAGGTTGGTCCTATAGGCTTCAACAATTATGGAATGACAACAAGATCTATGACAGGGATTCCCGACCTGCGGCCCTCCAGATGTTTGAAAACTACAACTCACAGCATTTTGCAACCAAGGAAAGCTGGGAGTTGTAGTTTTCAAAAATCCAAAGGGCCAAAGGTTGGGCATCCTTCATCTATGAATAGGTAAGCTATAGCACAAAATGTATAAGACAAGATGCAATTAGCTAGCATCAAATTCATTGTTTCTGTGGGCTCGGTAAGTTATATAGTTTAATGGTTTCAGATCGGTGGAATCCATCAATAACCTCAGAGCAGTAATGTGAGGAGATGTTATTAAATAAAGAAGTGGTGATTTAAAGTATCAGGCAAAGCTTTAGTGCTGATGGTGTTAATGGTTTTAGAGAAGTAAAAAGGGAATTGTTGGCAAAGCTGCGAATTGGAAGCTGTTCATAGCAGTGATACGGAGAACAGTTTAGATGCTGATCTGGGAATCTCATGGGGCACTGGGTGAATTTGCTTGAATAATTATTTTAACGGGGCCATACAAAGTGAAGATTTGCTGTGAAGAATGAAGATAATAAGGTAAATGTTACTGGTACACAGGGTTTAATGGAAGCTAAAAGGAATCTACAGAAGCGCTGTTGTAAGGAACATTCTGGAAGTGTTAATGTGGTGTAAACTCACTGAAAACCAACTAATTAAAAATGTAAATAGGTTTAGTTTAGGGACCAATCAGGGTTACCGTCAAGGCTTCGGAACCAGTTTTCAACCAGTTAATGTTGAATCAGAAAAAATCTACAAGCTACAAGGAAAACTTAAGCTTAAAAATATAAAATTGGCTGGTGGTTATGGGTTTTTTGCATTGGTATATGTCTTTATTTGCAAGATGAGATGGGCTGATACACTGATGATAACTGGATTGGCCAGACATCCAGCACTAAAGCTGGGTACACACGATAAAGGGCCAATTCTGTCGGATCCAACGGATTCACCGCTTTTATCGTCAAAAGAAACAAGGGTTCCCGAGGCCGTCACCGTCAACCTAGGGAACGATCAGTACTGACTGGAAATCGGTCACAATCGGCCCCCTGTATTAAGTAAAGGGAGTCGGCCATGCCCAAAGGAAAAGTGTCAGTCCCGAAAGTTCTCTGCTTTGTGTGTAGTCTAATCATTGAAAGATGACAGAATCTGTAAGAAAATTAGTAACCAATATAAATATCATGCGCTATTGCTCTCACTTAAGCACAAGGACAAGCCAACTGGAACCAGACTGGGTTGGGTGTGTCGGCAATGATACAGGATCTAGAAAAGGATTGCAGCACTGAGAGAAAGGCAAGAAACAATAAGGTTTAATCTAAAGGTAACCGGAACTGCAAATGAACATGGATTTGGATTGTTTGGATTATTGAATGTGTGTTCTGCAGTGCAGATGTGGTCGACCCAAAGGTTTAACCACTAGTGATTCCATTGATTCAGGCTCTTTAATGCTGATTTAACATTTCTTGAGTATACACTGGGTTAAGTCCCACACTAAACTTGCCCAATGCTGAGGTAATGCTTTTTATGTTATCAAGCCTTTTTGTAGTCAGTTCTGTATAGGCAGCTGCATTTCTGGAAGCAGGGACGTACCTACCAAGGGAGCAAGGAGGGCCAGGAGCAAAGGGGGTCCCATCTTATTTCTTTCCCTATGACAGACCCCCCCCCTGAAAACACTAGTGGATATATCAGGAAAGGGGCCCCATCATAGATTTGCTGGGGGGCCCAGTGACTCATCAATATGCCACTGGCTGGAAGAGTTAAACTTTGCAGTCATGACTAAGATGCAGTTGCAATAATGTGACTACCAATTACACTGCACTAGGAACCATTGTATCATTTGTGCATTGTCGGCACATTGGCTAATATTCATAGATATGATTAGCAAGTACAGTAAGTACAAAAGCCAAATGGATGGGAGCTACAATGATCTTAAGAGCCAAGTTTGCCCTATGTGTGATTACATTAAACGGGCTGCTAAATTCCTTTTACAATATTCCTGCAAGGAGATGACAGTATTAGTGTTAATTGAAGGACTAATCAAACTACATATACATTTGATAATTTAATTGGGATGCACACAAAATCAGATTAGTGTACGTATTCAATTAGTTACTGAAGGAAAAGTTAAGTGCCCAGGGTTTAGTGAAGCAACTGAACTCTAAAGCTAGGTACACACAGTACAGATTTCTGAAAGATGACAGACAGGATCTGCAAGATCTGTCTGCCATCTTTCAAAGATCTGCATACACACAGTCCCGAGCGTTCTCCCTATGAATATCACAGGGAGAACGCTCGGGACTGTGTGTGTTCATCGGCCGCGCTAGACTCCTATAGGGAGTCTAGCGCGGCGATGGAAATTTTCGGCCTTTCCCGAACGAGCGTACGGCCGACCCGATCGTTCGGCGGCCCGGCGCTCGTTCGGGAAACGAACGCACACACAGTAACGATAAAGCCCGATACCGTCGGATCCGACGGTATCGGGGCTTTATCGTTACTGTGGGTACCCAGCTTAAGCAAGGTACACACCTGAGTAATTGAACAATAGATAAAGGATCATTCAAATGACTAGATCTCAGGTTACCATTTTGTGTTACGGGGACGGGACCAAAGGCCACATTCCCCACCTTCATTTAAGCAACGCTTTACAATTGAAGTTTTAAACGAGATTTATAGAAATGCAAAGGGATCAGGGAAGTAAATACTTCTGTAAACATAATCTAAAATAAAATCCTTTCACAGATAACAAGTCTTTCCATTAAACAGAAAATTCAACATCAATTAATTAAGGACAAAGGGATATTGTTCAATGTGGAAGTTGGATTCTATTACATTACAGTCCAGATTGCTATTATCTACACATCAAGATTTTCATACTTGTCATGTATGAGTCAGTTCAAATTATCAAAGGCAAGTAGTTCACTCTAGATCATAAAACTATTTGTCTGGCCAGGTAAGCCAAGGTCTCAAGCTAATTTGAGAAACATCTGAACTGGCTGATCAAATGATGTGAAATCTGGACCCATGGGCAGGTGGGCAAACCACACAAATGGAAAATGATTGGATTGATTAGAGAATTTGCAAACGCACCCTACAGTGTTTGCAGGGATACGATTTCCCAATTAAATTGAACTTTAAATATTTCCTCTACAGAAAAAACATAATAAACAAAAACTTCCTTTCTAAAGAGCCTCACAAGGAGAAAACATAAAGCATATGTGTATCGCCTGTTGTGAAACAGAATCATATATATATATATATATATGCCAACAGCGCCCATACCATATGCATCAATAAGTGTATTCTGGCTAAGCTCAAACAATGTATGCATTTCAGTTATATATTGGGTGGGGGTTGGAAGGAAAAATGAGAACTGTCACACCAGATACTTGGTCAACCCCCGACATACATAGAAAGGGCATCAGATAGGTATTACTTAACATAATAGAAACTCTACAGTGCTAACTGCATATTTGTGAGCCATTGTTCCCATATAGTGTAAAACAGTAGCACATCATTGGATTCAGTATGATTTCTAATCTCATTTACTATATTTACCATTGTTCTTGTACAATAGCATCTACAGAGGGTGGCGTTGGCTTTTTAAAGAGAATTAGCTGATGCATGCAACAATAAACTCCCATATCTCATCAGCAAGACAAAGATAAATAGGGGTCTATTGATTAACAGTTATTATTCAATCCTGAATTATAATTTTACCGCGTGAGTGAGCAAGATTCAGCCACTTGGGTGTTTCCTGCCATTACTACTCTAAGTAACTAACTAACCAACCAACACACACATTAATAAAATGCTGGCTTCAGTGGCTAAACATTACACATATGGAATAATTGCCATATTCTCACCCTGTTTAATATTTTTTGGTTACATAACTATTGTTAATCCCCAAAAAGTTCCCTTTATATGGCATATAAGACAGGCATAGGTTATCTAAGATAATTATTTGTTTAAAGAAAAAAATCTGAATCAAACACAACATCCCCCAGATCAAAAAAGACCACTGCCGGCATTGCATTCAGAGGGTTCTGTCAATTGAGGCCACAGCAGGCCTTCTGGAGAACCATAATACTCCCAAGGAAGGTAGAGTGTGAAGGCAGGGGATGCTTCTAGTTGATTTCCTCACTAAAAACTGTGTGAAACTCAAAGCCAATCTGTGTCAATATGAACACAATATTATAGCCTGAAAGCTCAGGGTTAGAGTGAATGGTAATAAAGGAAGAATTCAATTAGGGTAAATTCCTCCTGCCAACCTCAAGATGTAATTTACTACAGTATGCCAGAATTTTCTATATTTGTTTCAGACAATAAACGCTGAAATGCACGTTGGTCTCCAATAAACACGTTTTAGGTTGTGCTGCTTTCTTGTATCTATGGGCGCTGAATCTTGACCACAAAATAGGACAGCAAAGCTCTCTGCATCCCCAAAACGTCCATGATAAAGAATAAAAATGCACTGTTTATCTTTCAAAATACTCCAAGCTTCAGTGAACTGACTCAAATGTCTTTCCTGTTCAGTTTGTTTTGTAATAGTAAACACGCATCCAATGATTTATTTATAAGGCACCAACGTATTCCACAGTGCTGCTCAACAAGATGAGGAAAGCAGGGATTGATAAAAGCACATTTAGGGAAAAAAACACACGCAGAAGGATGAGGTCATGCTTTCTATTACCCGTGTCGGTGTTCTAATGTCTTAATAAAAATTGCTTGCTTGTGTATGCAAAATAATATAAAAGGACTGAGGGAACCAGCCTCTAGTTGTGTTTATTCTAAAGCAAATTATTTTAATAGCCTACTGCTGGCTTCTCATGTCTTTGTGATCAATCCTATATTACACTAATGGATTTGAAACAACAATCTAGATAGGGGGCTCTGATTCAGCACAATGTTTCAAACCGTTTTGGGCTATCATCAACTTATGTGGTATATGTAAATATGTAACTGGGAAGCAAAATGTGTAAATTCCTCTGTAGGAGGCATCTTTACACACAGAACGGATCCTTTGAGAACGAGCATAGTAACACATTTCTGCAAAGAAGATGTGATAAGGTGTCAATTCAATGTAAAGCAGTGACATTATCACTAACACAAAAATGTTATGGGACCTGTGGTGCCCGAGGAAGTGGACAGCAAAACCCCCGGAAAAGTTACGTTTTGTCAAAATTACAGTAGTAAAGTCCCTGCTTTTCCATCAAGTGTGTGCGTCAGACCACATCATACTTTCAGAATTCGGTTTTGCTGCAGGTAAGGATACAAAATTAGACTGCACCTCTATAATTTTACCCAGTGTGCCAAGGTAACCCTCTCAACATTTCTTAAGTCATGCCCACACTAAAGCCTCATACACACGTCCGATAGGACGGACCATGAATGACGCACGTGCGATGAGCATCCGTTTTGGGTGATAATCGCACATGTATATGCGTTTGCTTGGCCTTCGTTTGTCGATCCGCCATGGAGGATCCAAGAACGACACCATATATACACATGTGCCTATCACCCAAAATGGCCGTTCATTGCATGGGTTTCTTGCGCTCAGATAGCAATAAGTCCACTCAAGCACACCACACGTGGCAAGGCCTATGTTTGATAAGTGCAATCCTCTCTATCCCCTTAGTCAAGGGCTCACAATCCTCCAAAAAACATGATGGAGAGAAGCACTATTTGAAAGTCCAATTGTTTATTAACAAAGCATACAATGTTTTGGGGGCTCATCGGTCCCCTTTCTCAGGTGTCTTACTCTCAGCCCTTGGGCATCCTATTGGACAAATGTATGGACCTTAAAGCTTTGTATATATGTTAGCCACTGTCAGGCAGGTTTGCCAGATTTACACCACGCTCAAGCAAGAGGGGTGTGGTGGTGACATCATGAGAGATAGGGCGGAGACTGGGACTGGGGGGGCAGCTGGAGGCGTGGTTAGCAGTGGGGAGTAAGCATTCATGTGGCAGAGCAGCCAGTTCTAAATAGGGACGCCTGAAAACCCTGCTGTCAGATGACAATCCCATCTGTATCATTTGTGATTCCTTCTGATCAAACAATGAAGTGAGCCACCAGACACGTAGGATTGATGACCAAAGCAGATGGCTGTTGGACTATCATTGGCTGTTCCTGGTTAACAATAATATTACATGTGTATGAGACTTAAAGGGCATGTCCACCCCATTTAATAACTTTTGGGGTATAGTAGGTCTCCCTCCCCCAGCCCCAACTGCTATAATAGTTTTTACAGAAACTCCCCCGATCATTACTTACCTTACCTCTTTCCTCCAGCATACTGTCCCGGCCCTCTGCTTGCATGAAACTGCAAGCAGGGGGCCAGACCGGCAGCCACGTCCGTGATTTCTGAGAGGCAGCCAATCATGGACGCGTCTTCCGGCTATCCAGAACGCCGGGGAGAGAGGTAAGGTAATTAATGAGTTTCTGTAAAAAATAATATAGCGGTTGGGGCTGGGGGAGGGAGACTTACAGTATACCAAAGAGGTTACACCCTAGGGGGAGGGATAGCAAAACGGGTGGAAGTCTCCCGGAGGAGGCCAGTTTTCTGGACTTTGGAGGGGCATAGCAGGGCAGCCATTTGGAGCTGGAATGTAAGGTAATGATTTTACTACACTACAGAGTGGGGCCAGTAGTGGATTAAATTCTAGTTTTTGGGGTGGACATGCCCTTTAAAGGGCAAGTCCACCCCTCAAATAAAAAATGTATAGAAGTAAATTACCCTTCAAAACTGTAATTATTAGAAAATTAAAATATGTAAGAATAACCTGAAATGCAGCACAATTTCCTGTTACCCCACTTTCTAATTCCTTCCTGTAAGCAAATGTGATTTCCCCAGCTGCCGCATGTGCAAGCTCATAAGGAGCTCAGAAGGCTAGAAGAGTTTATACAATTTTTCATTTGAGGGGTGAAATTGCCACTTAATTCACAAACCAAGCTTTTCAAATCGTCTGGAGTCTTATTAAATGCCTATAAAAGGTCCTTTAGGAAAATATAAACCATCAATTCTAAAAGAACTGTTTAAATATAAATAGTTTAAGAAATGTATTGCAAAAATAATGCAGGAAACACAACAGATATTTTGCATAAAAATGTACCCTTGTAAAATGAATCCATCAACAATATAACGATCAATTCCAGACAGCGCAGCCTACATTTATTAAGGTTTGAGTAAGAGAATGGAGTTTGAGATAAGATCGTATACATATATAAGTGGACTTTGGTAACAGCAGAACTAGCTGCTGAATCGAGAAAAAAATAGATACCTGTTTATGACAAGATGGTATAATACCATCGCTAAGTTTACAAATTGCCATCAGCTGTCACAGATAACTGCTGAAAGTGTAAAACACAAAGATAAGGCATCCTATATATATATATCAGTAGCTGCATATGATTAAAGAAATTCTGGATGGAATAAATGTCATAAAAATAGGAACAATATTAAAAAAGAATCTTGTCGTGAATAATCTACATAAAAGCACAAATCCAGCAATAAGGTATCGCAACGCAATGGAAGACCCACATAACGCAAACAAATTGGCAAGGCTGCAATAATTGTTCTCAACTAGGAATGGAGAAAGAAAATAAATAAGATACAAATAATCAGGGAACATTCCAAATCCACACTGTCATCTGATTCATTTGTTTATGGCTTGACAACTCGGGATATAGAGATGCTTTGTTAACTAGAACATTAACTAGCCCATTATCCCAAGTTTTAGTTTCCATCCCTTACCTTGCTACCTCCTTTCATAAACACATGCTCTTCGACCTGATTGCGGATTTGTAACAAATTCCAAAAATTCCATCGGAATGATGGTAAATTTGTGCAGTTCGGAAATACGCAGGAATAATGTCGATCGTTCCATATATATTCTTTATATGGAACAATCCTTTGATGCAGCCATACATGGCCCGATGTTATTTGCTCCTGCTACTGTTGTAAAGGGCCACAGTAATTTTCAGTTTCAATTTATGGACATTTTAAATTTTGCCCGATCGGTCCAGATGCCCAAAGCACTAGTTTATTAGCTTCCCAATCTATCTATACACATTCCCGATATTCAGCAATAAATATTTGGCAAATGCATGAAGACATAATAATAAGGCACAATGCTATCTCAAAATGCATCCATACTAGTATGTTTAAACAGGCCTTTGCAACTAAATGCATTAACAAGTATCCTTAATAGGTATCCTAAAGTGATATTAATTAGTCTATTCACACATGCTGTAAAATACATCCTACTTTATCTGATAGATACTGTCCAACAGGATAAAAATCCCATTGATACAACCAAGCTTGATACAATAAAGACATACATCCATCTAGTCAAATTCGGAAATATCCCAGGATCAACTAAAAACTCAATGTATTAATACCAGTAACTTTCTTTGTTTTTACAAACTCAGCCAGCTTATCCAATGAGCCTGCCATCCCTACATCCAATGGAAGACAGTTAAACTATCCAATGATGCTGCAAGTCCCTACATCCAATGGAAGACAGTTAAACTATCCAATGAACCTGCCATCCCTACATCCAGGAAGACAGTTAAACTTCCAATGCCTGCCATCCCTATACCAATCCAATGGAAGACAGTTAAACTATCCAATGACCTGCCATCCCTACATCAATGGAAGACAGTTTAAAGATAGACCAATGAACCTGCCATCCCTACATCCAATGGAAGACAGTTAAACTATCCAATGAGCCTGCCATCCCTACATCCAATGGAAGACAGTTAAACTATCCAATGAACCTGCCATCCCTACATCCAATGGAAGACAGTTCCATAGTTTTACTGTTCTCACAGTGAAAAAAACAATCCGAACTGGAAGACAAAGAACTAGGCCACACTAATGCGTTTTTTACGCATTTGCACACGCAATTTCACGGGTGATTTTAAATAACATGGAAATCACGGGAACGCAAAAATTCCTGCAATTGCACATCCATGTCTGTTTTGGTAAGCCATGATGGAAATAGCAAAATTACAAGTGCAAACACGCAACAAAAAAGCATGAAAAAAAAACCGCAGTAAATTTGCGATGTAAAGCATTTTTGCAATGCGTTTTTATGCGTTTGTGTTTTTATGCAGTGCATTTTTGGGTTAAATGTGCGTTTCTATGCGTTATTTTATTCTTCCCCATAGGCTTTCATTGAGTGTGTTAACGCACTAAACTGCTGCAAGCAGTGTGATACAAAAACACAGTAGTGTAAACAGTATTATTACATTCCCATGTGAAATTTATGTCCTTGCTTTTCCCCCTAATCCATGTGTTAGAAAAACACATCAAAAAGCAATAAAACGTGTCTAGTGTGAATGAGCCCTAAACTTCTTTTCTTTCAATCTTGTCTGACATGTTCTATTGGTGAACAATGCCCCAGATAGTTTATTGTATGGCCCGTTAATGTATTTATACACAGTAATCATATCCCCACGCAAGCGCCTTTTCTCCAGCATACATAATTGTAACTTTTCCAGTCTCTCTTCATATTCAAGCTCCCCCAATCCCCTTATTAATTTAGTTGCCCTTCTCTGAGTCCTTTTTGTACACAGGATTCCAAAACTGGAATTTTTCAGGTAGAATGGGGAAATTATACTGGAGTTATAATAATTTTAACGGATTATCCTGCAAGTCTGCATTGTCGTTAAAGCGACTGAAAATTTCTATTATTACCGATCAAAGTTTGATCCCTCAATTACTTTTGATTGATTGAATGTAAAAGGAATATGTTAGGGGGCGTTACACCATTACACTCTGAGAGCGGCAAATTCACTTCAGTCAGTTTACCCTAGAGACCTGTCAAAGCACAGTCTAGCTCTTATATCAATAACCTGAGGGAGATAAACTTAAAAAGTCCCACCCACCCATCCCATAAAAAAAAAAAAAAAGACTTTTAAATGGTATGTCCACCCTTAAAAGTAGTTTTTATATGATGTTCCCCCATGTCTGCCAGACCCAACCGCATATATTTTATTTTCCAAAAGCCCCCAAACTCTTACTTACCTCCCTCGTTCCTCCGCCGCACTCCGGCCCTCTGCTTGCGAGAATGCAAGCAGAGGGCGGGACCGGCAGTCGCGTCTGTGATTGGCTGAGCGGCACCAATCACGGACGCGGCTGCCGGTCAGTCAGTGCAGCGGAGGAAAGAGGAGAGGTAAGTAAGAGTTTGGGGAGCTTTTGGAAAATAAAAAATTGCGTTGGGGCTGGCAGACTGGGGAACATCATATTAAGGGTTTAAAGCTAGGGGGAGGGATAGTAGAACGGGAGGGAGAGGGGGAGTAGGGAGGGAGAGGGAGGGAGAAGGGCTGCAGTACGCATGACAAATATCTACCGGAGGCAAGGTAACAGGCAGAGCCCTGCTAGCCTCCTGGTGGACTGTTTTTGGGACTTTAGGGGGGGTCTACAGGAGAACCCTATGGAGCTGGGATGTGAGGTAAGGATTACACTACACTACATGGTGGGGCCATTACTGGGGGGATTATAGTTTTGGGGGTGGACATGCCCTTTAATGTATGATATACTTGGCAATTATTATTGTATTATGTTATTGCTTTACCTTCTGTTAAGTTTTTCTTATGTTATTTATTTCTTGTGTCACAGCCTGAGCAGTGGATATTTAATGATGCATTTTGCCAAGACAGGAGAATCTGGCTAAGTTGGCGAGTTAGGCCACCAAATGGGGGGACAGTCCGAAACTCGCGGTTTGGTCTTAGACTCCTGGTTCTAAGTTATTCATCGTGCCTGTTGCAATAGGGCGACAGCACATCTGTTTATAATGAATTATTGAACTTTATGCTCAATAGAGCTGTGGCCTTTTTTGAACCCCAAAAATTGTGGTCTGTTTTATTATAAGTAAAAGTGAAATGGGGGGGGTTAGTTTGGGGCCACTGTTTTAAGTTGTGTTTATTAGTAATAAGTTAATTCAGGTTTAATTTCAGAATTTGACGTTTAGAAGCCAAGATCAACCCATGTGTGTTTTAGGGCTAGGTCCCACCTGCGTGTTTCGAAATTGCGTGTGCCTACTATGTGCACTGTGCTCAGATCCATTATAGGAACGCATGCATGCAAGACTTATTGTCTGTATTGCACATATTCCAACTACATAGATGGGTACAGAATCGCAGTGAAAAAATCCTGCATGGGCAGCCGTGTATGATAGTGGGAACAGAGGTAAAATCAAATCCAACTCTCCTGTTTTCTAGCAGAATATAATCATAACAAATTTGTGGCTTGATACTAAAAACACAAATAGGAATGAGAGAGAAATACAAAAAGCCCCTGCAACTCCATGTTAAACCCAGACCAAGCCGTACCATGAACACAAGAAGGGTAATCCTAATACTCCAATTGGCAATAGAATGTGATTCAATGGCCCAGTTAACCACGTAACATTTATGCTTAAAATGGTCTCAATGCAGTTTGCTTGAATCTTGTTTTAAACTCCTGCAGTGGAAAGGCAAGTAGCTAGGACCACACTCTAATAGTATTACACCACATGACAGTTCTGGGTTTTTAAGACTTTAACTGGGGGAACTTTTGACCCAGTAACCTAGCACCAATCCTATTTATACCACCTTTCATACTGCAGATGCAATTAGCATTTAAAACATTGTGTATATTTTGCTTTAACCAACTTAATATCTATTTAGGTAATACATTGAATTAGCTTGTAGATGTCTCCTGTGGGCTACCAATTCACTTTCTTATGGTATGGATCTAACATAAGATGTTCCCTCCATAACTAAAATCGATCAAATCAAAATGAATCGTTCAACTCCTGACTGATTCTCATAATGAGATAGACAATACAAAATGAAGGTGAAGCTATCTAGGCTATGGCCTTTCCGATGGTTTCTTTAAAGAAAAATGAAAGTTTTAAATAAATACACTTGCCACCTGGAGTCCTATTTTTCCCCCTTCATAATTCTGGTGTTTTTTTTTTTTCCTTCCTTTGGCAGTTAGACAATGTGGGTATTGCCGAGTAGGTTGGGCTGGATGGACGTATGTCTTTATTCAGCCACAAATACTATACTATACTATACTAATACAGGAACCAAACTTCTATATTTTTCATTTTAAATGGTAATATCTGAAAACAAATAGATGTATAAAGCAGTTTTAAATATCTGAAAACCACTCCAGTCATGGATGCTCCCTTTCTTACTCCAGACCCAATTCTACTTGTAACGTAAGATCCATCAAAGTCACTAGAGCTGGTGCCAAATCTAGATTTGGCTTGCAGGGAGGTGTTACTAGAAGCAGTGGTATATGGGAAAAAGAAGAGAAGCAGCGCCCACAAACATGTATAATTTTAGGTAAGAAAGTATTTTTAAAGTGAAAGTATATAGAATTCTGGGTCGCATAACACAGGAATCACCTGGATTTATTACTGAATTTTAATTCTCATTTAAGCGGGGGGGGGGGGGGGAAGAAGATTTATCTCGGATACACATGAATATTCTTAAAATAAAATGGCTTAATAAAATGTACTTATATCCCCTGTGCTTTCTCTACATACCTGCCACTGGTTCACAGAGAAACAACTCTTATAACTGTTATAATGTCTTCAAACATTTATTGCTCCTCCATTCCATTCCAACATACTAATGTGTGCTCCAACCTGCAGTGCTGATGACTGCAGTAGCAAACCAGCTGTGGGTCAGCTGTGAGTCATTCAGGTTTGAAATTAGTGGTTGTTAAAATGCTTATTAAATCTATTAACGTCTCTATTACTATAGACATAAAGGCAAACTTCTATATGATGATTTCCTCATAAATCAAGAGTTCTGCTTGGATGGTGCAATGTATTTCCGGCAAGTCATAGAAAAAATAAACATTTTTAACGTAAATGACATTTCATACAACCCACATTACACCATGTTCCACAAATATGATTCTAGATATGTTTATCAGGCATTAAAACCTCCTAAAAATAATGGAAAGATCGATGTAAGAAAGTCTCAGAACTTGAAATGTTTACACAACAGGAAGACTTTGAAGCCGTAATAGAATAAAATTAAGTTAAATAACAATAGATTAAAATGAATAATCAGACCAAGCACTTGTGAAATAATATTTCATCCCTTACTGTGTAATAGGAGGATATATCAGCAACCATTAAGGAATTCCATTACCATGACTGGACGAGGTCATGGAACTTGAATTTCATATACTTTTATTGAACAGTAATAAGTATTTAATGTGGTCCATTTTGCTGTTTACCTGGCACACCAATCTTTCTCTTTTTTTTTTTGCAAGTGGTCACAAGATCTAGGATACAGCTGAGTGACTATTATAAAGATATAATACACAAGAGAAATTATAATGGGAGCAAGAGTGGAACTTTTTCTTATAATAAACATTCAGCTATGTCACAGAGTTGTTATTATAACAAAATGCTCCACTGCAGCTCCCATACCCTCCTGTCCATCCACTGATCCAACTCTATAATGTTTCTTAATAAAAACCAAAATGTGTCATGTTAAAAGTAAATTGCTGCTATTTCTACCTGCTCGATGCAGAGAGCGAGAGCTGATACCTTTCCTATGAGTCATAGGGGCACGCTCTCAGCAAGCAGACTGCATCGTGGGCAAAAACTACAGAGGATTAATCCTGGTTGACCTGAGGCGGAGAAAATAAAAGTAAATCATGGTCTCTTTCTACTATTTATTTACTTTTAAAATGACAGTAACACATGGTGCTTAAGACATAACCATTAGCTGTATACAGCCTTAAGGGGAAAAAAATGTTCCCCTTCACATTATAACATAAGGACACTAAAGGTGCATACACACATGCAATCTTGGGGGCCGACCCGCAACGCACATTGTGTATGCATGGCCTTGTGTATAAGGGTTATGTCACCTCGCAGTTCCTTGCCTGTGGCCTTGTTCTTTTATATGGTCAGGGAAGTCCTCTGTGGCTTATATTACACTGTAAGGGGCTTCTATTATAACACAATATATAGACACACATACATAAATACACATTCAATAGAGGGTTTATCATTTCTGGTATGTTTGTATGTTCTCTGTTGTTGTGAAGTTCTGTCCCATTGTCCATAGATCCCTTTTTCTGTCCAACTCAATCTATCTGCAATGCTTCAATGCACACGCACCTTGATAAGAAGTCATGTAATTTGGCAGTGTCGACCGAATAACAATTTGTACCAATTTGAACCCAATAATCCCCATTCTGGCACAGAACCAGAGCAAAGAAAATCATTGCCCACATGTTTACGAATCACAACGTGACAATTCCCACAATTCACAGCTCCCAAACGGGTGCAATTTGCACAAATCTGGAGTTGTATGAATCAATTCACTCACGCCTGCTAATGATTTTGGGCATGAAGCAAAATCAATGATGTGGAAGAAATGAATGGGAAAGGAGAGATCTGATCTCTATCATTGCTCTGGTGGTCAATGGCCTGTAAATATTTCATTAATTGATTGGGTGCAGGATGGAGAATAAAACTGCAGAGCTTCTTTCTTACCACAAAAAGGAGTGTGTGCAGGCTCGTGTTACGTGTTTCCAGATTCTAGGCATTTTCTAGTGTCTCTGTAAGGTGTCGAAAGGATTCTTCAGATGGGGGGTTGTAATAATATTATCATGTTATTGATCTAATTATTCAATATGAATTTTAAAACTGACCATACACTGAGAAACATTTCTGTGACTTTCAGATAATAGTTTGATTGACCCAGTCTTAATGGGTCAGGAATCGCCTTTTAAAAAAATACTAGATAGATTCAACAGTTGTACCAAATCCCACCACACTACCAGAATGAAAAGCTTTACTGCCAACATCGAGGTGTCTGATAATCCCTTCTTCTGTCCCCTGGAAGTGGTAATCAGACAATAAAGCTATTGTAAACCTGGTAGTGCAGTGGGATTTGGATGAGCAGTCACACCCAGTATATTATTTCTAATGGACTTTTACAAATTCACTGATCAAAAGTCTATTGAATATTTTACAAATGTGTGACTAGCATCACACACTGTTAATCACTCACAAGTTTTGTCTTGCTAAACATATAACATAGAAGGGGAATATCAAGACTTAATTACATGTATTACTTGTTCACAAGAAATCTTTTATCCAGTTTGAATAAAACTCTAAAAGCACTTCCTAAAAAGTCTCCATAGGAATTTACCGCCTTTCTTTCCAATTTAGGCTGAGGCCCCACTCGGACACACAGAATGCAGGGCCGATCGTGTGTGCTTCCATGTGCTGCACTTCTATCAGAAGCACGCGGGATACACACCTGTTCAGATGTGCACTAAGAATGTCTCTGAGCACAGCGCACGTTGTGGTGCCGCTCTCAAAGGTTAACATGATCGGAATCATGCTAGTGGGGCCTAGCCCTACATGCAACTTGGTTAGAAAATTATAACTAATCTTACAATCATTTTAACAGTTTAGTTGCCTCCCACTCCTACTTTGTGCTTTAATAAAATCATTGAGTGAAACTGATGCTTCTTTCAATAGAGAGGAAAACGTATATACATCAAAGTAGTAGTACATGACGCACACATGATGCATTTTATATATTTGCAAAGCAAATATATATGAATCATAATGCCTTTGTCTCGTTAATATAACATGTTCTTAAATTATTATTGAAAGAACAGGAAAAAATGATTTATGAAAAATTATTAGTTGTTGGGCTTATTTAGTCCATAACAGAAAGACAAAGGCATAGCACTGTTTACAAAGGGTTGATGGTACTGAACTGAATTCTACATTGATGCATATCGACCATTTCTATTGACGTGGAATTTACCCATTCATAAAATGGAGAAAATTCCTGTTGATGCTTGATTGATGGAATGTAGCAAACAATTTCTGTCCAATGTTTGGTCAATACAGCAATGGGTTGCCAAAATGTCCTACGATCATTTTAGCCCATGTTACCACACATAAGCTTTAGAAAAAATTCAACTAATATAATCATTTGAAAACTGTAACAATGTATGGTTAAAAAAACATAAATAACCGTCTTTTGGATCACGCAAGAGGTACATTTCTGTTGCTTTGCTCCTGTTAGATTAATTGAAGAACGGGAGGTAAGGGATAGCTCCATTGCCCTTCGTTCTTCAATAGGAAAACCCTTTGTTCTAGAAATAAAGCAATAGTTCACTCTCAGTGAACTATTCCAGAGCATATTCACCCCCAAAACTAAAATTTAACCCACTGCTGACTCCACCGTGTAATGTTAAAAACACTTTCTCCTCTGCTCCATATGGTTGTCCTGTAGTTCCTATTCCCCTACCCTATTCCAGGTAACTGAAGAGTAGGAGCCTTCTTGCCTTCCCGGCAGCAGCATATTCTAATTAACTGACTCTCAGCCGCTTCAACCCCTAATGCTACTGCCTTAGAGGCAGGGGCAGAGGGAACAAAAGTTGGTAAGTCTGTTTCTGGGCACTTTTTGAAGCTTTAGACCTGGCGGTTAAGGTTGGGAGGGGGGACCCAACACTACAGAAAAAAGTAAATTTTGGGGTGGAGATTTAAGGAGAGGGTATTCTTATGTAGGTAGGGGTATTATCATTTAAGAAAGGATATTGCTATTTAAAGACTGGTATCATTATTTAGAGATGGGTCTCCTAAGTTATTAAAGGAGCGGTACTCTTATTTAAAGATCAGTGTTTAGGTAGGTACCATTATTTAGGAATGATTAGTGTTATATACCAACTTGGTAGTGTTATTTAATTCTCCTTAATAGCCCTGCTTTATAAATATGGTCCTAAACTCCAAGTCCTTTTAATCTAACTGAATACCCCAGATAAACCATGACTTGGATGGTTGATAATCATCACAAACTCAAAATGAATGTTTGGCCCTTTATAAATAACCCCTCAATGTGACAGTTTGTACTCGGATTTAATTACTTAAATACTTTATTTGCCAAGTACTGAATATTTTTTTGAAATCCTTGGATAAATCTCATCAAATGAGACTAAGCACATTTGCAAAATGAAATTTAAATGGCACATTTCAAAACCACAAAACAGCTTTCCCTTTAATGTCTTTGCTACTCTTGTATTAACTAAGTACCATGTGTTTCCTTTTCCAAGGCTGTTCATTCATAAACTCTTTGTGCTCTGATACGAGTCCCCTGACTGTGGCTTCTCTTTCGTTAACACTACAGCCCTAGATCTGACCCTGCTTGACACATGTCCTCTCTGCTGCGAGCTCCCTTTTAATAGTTATCCCCAGGTGGTCAGGCTGCAATTAATTCCTGCCTGCTTGAGGCTTCTCAGTATCCATTCTCAAACAAATCTAATGAAGGCATTGAGGGAAATGAAGGGCAGTTGCAAAGTCTGTTCTGTAATGGCGCAACAGCCATTCTGTTCTTGAGGTCCTACTGATTTTAAGAAAAGCAGAATGTGCCAGTGATTATAGCTTCTGGTAATCCAGAGAACTCTTTGATGATTGGTTGGGCTGTTGTTTTAAAAAAAACTTTCCCCTTTCTTATGCTATCTAAACTTAAACTGATTCTACTAAAGGGCACTTTACATGGGGACACAGGGTCCAAATATGTCTTTTTCCTGGATCTGTAATCTGTACTGTCAAAATTGATACTTAAAAGGCAGAGAGACACAGTCACAATTATGTTTGTTTATGTGCTTAGATTGTAAGCTCATTGGGGCAGGTCCCGATGTGAATGTATACGCTACAGAAGATGTTAGCGCTATATAAATCCACAATAATAATAAAATTCTATTGTTGCTGGGAACAAATTAGTCAACATCGCCCAATACGACCTAAACATTTTGGGGAAACTATATTAGATTTTATTTCTAAAGCACAATCATGTCCAGTATAGGAAATAAAAGGTAAGTCTATATGCACTGACTATGGTTTATTCATGTTAACAAGAATTGTGTTAGTGTTTTTTTTAATATTCCTCATGAGTCCAGTGAAATTATATTTTGGACTGAGACAAAATAGAACAGATAACTTTATCTCACCAATCAACTTCTACACACTGTACCACCAAGAGTATTGCCGCTTGATACCATAGGCCAGACCATACACAGGGGCAGAAACGGACAGCTCAATTTTAAGTAAGTGTTGTCAGTGACCTAAGTGTTTTAGTTCCTGACCTCAAGTACATCAAAAGGGGGGAGGTGGTTGGGGGGGGGGGGGTTGGTCACTGCCTTTTTATTTTAGACTTCTAAAAAGAACATTATCAGTGGGACACAACTGGATTTACATCACGGTGCTTGTTTTCAATAAAGACTTGAATTCATTCATAATTAATGATATATTGATATATTAAATATTAATAATAAACATGAACATTAACCATATTTGTACCAGTGTAAGTAAAAATTCCTTAGTATGACAAACTGTTTTTCAATATAGTTGCTGTTTAAGTATTTTCTATATATTTATATTTTAAATCTATAATTGGCTCTTAACCATATTTATTTATGGAACATTAATAAAAAAAAACTTGGTTAAGCAAAAATGTTATCATCCAATTACACCTTAGCATTAGTTACTTTGATATCAAACAGCAAATACAATTTTCATTTAAACAGAATTAAGATGGTAATATTGGCCATACACAGAAATACATCAAATCCTGTAATGTCAGGCCAGGGAGTGTTTTTTTTACCTTGCTAGGTAATGCTTTGCTATCCTTACATCTGAAACATCTGTTTTTAACGTAATCAGGCTGTACCATTATGGAAACATCGGGGGAACATTGGGAGGCACTATAAACAACAGAAAGCAAGGGGCTGGGCAACCCAGATGAAGATACCGGAGACTCTTTATAAAACTAAATAGTTTATTGGAACTCCATAGAGATTAACAAGCAGGGCACCGCCTGCGGCGTTTAAGCGCGAAGCGTCAGGCCGTGGTCATGCTTGTGTATCTCTATGGAGTTCCAATAAACTATTTAGTTTTATAAAGAGTCTCCGGTATCTTCATCTGGGTTGCCCAGCCCCTTGCTTTCTGTTGTATTGGTGCGCTAATACAGACAGCCTATATTGTGTTTTAAGGGGAAACGAGAGACATACCACTATAATGCTTGTCGCTCCCCAACATTGTTTAGCTATGTTGTTGCTTGAATTGGTTGTTTCAGACAGTAATTATATACTGTTTACAGGGCTTTAGAATAGTTTAGTAAAACATTAATTTTCCAACCACAATGTACAGCCAGGATCAACCTCAGCTTAGGTTGATTGCATTTACACAGTTGGGCAGTGTGTACCCAACCAAAAAAAGAAAACCCTTAACAAAAAAAAGAAAAAGAAGACAATTTTCAGAAAGAGAGAGCATTACTTTTATAAATAGCTCAAGGTTAATGTAGACCAGATTTGGAGCTACCAGGATTCATTGTATTGCATGTTGAAAATTAGGCAGTCAGGGGAAAAATTGGTTTTATTGTTAATTTGATACATCAAATGCAAGACCCAGTCTGTGTCAGTATTTATCGACCAGAAATGGGATTGTCTGGAATTGATAGCACCAAATCTATATGGGTTGTAAGATTCTGATCAAACAAGCACAAACAAAACATTATCCCACATATTAACTACAGATTAAAGCTGATTTTTTCATTTTTATTGCTTCACAAAGCTCTGACTTCTCCTATACTTTGCAAGGTTCCATTCGAAGGGTTTGCTACCCGAGATGTAGATAAACTTTGTTCCACAGACATGCTTGCTAACATTATTTAATAATCTATATATCCGATTTCACCCCACTATCAGGGTTATTCAATAAAAGTTCTTATCGTTAAAATGGCGCTAATTTTGCCCCAACCAACCAGATGTAAGCTTACAAATGTTAAATAAGATCTGATTGGTTGGGGGTAAATTAGCACCATTTTAAATGATAAGAACTTTTATTGAATCTCCCTGTATGTATCTCTTGGCATAGAAGTAAATCAATCATGCAGACAATACATACTGTATTTAGGTTGCCTACGGATACATTTCTTTAATCCACCTGAGACCTGCTCAAATTCCAGAATGTTAATATGTTGCTTAATAGGGAGCAGGGAAATTTAAATTAGGTTTTATTAATTGTATGGTTTACTTTGATTACATTTAGAATGTATAGACAGGTCTCTATTCATAGTTACTGTCAGTGAAATTCAATGTAAATACACCTGTATCAAAGATTGACAGCTTCTTCAAATAATGACACATTTCTATTGTAGTATTATCTATAGCAGATGATCTACTCCAAGTTACTAGTCCAAAGTTGTTTGGGAAACCTACAGACTTAGCAGATCACATGAGAATTAGTGCTTTTATTTATAATAAAATGTTCGTGGTTGTACGGATTACATGTTTATCATTTGTTTTGCCTTCATGACACAAGTCTCCTATAAATATAAAAATCTGGAACTATTGTGCAAAATGACTTACCGGTACATACACTACCTTTAGTTTTAGAGAACTAAAGATAAAATATTAAAGCAATCCACCACCATAAGAAGTTCTAGTCCTATAAAGAGTGGGCATCACTCAGCTATGTTGTGTGTCTCTCTCCCCTGGACCCCAGTAAACAGTGTGGAGATAACATGTATGTAGATCAGCTACCCCTGTGCTTAACCAATCAGAACAGAGAGAATGAGGTTTCCTGATGGAGTTTGATGAGAATTGGCTCCCCAAGTAATTTGGAAAACATAATGGGACGCTAACATCAAAAATATGATACTTTCTAAAGATTATGATAGGGTGGTGGATTGCTGCATTATCTTTCCTTCACATTCATTTAAATTTTGGAAACCAGTAACAAAATTATATAAATTTAAAATGGACAGGCAACCTGAAAAGGTTTCAGCACAGCACTTGCACATTTTCTTTAATTAAGTTTTGATGTTCCAGAAAATCCATAGGACACAAACAAAATGTAAACCATAAATTGGAATTCTACAATTCTAAAAACCAAGGACACAGACAACCAGACACAGAACCTGTAGTTAAATGGAAAATTCAGTGACAAATATCAATATTTAAAAATGTTTGGTTTGTATTATGCATACCTAGTTATTCTACATGTTCTCTCCCATTTTGAAAAATCAGTTGATTTCATACCCTTTGCTGTTCCCTGCTGTTGACATTAGTGAGCTGACATTTCAGGTTCTAGCGATCCTTCTTCTTCCCAGGATGCACCACATCCTTGGAATGTAATTTCTACTGATTGGCTGTTGGATGGCTCTACTGAGCAACTGAATCAACCCAGGTGCTGGGTCAAGGGCAAGGCCATAACGGTCTCTATTAAGACAAAATGCTGAATGGGCATGTTAAGGCAATTAGGATGGAAAAATACTGCTCTTTTTTCCCTGAAAGTTTATGTATTTGCATTGAACTTCCCCTTTAACACTGCAATCTACTTTACATGCAGAATAACATTACCCCAGCATCCTCTATGTCATCTGCACCTACGGAGTAAAGAATCTAAAATCCAACCATTGAACCTGAGATTAGAATTTAGAGTGGGATATCTTACATATTTTGTGTGAGCACATGTAATAAAGTTGCCATTAGCAGTTATACTGCTGGTTGCCTGTGTGTTACCTCTATTACGTTTTATAGTTTGAACGGTCTCTATTAGGGGTCCTGCAAACAGGAAGTCAGTATTTCGCTTGCATTTATTTTTACACAGACTAAATGCTGAAAGGGCAGGTTAAGGACATTGGAATGGAAATATACTGTCCTTTTTTTTTTTAAAAGCACGTATATTTGCATTGAACTTCCCCTTTAAGGACCGATATTCATTGGGCAATCCCTTTTCAGCCATGCAAGTAACTTAACAGGGTATCCACTGGATTATAGAAGACACAGTTTAGACAGAGATTAGGTTTACCACAGTGGCAGTTCCAACATTCAATTAAAGCCTATTTACAAAATTAGCAGATAGAACCAATAACCAGAAAGATCAAACGTCGGTAAAACTATTTATTACAACATCCATTAAACACACATAGTGATGTCAATAAAAAGGCCCACACATTCTCAAACTCGTCCTGTTCTATCTCCACTGATACATTCCTGCATTCTGCCCCATATCTAGCACAGGGAGAGTCCTCACCAATACCAGCCATTATCAGTTTTATGGCACAAAGCAGAAATAAAATGTCCATATAGAGGAAATTTCCAACAAAGTATGGCCACATCTGTTGGATCCATCCACCTGTGAAATCTCTATTTCTCCTTAGGAGATACGCAAGTTCAGAGCAGAACAAAAATGAAATATTCATGTTGTAAACAGTGCATTTTCTGCATCCACTCAACTTCATGTATATTTCAAAAGATTACAAAACAATAATGTGCTGATGGAACAAGAATTACTACACACAGACATTATATATATATATATTGAAAAGGCAGAACCACATTCATCAAAGCTAGAAAATGGCCGCTGCCTCTTGTTGGTACAGACCAGAATAATACATAGTAATATAGTAATTGAGGTTGAAAAAAGACATACGTCCATCAAGTCCAACCTACTCACTTTTTTTTTTAACCCTACTTAACAGTTGATCCAGAGGAAGGCAAAAAAAAAAAACAGCTAAAAAAAGGGGGGGGGGGACATTCCTTCCCGACGGCAAAGAGACCTCACCCATATTTCTCTATTTAGAAGGGTTTAGGCTGTGAACAGTCTTCGCTGTGTATGTAGCAAATAACAGGTCTATATTGTGAACAGATTTTCCAACATATGGCATTAAAGACAATCTATTGTCGGTTTTGGTTGTAGAGATATACCATGTTATCAGGTGCAATAAAGACCTACACCTGTGTATTTTAGCTTTTAAAATGCCAACACTTTCCTAAAAACCGATGGGATTATGAATGAATAAGTTTGATGTCGCCATGATGGATTATGGGAAAAAAGTATTGGCAATGCATTATCAATGATCTGATAGCTTTTAAGGTGGGCATAAGCTAAAATGACATCAATTTTTGTTATTGGATTTTATTTCACTTATAAATAGGTCTAGATACCTATAAACAGCATTAAAGGAGAAATTAAATTACTGGCTGCAATTCTTCAGAAATAAAAAAACAATATACCATAGTAAGATTAAAAAATAGTGTTTTTGTCACACATTGGGTATGTTTAAAGATTAATTATTGACAAAGCTAATGCTAAAAATCGTTATCGGCGAAGTCTGATACTGCTACTAGTGGTAGATCTCTGATTATAATACAAATTCCTTATTGAACTTTGCCGATAACGAATCTTTATAAATTTGCCCCTTCATTTTTTAAGGGGCTACTGAAAGGGCAATTATCAGCTTCCAAGTGTCCCCCCAGTTAACAGTACCCACAGTAAGGGCCTAAATCGTGGCATCCTCACTCCTGGGTTTCACCTCAATCATTAAAACTATGGCAGGGCTGACCAATGGGAAGATACATTCTGCAAGGAGTGCATCTTCCCATGGGATGAAAATGCGGTAGTGAAGGAGGCATGTCCAGTGACGGCTTCCAGAAGTCATCCTTGGAGGCTTCATTTGGAGCAAGAAGACCCAGGGGTGAGGATCTAGCGGTTTAGTGGTTTGGGGGCATGGGTGGCAATAATTTTCCTTTACGTCCAAATATGTATTATGTACTGTACAAAATTATAACAGTGCAAACTGGGTTCCTTTAACTTATATTTACTTTCACATCATTTTGGTGCCAGTTAAAGGGATCTAGTGTGCATATATATATATATACACACACACATATATGTACATTTTTTATGAATGATAGAGCACTCAGGGGTCTTTTTCCACAGACACTTTTATTGTTACAACGAATGTTACTGTTGTAACAATAGAAGTGTTTGTGGAGAAAGACCCCTGAGTGCTCTATCATTCCTAAAAAAATTGTATCTCTAACACATAGTAGCACCGGGACATAATATCCTAACGGCAAGAGTGTGGGATACTCTATACACACGATAAATATATAGATTTATATAAAAAGCAATAAAGTAACACTTGCACTCAGTCCATAACTTTTCAATCAATGGGTGCTTCTAAGGATGCAGATGCCTCAATCTGCTGTAAATGTAGTCAAAATAAGGAATTGGTCCTCAGCAAACCTCACTTAATTTTGATGAAGAGGCTCAGTAGCTCTGAAAAGTTAAATAAACAAAAATTGCAAATGAATTAAGTGAGGTGTTCTCAGGACCAATTCTTTATTGTGACTATATTATATATATATATATTTATATATATATATATATATATATTTATATATATATATAGAGACCACACGCAGAGACCTTTAAGATCAAACTGGAAGCGTCTGTTTTGTTTATTCTCGACAGATGAACCAGAAATGATCTGATTGAAAAAGAAGGGGCCACTGACATGACTTATCTTAATTTACATAACTAGCAATTAAATTGCATTGGATTTAGTGGGAGGGAAGAAAACATTTATTACTTTTACCAATTTTGCCTCATGAATAAGCTAACTAGCTATTCATTTGTGCTGGATCAGCATTATACCCCTGGTTCAAATTCTAGTCATTTTAATGAGCACCTAATGTCTCCAGCTAGAACCATGAAAGGAAAGGCACTAGGAGAAATGCATGGAAAAGAAAGGGGGGCATAAAGCTTATTAACCTTGCAACCTTACAAATACCTTACTGTAAGCATTATCTGCTGGAACCACAACACGTTACAGACGTTAAAGCAGGAAGAAAACAATAGCAAACTATATTATTATGATATTTCCCAATTCTGCTCGCCAAACCCCACCTAACCTTTAATCTTTGGGAAAATGAGACAATGTAGTGGATATGCTGAAGCCCCATTTTATCATCCTAATTCTGAGAACATCTGGGGAACATTTAGTTGTACACTAAGGCTATGACCACACTATCAACCCATGGACGATTGCAAGGCAGCTCGTATCAAGTTACTGCTGCGATTTTCACAATATTTGGTTATCCGAGCACCAAAAATGGTATCACGTGAGCTCTGATAACTGATCGGATTGCAGCACACACAGTGTGGCCAGCTGCATTAGAATGCACTGACATGAGATTCTCAAAATGTAGCGGATTGCAAAACGTCATCAGAGGCACATGAGATTGTGTGTGGCCAATCCCTAACCTAGAAAACGTACATGTGGTTATATTATCTTACTAGCACTAGCCAAGCTACATTAAAAATATGGAGTTTCAATGACTATCTTCCAAAGCCACTATGGCTAGAAACTGTACTCATAGACACATATGGGTGTTTTGTCATTAAGCTGTCACTCTGTCTGAGGATAACCATAACATAGCAGCCCAGAGAGAATGAGGAAGCGGTGTCATGAATCATTGAAATGCTAAGTGTTGTTTTAACCCTTATGTAAATTGGGTCAGGTGGAGGAGGGGACATATGGATTTTTGGTATGGGATATGCTGGTTCTCCTATAATGTGTGCAGCTGCAACCTTCAGAAAGTGGGAAGCAAAAAATGTATTAAAATCTAAAAAAAAAAAAAAAAGGGTCAATAAGTTATTTTATACCAAGGAATAATTCCATGAATGATGTAGAATGAGATATGTTTGTCATAATTACAGTAATTAGAAAACAATTAATTTACAAACAGTAGAACCATCTCATCGGCAGGTCTGGGATGGCTGAACCTATATTTTAAAGGGATTTACTTGTATCTACTAGACTGATTTAAAACAAATTATTTCAAATGAAACAACAATCATCTTTGAAAGGAAGAAACATTTCTGTCAAGCCACCAGAGCAAGCTGGACATTATAGTAGCCCTATGATCCCTTTCCAAGGAACTGAATATTGATTAACATCCTGAAGAAGAGCAACTTTAACAAAACTGGGAAATGCAGCAACAGTTCAAAGATTTAGAACAAGAACTCCCAACATTTGCCCCACGGCTGGGATGATAGTTTCCCCAATGAAAACAGTAAATCGTGAGAGAGAAGAAAGTTGGTAAATAAACTCTTGAAACTAGATCTATAACAAATAACCTCTTTGTCTCAAATCGAATAAAATACACACATCCATCAAATTACAGTTCGGTTGATAATATTGCTATGTGTATGTCTATGTTTTCCATAACCCCTCCCTCTGTAAACGATCACAAATCTGATTTTGCTCATTGCAGGGGATAGGGGGTAAAATGGGAGCTAAGTGTTAGGTCTGCTAAATGTAGTTTTAACTGCATGAATGTGGAGGAACAAAGTTTGGGCACTATAGTTGCCCTTAGTATAAAGACTGTCTCTTTGTTGTTCTAATATTAATGAACTCCCATAAAATCTGCTTGTGCTATTTGCAGATGTATATTTAAAGCAACATGGAGATCCTCAAAGGCACTAAAAACAGATTCAGCTTGTCTATCCCCCCTCTGACCACAACATACAACACAAGTACATTGTCCTTGTCTGAACCTCTTCAGACATCCATTTTCAACCTTTATGTAAAACCGTCATTTTAAACCGATTCTTTTTTCTGCTTCACCAATCTGTGTTTTTAAATCCGATATACTATTGGACTTCATTGAAGCTTCTTTTTTCCTCGTTTGTGAATACACTTTTTCTTACTTCCAATACAATTTCCCCAGTGTTTCCAAATCCAGATACATCATAAATAAACAATGTGGCACTAACATGGACATCTGTCCAGTCTGTATAATGTATCATTTATTTATAATCTCTTTAGCCAAGATATGTGGTCAGCAAGGATAGATTCCCCTGGTTTCTTTACTTTATGCAGTAAATAGTTTGGAATCAATACTTTACCATAGTGCAAATTAGTGATGATTACCTACAAAAGTACTTGGAATTACTTAATTTCCATCACAAATGTTACAGCCTTCATGCTTACTGACTAATAACTCCCTGAGAATGAGATTCTAAGAATAATGGAATTTGAGAAGCTTAACTAAATTCCGAACTTCAGATTATTCATGGACAAGAAAAAACTTTAGATTTCCCAACCCAATCAACTATATTTACAAGCTAAAGACCATAATCACTTACCTACATACACTTGCATGATGCTTGCCCCCCACGTCTAAAAGCTAATGTCCCCTTTCTTCCATTAAGAATCCCCAAAATATTTGAATAGGTTATGTTGTTACCAACCATGAAGACTCAGGGAATGATCAGCAGCAATTATATTATTCATTTATATTTAAATATAAGCATTTTAACATTAGCAATAAAGTTCATGTTCTCATAAGGTGGGGGTGGAGGGGGGAAATACAAGTAAACTCTCCTTTTTTTCATATAAAAGGTGGACCTGGCAAAAACGTAACTGCTTTTGAGCCCAATGCATTTATATATATGTTTATATCATTAAATTTATCTGCTGTCTCTACCCCCTCATTGTTAGCCAAGAATTAATTTCAGGTGTTCTTGAATTATTTATACATTGCAAATAGTCTGTTAGTGGATTCTCCCTGGTGGGAACTGGAGAAAAGAAATAAGTCAATACATCAGCCTTTCCCCTGTCCTCATAGATGGCTCCAATGGTCTCACCATTTAATGGCCCAGTACTTTCTACTTTGCATTTTTTGCCATTTCTGTACTTAGTTTTGTTATATTGTCTTGAGCAATTAGCTTTTCAATTTCATTCACTGTCAATGCTGATTCTGTTCCTTCTTTTCTGAAATGATGCAGCAGTATTTTAGGTGGAACTAGTTAACTGACATCTTAACTCTATAGCATTCACCTGAATGATAGGGTTAATGATAAATAAGCACCAACTTACTAAAGCAATATCAATTTCTGCTTTTCCTTTCATAGTCCACAATGTTTTGGGTTTCCCGAGGCAGGCAATTGTTGTGATGACATAATCGCCTGGCTTAAAGGACCAGAGGATTATGGGAAAAACTGGAACCATTTTTAGGTGGTTTTGGTGGTGGTTATGGGAGCTGAGGACAATATAGGATTAACTTATCTGAAGACATTCGTTCTCCAACAGGTTTGTGTTTTGATACAGTGACTTTTCTGTTTGCCGTTATACTGGGATTCTTGGTCCCACCAATTAACACAAGACTAGGGACCCACCAGAAATTATAAGATAAGTAGCCTACAAAGAATAATTAAGGGGCCCACTCAACATTTTCTCTCCTTGATTCATTTCTCCTAACTAATCATTTCTTATAGTCCGTCTGTATCACCATTTTAACAATACAACATCATTGGAGGGTGGGCAATGGGGGTTTCTCTAGTATCCTGGTGGGCTAGATGCTGCCTTCCTTCAATATTTGTAATGTAACAAAATGAATAGGAATGGATTTGGAGTGTACAGAAGAACAGATTTTTGCAAATGTTGGACTTTCTTCCTCTTGGATGCACATTAGTTCAGATACAGGTTTAGTAATGACATCTTATTATGTATTGTGTTGGCTTTACATCAGAGTTATACAATAGCCAAGTTAAATAAATAAAAGTAGACCACTTTACATGGAAAATAAATTGAACTTATTAGTTTAATGTATTTTTGGATGCAACTTCTCCTTCAATAATCTGTTCTCTGTAAAATGATATCCAACATCCAATCATACTCCCTGCAACAAAACCTGAGCCACGCCCACTTCCCACATGTGTATTAAATGCAACATGCTCTTTCATCCTACTCTATCATACTTATTGCGAGTCCTAATTAACCTGTTTCTCACTTCCCCTGCGAACAGCACTACCGAATAAGCAGGTTTTCTATAAATAAAATGCAATAATAACAATAATTACAGGATCCACATTATTCCTACAAGCTCCTGCTTCATGCAACATTCCACTACACAAGGGTTCCAATTACTCTTCGTGAGGCTGACACTTAATATTAACATAACATTACCCTGTCTTGTTTTGCTTCACATAAAAGTAATTAAACCAGTAATGCTGTGTTAGAAATATTACGTATGGTTAGAACTACTGTACAATCTTTTACTGTACTGCATTAAATCCCGAATGGACGGATATTATTTGACAGTATCTGCTACAATGCCCATGACATACCCTGTAAAAATGTCCCAAATTGTATCTACTGGTTTAGATATTTTTAATATATTGGGCTTGAGCCTAAACTAATAGATAAACTATTGGTTTATCCATTTACATTAAGATTCGTCCTGAAGAGCTTACAATCAAAGTACAAAATCCCACAGACACTCACTAATGCATGTTTCCCATCTAGTTTTATGTGGGTTTATTTTTTCTTTGCTATAGACCATGCCTTAAAGCGGAACTAAAGTAGCAAACCAACCACCAACCATGTTGAGGTTCCCCATATAACTAGATAAGTTAGGTTCTCACCCCCAGGAGTGCATTAAAGGAGAACTATAGTGCATATTAAGCTAACAATTGTTAAAATTAAAAGTACCGGACAAGCCAGGGGGGCTGCTTGCTTGATTGTTTGTTTGTTTTTAAGTATTTTTAAGGCCCTGTTTATTTCACTATATTATAAGAACTTGGATCTATGGTCAGTGCTTGCTCTTTATAAGGAAAGGCGGACTCAACCGCGGAGACAAAATATGGAATGGGTGCACTTATGCATGCAGACCCAGAGTAATAAAAATAACGCACCGCTTGGAGTCCACCTTCTAGTTTTTGTTTAAGCTGCAATTATATGATAAAAATGTGAACAAGAAGAGAAAGCTTAAGGATGGAGTACAGCCCAGTCAACTCAATTTACCATCGGACTGAATCACCAAAGGGAAATGTACATACAATTCATAACTTTCATAACTTTTGCATTAGAAATTTCTCTTCCATTTCTTTTCTTTGTTTTGTATTTGATTTGCCACAATAAAAATTAATTTAAAAAAATGAAAAGTACCTAGGGCAGGGAATCTTGTTAATTCCTACCTCCTAATATAATTTCTATGAAGAGTGCCAGAAGGAAGACAAGTGCTTCTGCCAAGCTTTCCTAGGCCTTGATGCTTCAGCACTATCCTTAATACAGGAAAATGTATTGTATCCTAGTAGATGAAAACTATACATACTGGCACACAACAAAATTATATTAGGAGGTAAGAATAATCATTCCTACCTCCCTTCTCAAGGTATTTTCAATCAAAAAAACAGTGTAGTTGTCCATTAAATCAACTAAAATACTTTCCCAAGCCAGGGGAGTTGCCACTTATGGAAGGACACACCCTTGCACATAATGTTTTCACATTAGTTGGCTGGTCTGTCTAGTGATGGGGGCAGGCTGGAGCAGATCGAAGAGTGGAACTTTGGGTAATACACTCCCAAAGGGTACACACCTAAAGTTTTAGGTCCTCATCCTGGGTGCATCAATTTTAGTTCCCCATTAAGGCTACAGAGGTCATAAGGGGATCAGCTGATCTTAACCACCATTAGAATTTGAACATCCCATTTGCATTAAAAAAATCTTTTTTTTAACTGAGAAAGGTTTTTTGTTGATGGAGAACCTTTTCTTGCTATTTGAATTTAATAGTTTCAGAGGTTTTATTGTCATTTTAAAGGAACTCGTTGTATACATCTTTATACACATGCCTATACCACATATACACTACAACTATAAATTCAGCATGGAAAGGTGTATATTATGCAGGTAAATAAAGTGACATGACTTTCATTTCCACTCCATACATAATCTTTCGTTAAACTGATCCTATTTCTGTCCACATCCTTATTATTGCCATGCAGTGGTGTGAAAGTGAACCTAATAAATGCACCATTGTTCTAAAAATTGAGCCATTTAGCCTGTTAATCTTTCTGTGCTCCTCTGATCAGAATGTTTTACAAATACAGACGCAACGCAGTCTGTACAGCAAAACTTCCTGTTTAAAAAAAATAGGACAGACAGATACAGATTTAATGGTACAGTTCGCTTAACAGGCGTAAGCATCATCTGTAGACAACTCGCACCTCTTCATCCCTGCAGGAGATCACAGAAAACTGATACGCAGAAAACAAATCATAAAGAACTTCAAAACAAATGCTCCGCAGCTGGGAATACACCAGTGCACAGCCCCCCTTCCCCCCATCTAAATGGAAAGGTCTATTACAGATGAAAGATTTGCATATTTTAGGTGGCATCTCTTAAGTGTGTGGTTTTAATTTATGCCATCAGTCTGGGCACAGCATTATAATGGTGTTTTCATTTAAAGGGGAATTCAAAGCCAAAAATGAAAACTGCAAAATCACATAATTACAGAGAAACGAACATTCTGTATAAAGTGAAACATAATGCAACACATTGATGTCAATATAGCTCTTGTAAATTAGCTTTACCTGCAGGGTGTGATGTAATGCTAGGGCTAGTATGTCAGTTGCATTCCTTTCCTGCAATCCTTTTTAAAGGGTGTAATTATATCTTGATGGGGGTAAGAAGGCAGAAGCCCCCCCCCTGTCTACACAGTTTGGAATCTCCCTATTACTACCTATTGAATATGCCCGCTGAACTTTAAGGGAGTTTAGATCAATAGTCATTTTTAATTTGAACGCAAAAAGAAATTTGCTGGTGCCTCGTAGCGAATACACTCTAAATGAATGCGCAAATCTAAAAGGTGAAAAAGTTAAAGGGCAACCTAAACCCAAAATGAAATCTATACCTGCTGCTTTATTCTATGTATCATTCTATTTATAGATCGCTGCTAGGTGATGCTGGGCTGAACATTAATGCAATGCATCAAATACAAACAAGGTAATGAGATTAAGCACATAAGTAATAAATATCTATGTAGAAAGATATAACATTACAAGTATTACGTCTTGGAAAAAAGAAATGATTGTCCCAATATTGGCGGGTGGGAAACAAACCAGCGCACAGTGGCCAATGCCACCAAGAGACTGGTATAGACATAACCTGTCAATATGCTGATATTACTGCAATGTTCGCCTACAGGAATATGGAGTCTTAGAGGTCCAAAGTGAGACTGTCAACAGTCCCTATGTTCAATGAAGGTACACTGAATGCCATCAAGCTGCTGTACCACTGAATACATAAAGCAGCAAAGTGCAACATGAGAAAAGCAACAGGAACTTTTTGGTCTTTACTTGTCTTTAAAAAAAAATGTTACTTCAATTTCCAATGGCTACACCTCAGGACACCTGTGGCCACACTGGAAGCAAAGTGAAAAAATAAACAAAATGTTGCATATCTGGTGTCATACTGCTACAATTTCGTGTACTTCTGCATCCTGTCCCTTTAAAATGAATGATGTTTGCTTGAGTTCTGATATTAGCATCACATGAAGAGATCATCTGATCTAACCAACTGAATAAGCTGGACCATAAGCAGATTACATCATGCATTGTTTACAAATACCCTATTAAAATAACCGCGGCCAAGGATTATCTCCAAATCTCTTTCAAACGAACCAATTTTTTGATCGTTGGAATATTAAAAAACACATTTTTCGGAAATGGGTTAAGTGAAGCATATAAGCACATTTCCTGCGGGGAATGTATTAGAAGCATCATCGATGGGACTTTGCTAATAATTGTAATCACTTGGTGTGGAATGTTATACATAGTTTTTGTAGGGGGGGTGTAAATATGAAAAACAATTTGTCATTTCCAGACTTTCCATATGTAGTGAAAGGAGTTTTGTGTTCTTAAGCACCATGATATGTATCAAAACAACACAATAACACGATTAAACAGTAGGGAGGAAATGCCACGCTAATTATGTGCTTTGTTGTTAGAATTGTGGATTAACAGCCCAGAGCATAAAGAGCCATTACAAACACATACACTTACATCTCTTCATGCTCAACATGATTAAGTAATATTAATTGCAGAGCAGCTAGCGTGCACGGCTGTTCACCTATCAGTAATTCTATTGTAACTTGCCCATTGTTCGGAGTAAATCGTATCTTGTGATGTAATCATTAGGTTTATTTGTTTGGTGGTTATTGTCATTCCAAGGAACATTTTACTTAATTGTGCCGAGCTCTGGATTGCATATTACATAAAGCTTCAGGCTACCTTGCCATTGAATTGGTGATTTCTAAATATCATGCACACAGATCTAGTGCAGCTATGGGGATCTAAACACACACACATACTGAGCTCAGCATCTGATGACTGATAGATGAGATAAAACTCTAGAGTGCTTTACTGCAGTGGTCCAGGTGCAGCCAGATTAGAAATATATATTTACAGAACACAAACTTTTTAATCACTACAGCTAATAACGCAGTAGAGTAGACGAAGAATGAATGAAGCAATGCAATCTCTGCCCAATGTGGAACAATTTTCCACTTACTATGCCCCCCCTCCACTCTCCCTGTCCGTCCAGACAAGTACACTTTCATTTATATTCATTCTACTTCGAAAACTGCTTCCAGTATACAGCTCTTTCCATTGTTTTCAAAGCACATAATTGGCAGTTGGGTTTAAAATGCAGTAAGTAATGTGAAAGGCCTGAGACTTGTTGAAAGAAAGACTATTAAAGAGTCTGCTGGCATTAACCTTTTAGTTCTGCTAATGTGATGTTACAAACAGATCAGCAAGCAGATAGATCTAAGTGTTCTCCTGACTTGCTGCTCTTTCCTCATCCTGTGGGACTAAGGGAACTCAACAGTTGTACAATGGAATAATTGAAGAGATTATGAGACTTTTCCTGGAAATCCCTTTAATGGTTCTCAAGAAGAAGGTTCTAACCACTAAATATTGGATGTCTCCACTGTGAGGTGATGCTTGCTAATTGTGGGCTTTCAGATAAAACCAAAAAGGTATTGCCTGCAAATTAACCCATGCAAAGGTTTCATTTACAGCCAGCTACACTTTTCACCACTTAAAATGAAAACGCAGTAATGATTTATCTGGCAATATCTTATCGAACGCAAATCAAATGAAATTAAACGGAAACACAATAATAAATCATGTCTTACATAATAAATGTAGCAATAGTTTTCAATTAGAAGGCAAACAGTTGTCTACCAATACATGGATAAAACTATGTGCACATACAGTATTAGGAACATATATGATGTGACTGCCTATTAAGTTTCAACAGAGCACTAAGAGAAATCATTTTGCTATTTTGACAGCCACTGTGATTCCAGACCACTGGATTGGGCTAAAATGACACTGTATCCTACCAGAGGAAATATCTATGCATAGTGGTTAACGAATAGGCCAACCTGGTATTATCACAGGAAGATAATATGAATGAGAGTGACTACAGTGTACATTGTGCTTTGCCTGATTTTCAAAAATCCAGACCACAGAACGATATTGTTGCAGCAAATACAATAATGCCGCTTTTAAATATTAAAACAATGTTTTCCTATCTACTGAGCATGATTGAAAGACCCTTTTCACACTGGTTTAAGTGAAAATGAAGAAAATGTAGTTTGCAACCCATCTGTTTCAAGATAAAATCTTCATTCTTGTTTGCTCAGCAGTTAAAAGGCAGAGAGATCTATACACACACATATATCAACCAGAATTCAATATCTTTCAATATTACAATACGTAAAAGGCTGTAATGGGCAATAAATAATATTTGCCCAATTACAGAGGGCTAAGTTTAATTTTAATTAAAAGTCTTTGTGATTCCAGTTTCGCGGCACGCTAAAAAAACATTCAGTTGTAATTCAATGTATTGCAACTTACTAGCGATCGCTCCTAAGACTATGCCTATACATCTTATGGGGTGGGTCCTTCCTTTACATCTTTTCTACGCCATGTAACATGTGGTAATGTTTTATTAATAAAGATGTGTTTCCATAAAGGGAATAAACTGTATTTCATTGCATCACTGTATTGCAGTCGTACATTCAGCATAGTTCGTTCCCCCCCCCCCCCCAAAAAAAAGCATACTGCAACAAACATCCCAGATTCATCAAACCCAACAGTACATTCCACTGCAGGAAGTTCTGTGTTATAATCATTTCTACTAGATATCGCATTCCTTATGGGATTGATGAGTATGTGTGTGTCTGTCTCCCTGCATGTCTGTAGACTTTCATTATCTACATCTAGGCTGAAAGTTAATGTTGCAGTGTATCCAGATCACTATCCATCATCACAGGTTCTCCAAAGTCCAGGCAGGCTCCCTTGCCACTGCATTATTTCAGATTTTGGGGAATCTGGTGCAGGGCAGGGGTGACAAGGGTGCAGGGCAGGGGTGACAAGGGTGCAGGACAGGGGTGACAAGGGTGCAGGGCAGGGGTGCAGGACGGGGGTGACAGGAGCCAAGCAACTTATTTATCTTGAAACTTGTTCTGTTCAGCCTGATTAACTGGCACAGTGGCAGCACCATTTGTTGCTGTATCTGCTGTTAATGGATGGTCAACCTGGGCACACAGGCTGAATGGCACTGCAGCACCACCAACCCCCCTTTTAAAGTTGGCACCAGAGGGCAATGCCCTCCCTGACCTGTAGATCTCACCGACCCCTCCCACCCCCAACGTCCCTCCTGAGACTGGGCACCCACCCACATAGCGCTGGGCATGCAGTGGAATGAGCCATAAAGGAGAAGGAGGTAGAGAGGTTCTTACGACTTACCTGTTGGAGGTAGAGGAATGCCGGAGGGCCGGAGATGGAGTGGGGGATCATAGCAGTGCTGGAGAGCAAGAGGCAGCCAGAATTAGCCATAGAGCACAGCATGTACTAGGTCAGACGAGCTGCTTCTTCTCAAGTCTAATTTTCCCCTTGCAGACACACTGCTCTCTCTCTCCTCTCTCTCCCTCGTGTCTCCCAGTCTGCGCCTTCCACCTCCTGCTCCTCCCTCCCCGCCCCCTCCCCTCTACGCTACGCTCTCTGGAAGGTATTTTCCTCTCTCTCTCTCTCTCTCGGTTGCTCCTTTCCAGTCTCTCTCCCTCGCTCGCGTTTTCTCTCTCTATACACACACACACACACACACACACAGAGACAGACACACACACACTGGTCTCTCCGCTCGCTGGGGAAGATCGGACAAGGGGGTAGAAACGTGAAGGACCGAGAGAAAATAACAGAGGAAAGGAGGATGTGTAAGGAGGGGGGAGCAGTCAATACATGGGGGAGGGGGGGACCGGGACTCCCCTGAGTATTAAAACATCAAACACAGGCAACTGGAGAAGATGAAAGGAAGGAGAGAGAACAGTTAACCCTTTCCAGCCCCCCAGCAGTAATTAACCCATTTGGTTCCTATTGGTTCTGGTTCTGCTTAGAGATATTAAACAGGTCGTGTCCCAAGAGTTGACAGTCTAAAGGCAAGTAAACAATGTGCGATTGCGCCAGTTATGGAGCGCATGTGATTGACATAAAAATGGCGATCGCATGCGCTCTGAATAGGGATGGCAGTGCACGCAGTGTGGCCACCGGCAAAACACGATCGTTAGCGCGTGAGAAATGCGCCAGTGTGACCGAGCCCTAAAGCAGGTTTTATACAAAGATCTAGGCCTGAAATACAATTTCCTAAAAGCCCCAAACCCAGAGAAACTGGAAAAATAAAACTAAAAGAAATTCTTAAAGGACATGTCCAGCCTTAAAACAAAACATTGGTGGCTTGTCAGTAATCTGCCCACAACCCTAACTCCTAATTTTACCACTTTATTACATGCATTTGAAACCAGATATTTCCCTACGGAAAAGGTATCTGCCTCCTCCCTCTTCTCAATGAGTTTTTTTTGTGAGCTTGAGCATGTGCAAAGGAGGCAGCACAGGAACCAGCAGTCACTTATTGGTTGTGATGCTTTGACAGCTTTGATTGACTGCAGGATGGGAAGTCAGATTACTCTGCCAGAATGGAGGCAACAAATAACCTTCAATATTTGGTTAGCAATGCATCTAATAATGGCCCTTTAATGCATCTGTAATATGTGATTATTATCCTGTGTATTAGTATCAACAGACTTTATAAAAATATTCCTTGGTCACTTCCATTATAAGAGTTAAATAACTAATATTTTTCAAATATTAGTGACCAATGGGTTTTTAACCAACAGGACCCTACCAGGTCCCAATGTGTCGTACCAAAAAGGACGCTTCCAGGTTCCAATGTGTTGAACCCAACAGGACCCTTCCAGGTCTCAATGTGTCGAACCCAACAGGACCCTACCAGGTCTCGATGTGTCGAACCCAACAGGACGCTTCCAGGTCCCAATGTGTTGAACCCAACAGGTACTATACTACACTATACTATTACTATACTATTACTATACTATACTATACTATTACTATACTATACTATTACATAAAGGTGAAGATATTCAAACTAGTTCTGCTGTTAGATGAACCGGATATCATAATTTGCAGATAATATGATTTGTGGTATTTGGCTTTATTTAATTAAAACAAAAGTGGAATAAGTCATATAAATAATATAGTGAAATGTAGGAGTGTTTTACATCAACTGCACAACAAAGGCTCTTTCCTACACAGAAAGAAAGAAAAGAAGAAGGAAAAAAGAAAGAAAGAAGATGAAAGAAAGATAGATTACATGTGCCATAGGGGATCAGACCCTCATTCATACACACAAGACATTTCCTGAGAAAGGGAAGGGTTAAATACTCAGACATGTTGAACACTTCAGTCTTATCTGCACAATAATAAATGTGGGAATAATACCCTCCTTCTCCTGCGTCTGTGTGGTCAGGGGAGAACTAAGCCCTTTTGGACTGCAGGGCAGCATCACTTAAGAAACTAACATTCCCACCCCTGCTAACTACACACAGGGATATCAATATAACTATGGGACTTTTTCCTGATTGAATAGTTTACTTCACTTCATCACACTCATGATTCTGTTCATTATAACCGGAATATTGGAGACTGAGAAGGAATTTTAATTTCTCACCCTAATCCAATTAACACTCACTGTTTTAATGTAAATAAGTGAAAGAATCTCACTGAACACTAAATCAGGGAACACCAAGGTACAAAGGAGCAGCTAGAGAGCATGGACTTTAATGGAACATTTGCAGACCAGTCTAACTCTGTTTGGCAAAGTGGAATGACATAACACCAGCCATGGCCCAGTTAGTGAAGCAAAGTGTGGCCTAGGGGAATTTGCCCTACTGGGCCAGTCCTCCTCTGTGTATAGTATGTAGTCCTTTTCACTGATATTACTATCTTTATAGACCTGGATCCAACAGGACATTGCACCAGACTTTCAATATCTCCCAACAGGTCCTTTGTCAGTAGATGCTAAAAGTCTCAGGTTGTTCCCTGAACAGGTACAATATTAGCTACTTAGATATTATTCCTCTGCCTTAGCATCTATTTCCCAGCCTTGTGTCACCGAACATTCCCGTGCCAGATAATGCTGCAGAAGTAGACAAATTACTATTTACCTAGTCCTATTTACTGTAATGACCAATGATCAAGCATCACCATGCCTAGAACCACAGAACACTCTAACTATAAAGACCTCAACATGATACCATCATAAAGCAAAAAGAGGTTATTTCTTAGAGAATCATTTCACAATGAGAAAATGAGTTTAAAAGAGATATTAATGTACATCAAGTAAAAGCCAATGAAACACAATGAAAACATAATCTGCATTCAGAGGAAGTTACTTGTGGCCTATCACCCACCTCTTTCTACCAATGCAGATCCAAATAAATTGTTTCCATGCCTATTTTTAGCTCCAAGGTGGTTTAAAGTCAACATTTTAGGCTTAGGATTGGCTCATGATTTTCTATTGTACCCACTAAAAGGTCAATAGACATTCACCGAACTACAAATCCCAGCATGTGCAATGTGACTACAGGACTCAGATAGGAGTGCACACTAACAGTAATAATATGTGCTGGGTGCTACATGGTCAGCGGTGGCTATACACAGCATGACAATGCACAACAAATCTATGGCTTTTTTTAAAGGGATCCTTCCATGTGTTTCTGTGAGAGGAAGGTGTGCTAGCAATGTTACACGCATGAAAGCCACAGATTTAGAATTAAACAAGCCTGGGCTGCATGTGCATCCTTCTGTGATTTAGAGATGATCACATTAGAGGGAATGTGTGAAAACAACAATTCATTTGTTTGGACACAATTTAATATTTCTTCGTGTTCAAAATTAATATTCTGATGCGCTTTATGTGCGATACAGATATACTATTGCTTAATGTCTAAGCTTATTTCCTGTATGGAGACACATGTATCGGCTTTAGACTCTGCTGTCTCCTACAGGTAGCTGACATTCTGTCATTATCCCTTTGTCATACTTCTCATCCTGAAAGTAAGGGCATTGGGGTCGAAATGTATCTGTCCTCTGTGTGCAAACCTAGATCATTTCCACCATCTGTGTCTCTTTCTACTGACCAAATGAACAAATAAAGGCAAAAAAGATATTTCCCCCCCCCCTAAATCCCCCCTAAATCCCTAAAATGTTTAAATAAAAAAGTGAGGTCTCCTACCCCCCTGCAGGAATATGGGGAACATGGTCTGGGTACTATAGCTGCACTTGAAGACTCAGGTCATCAGGTCAAGAACATAGATATCTAAACATGACCAGTTCATTAGCTTCCTGCCTCAACACACCTTCAAGATAAACATCATTACTTCTCCCATAATATTGACAAATAAAAGAAATGATGAATGTCCCTAACCTCCAGCAGCTCTTTATTTCTACCAAATTTTGAGTAACTGGAATATGACTGAAACCACTACATTCAATTTAGTATTGACTACCATATTCACAAATATAAAATCTATTTTTAAATCTTATTTCTCTTTGAATAAGGTAGAACATTGACAATGTATCTCTCCATCATCCCATATTTTAGCTCTCCTTATAATAAATTATTGCACTGGTGAACCCCATACTCACAAAAGCCTCTTATCTTCCTGTAACTCTCTCCCTTCCTGTAACTCTCTCCCAGTAACTATCACCCAGTATCTATATCTTCTTCTTATATTTGAAAACTCATTGTAATATTTTGTCTGCTTGATTTTCTTGGGTTTCCGTTTCACAGTGGTCACCCTGCTCTTTTGGCTGTTGAACATAACATCCTGTCGGGGGACATTAAAATCATTAAAAGCCACAGCTGACTGTTTCTTGCCACAGTACATATGGTAAAAATGTGCCAGATAATGTAGCAGAAGTCTTGCATTTCTCCATCTGGTGCTGGTATCCTATCCCTTTGCCATCCTTTTAATGCTTTGCACTCTTGCAACATCACTGGAAGGGGCAATGTTACGGATTTAAAATATACCATTACTTTACCCATTATCCTCTACACTAAGCAAATTCAGGCTACTCTTATAATCTACATATATTATAAATCCGTAGATGTCTCCTTTCTTGGATCAAACACCCATCTTCTACTTATAGTTTGTTAGGTGTTCCAGATGGTTATTTGTCAAACATTCATCTCTGCATAAGAAATTCCAAGGTTCTGTATTCTGGCTTCTATTTTTCTCCTTATATTTTGTCTGTGGTTAATCTAATCACATAATTTAGATTCAGTATTTCCAGTATGCGGATGACACACAAATGTATTTCTTAACAAGCAGCCTTATATAGTCAGAATAGGCTGACTGCAGTATGACGGTGTGATCCATCATTGGCAAAATACCCAACATGAATTCAGTCAGGGCCAATACAACTGGGCTTTTACATCTGAAGGGCTCATTTATAAATAGAAAATAAACTTTTAAAGAAGAAACAAAGCCAAAGATTCAAGCTTTAGACGACAGGACAGCAATCAAGGCAGAAATTCTAGCCTTATTATCCTATAAATGTAAAGGACCGCTAAAGCCTCCAAACAGCAATGCATCAGAAGTCAGAGAATCCATCTGTGTCTCACCTCTCATAGTTGAACAATGTATTATATTAAAATGGGAGCCCATTATGTTTCTCACACATACCTGTTTCTTGATCTACTGCAGGACAAGTTAATTTCAATCCTGTGTTATTCCTTTAAAAGAAAGTTTGAAATCCTTCCAACACATAATGTGACATAATAAGCAGAGATCAGGGGTATTAAGGTGTTGTTTTGTAGATGAGAGAACCTCCAACAACCACTAATTCATTACAAGTAATGGGCAGACGATATGGAAAACGAATTGCGGTGGCAACATTTGAGATTTGTGGGATTTTCTAAAGGGGTCGGAGGGAGAGAAACTGGAGGAGTTTTTGGAATCATGGCTGATACAAGACTTTGACCAGGATGCCCTGAGCGTGGCTTTTACATTTGAAAGGGCACACTGCATACCAGCTATACGACCACCCCTGGGCAAGGCTCATCGCCCACCCCACCTTCTTAACAGTCGAGATAGGGACACCATACTTTGCTTGACCTGCTCTAGAGATGACTTCAAACACCTCAATAACAATAACAATCTTATGTTGTTCCCAGATTTCTCCCTTGACCTACAAAAGATTTACTAAACTACAAGTTCCAGTTATCTAAAGTAATATATACATTAAAAACAATCAATACCTGATCCCAGATTCTTCTCTGAGATTGGGATTAAAAGTCCCATTCAAGTATGGGGCCAGTGCAAAACGATAATTTGACCAGAGAGAAGGTGCTCCCAGCAGTAGAGGAGCTTAAATAAAAGAGGAGGAGCAACACTTACAATTGAATTAATTTTTTAGGACCAAGCACAAGTTAAAAATACAGCAGTTACATGGGGGATCACCTAAGTTTATGTTATTATAAAGCGTTAGCTATTACCTTTATTATTATTTTTTTTTAAATTGCTTCTCAGTAAATAATCTAAACACTGGATCTTGGGATATTGGAGTTTTGGTGGATAACAAACTTAAAGGAAGCAATCAGTGCCAGGCAGCAACATCCAGAGCCAGCATGGTATTGTCTTGTATAAAGCGAGGTATGGATTCAAGGGAGGAAAATGTTATTCTCCCTCTTTACAAAGCATTGGTAAGGCCCTATTTGGAATATGCAGTGCAATTTTGGAATCCTGTGTACAAAAAGGACATCTTTGAAATGGAAAGGGTTCAGAGAAGGGCAACTAAATTAATAAAGGGATTGGGGGAGCTTGAATATGAAGAGAGACTGGAAAAATTACAATTATGTACACTGGAGAAAAGGCGCCTGCGTGGGGATATGATTTCTGTGTATAAATACATTAACATACAATAAACTATCTAGGGCATTGTTCACCAATAGAGTATGTCAGAGGACAAGTGGCCTTCCCTTAAGACTTGAAGAAAAAAGGTTTAGGCTTCAAGTTCGGAAAGGGTTTTTCACTGTGAGAACGGTAAAGTTATGGAACTGTCTTCCAGTGGACGTTGTTATGGCAGGTTCATTGGTCAGTTTAAAAAAAAAGCTGGATGAGTTTCTGCAAACAAGGAATGTTGCAAGTTACTGGTATTGATACATAAAGTAGAGTTGATCCAGGGAAATTTCCGATTGCCACTTGGGAGTCAGGAAGGAATTTTTTCCCCTTCATAAATTTGGTGTTTTTTTTTTGCCTTCCTCTGGATCTACAGTTAGGCAGGAAATGAGGATATTGCAAGATGGGTTGGACTGGATGGACATATGTTTTTATTCAACCTCAAATACTACACTGTACTATACTATACTATACTATACTATACTATACTATACTATACTATACTGTGTGATGGTGCTGCAGGGTTGCAAGTGTGAAACTTTCAACAAGTTCAATGTTTTTCTTTGGTAGAGATGCAATGGTTTAGGATGTGCTCTGGAGTGTGTGGGGCCCAGTGAGATAATGTGTGAGTTTCCACAGGGTGGAAGTTTATTACAGGAATAGGACAGATTTTGTGGGACTTTTTTTAATGCCAGCTAACTACCAGTGTTCCTGTTTATGCGACTATAAAACAACATCAAATGTATCTTATGTCCTAAACTTAAAGGGGCAAATGCATTATACCTATAATTATCTTATAATTTAACTTATTATACTGATGTCTTTTTCTTGCCCCTTGAATGAAAGTGAATCTTACTAGTGGGAGCACTTCTATTTCTTGCCTTAAACTACCCTTTAGTTCACATATAACCCTAGAACATACTTCTTTTTAATAGGGCAATTGGTAGGTTCAGGAAGAAAAACAGCCAATTTACCTAAGTCCCCCAATCAATCAGATGTTTGAAGTTGGAAGGAACAGATGTGTAGTATAAGGGTCAAATTGGCTGTATATAATATCAATAATTTAGAATAGATTGACTAAAGTTGTTGTAAAGTATGTGTGACCATATTAAAGGAATTGTATACAAAAAAATGACTTCATTCATTTCAATCTACAATGAATATATGTAAGCAGCACTTACTCTGATGTGTTTTTGTTGCTGTATGACTTAAATCCAGCACTTGTTTTGCTCAAGCTCAGTCCCTCAGTACGCCAGCCAGACTATCTGACTCTCGGTGAGCGCATGCATGCTCAATAATCCTTATGAGGCATCATTGAGAGAAATAATTTCCCACCATGCAGTTCACACTGATATTTGGGATGAACCATATTTTCCAGTAATGGGAAATTTTAAAAAACACATTTCCCAGAGTACATATCCTTTAAGTATGTGTTTATATTATTTTGATGTGTTTTGCATGTTGGGGTACAGTTATATACCAAGGATAACACATAAAATAATAAAGTGCAGACCCACAAGTTGTTTTGGACTTTACTAGTCATTTTTGTTTCAAATGATCAAACCCAGTATGTACAATTTACTTAACTTCATTATAACACAATGTGAGCCAAGTAGCGGTGTGGGTGTGTAAATGTCTCGTTCATAGCATCCTGCTAGGAAAATAACAATGGCAGCAACCTGTTGATGCCTTTTTATTATACATATTATATAGCTGCCTTACAATTTTCTTCCTTGGCACTTAAGGGGGTGGCTAAGTACTAATTTGAATATATATGTCATTTGAAGTCTACCTGGGTTTAAACAGTTAAATACAGTTCTATTCTGTAAATCAGACGAGAAGGAAATGCTGACAAACTGCCCAATTGTGCACTTATAGAAAATATGAAATGATAGACCTGCATCTTTAAGGCAGAGTAGGAGCAAGAATGGCATTCAGCCTCTTACTAAAAGCATGAGTGTCAGTAAATCAATAATTCATTTACTTTAATGAGATAAGTACTTTGAAAACTAATTGCAAACTGCTCCATTACTCCATCCAGTTATTCCTTAATGTAAATTGCAAAGGTATTATTACAGAGGCAGAAAGCAGGACCTCGGACAGCTCCCAGCCCTCCTACAAAGCCTTCCTCCAATAAGCGGAGCTAACCAACACACGCTCACATCACAGTTTGCACATCATTTACTGTACAGAGTTACGGAAGGGAAGGGTTAACTTGGGCAAAAGGAAACTTACCATAATAATGACTGCCTAAATTTCAAATGGTATTTCTCCACCCCATTACATCCACTATTTGCTATTGGAAAATGCCACAGAGAGCAGGGGAAATGGACTCTGTGGAATCTTTGTCATCCTGCCTGTTTGTAATAATCAATAATACATTGCATGCTCTGTGAGCTAATTTTCATTGCAAATATTATATGTCAGTTGCTCTGTAGACAAATGGTCAACCTCTCACTGTAAGCTCTAGGAAATATATAAATATCTCCATTGAAAATAGCTTTCATGGTCCTGGTCATTGATCAGATGGCTACAGTAACTTTTTTTTTTTTTTTTAAAGGGGCACAACTTGCCTTATAGTGCAAAATACAGCAAAGATTTTTTTTTTTTACTTGTATACTACAGTACAGGGAGCTGACTGCGACTGAGGGAAATTTACAGTTTGTAACAACCGTTTTCCGATGCACTGGACATTCTTCTGCATCAATAAAGGACCGATTGTAGCAGTACCGACAGGATTGGCCCTTTAGCAATAATGTGTGAACCCAGCTTTAGATACTGAATTAAACAGTATTTCATTCACTATCTTATCAGACACTTGTTGTCAAGTGTGTTGTTATAGTTTGGTTGGGATCTGAGCTTTATCCCCATTTAACTAGGCCTTATTTGTATTAATTCATTGTACCCAGCTTTAAACTTGGTTGAGAATCTAAGATTAAAGGCACTTCATACTAAAAGCAGGCATTTTGTACAGGAAGCCTTCTCTTATTGAATTTAGTATGTGTCTATAGCTTATTCCTAATGAGGCCAATGCACCCAGGGTCAGAGCATCTGAACATGCTATGGTAGAATGGCATTAGAAGAATAATACTGTGAGGAAGTTCTCCAGGGATAAGGCATACAATCACAGGAAAAACTGCTGTGCTAACCTTAGGATGTCCATGCACACAACAATACAGATTGTAGAATCCCAGAATCATCAGTATTAGCCTGATAACATTTTTGTAACATGTCCAATTAGTAAAAACATATGATCCACCATACATGATCAGATCATTGCATAATATGGGATATCACAATATCGTAGGATATGGAAAATATGGCTCCTCAATGCATGTAATGAATGCACCAGATCATCCATTACCATTGAATAGAAAATGAATAGGGAACTTCTTCTGGTTTGAGGTATAGGTGAAAAAAAAAAACCGAATACCCTTGCTGGATAATAAAATTGAATTACAAGGCAAGTTGCAAGAAAACGAGTATTCTGTACATACAGTAAATATGGATTACCTCTAGGGTAAAACATTGCAGTAGTTCAATATGGTTATTTAGTTTAAAGGATATAAATCCAATGCGAGCAGACTTAAATGTCCACTCAGCATTCTAAGCCTAGGAAAAGATAGTTACCATTGGAAGTCCAGTCTATTTTATAGGATAGAGATGATAATTAACATGGAGTAAGGTGCTATATGGGATCTGGTAAAACATACCCTTTCTTTTATTTGTTTCTTTTAGCTAGTGCTTGTCTTTTCATTTCTACAAAGCAGCAGCTCCATCTGTGTTTGTTATTAAATAAAAAGTGCTGCCTGTTGACACTTGACATTGCCAGGGTTCATTCTGGCACACGCGTTGTCCGTAACGGAACGGCAGCATTTTTGGAAAGGAGTTTTGGCCAAGGTACTGAACACTGAGGGATCTCCAAGACGGCTTCCTGAAAACAACACTAGCTCAATAGAGAACAGAAAATATCTGCTGCTAATGTAATGGCAGAAACCCAGCTCCAAACCTACAGCATTGGTTTCAATGGAAATGCAATGGAAAGGCTTTTTAGAAAAAAAACAAAACAAAACAAAAAAAACAAATCTAGAAAATTTTCTATTTCTAGATTGTACATTTTAGGGATTTAGATTTATTAGCGTTTTATCTCGTCATCGGCAGGGCAATTTAACTGGTACAGCATATTAAATCCCATCCTGCCCCCGTAGTTAGGAGAAAGTATAGTGAATCCATTGTATTCTCAGCAGACTCACTGTTGATATTCTATTAAAGGTGCTCCCCTCCCTTTCCCAATAGGTCTGTGCTGTATGCTCTATCAGATCCCTGCACACTCAGGGATTTCATCATTGATTGTGGGCGGTGAGAAATGGAAAAACTGTCTGGATATCTGGCCGTTTCTCACCACCCCCGCCAATGAAAATGTAATGAGGCTGCAAGAATCCTGAAAGCTGAGTGGGGGGGAGGGAGGAAAGTAAGGTGGCCCAGCGCTGGGGAACAGCAGGACTAGACAGCGCAGATCTGCCTGGTGCAGAGAAACTGGAGGATGATAAAGAGTTAATGTATATACAGTAAAGACCAAACTGGTATCGCGAGTGTCACATAAGGTTGTCATCTATGTCTACTGGAGTCCTACATTAACCATTTCAATGCTGACACTATAAAATGTCTATATTTTCTGTTTTCAAAATGTTTATCAAGTCCATAAGTGTAAAACACAAACACGAGGACAATTCTGAAATACAGCATTGTATTTTTTCACTTTGCTCATACTTTATGAAAGCCAAGACTCACTGTATTACCCAGAGAGAGATGCTGCGTACAGCCATCTAGCAGCATTGTTTGGAATAAACTTTGACAAATGGGTAAGTGATGTTGCCTGTCAAGTGACCATTGTTCTTTCCCCTGCCATAAGGTGTCTGCTGATCGGCCCCATTGGACAGAACAGACTGCTCCGCTACTGCCAAGCAACATGTTTGTAGGGCCATCAGGGTCATTTCATACAATCATAAAATGAGTGTACTACAGGGACCCCTATACTCATGTGTGGCCTACATACATATTATTTCTGTATGTATTGTATCAAACCCTGTATTTGGTGTATCATAAGAATATAGCATGCTGGGTAAACATATATAATATGAATAAAAATATCCATAGTGCATTGTGCACATGTAAAAAAGGGCTAACACGTCAGTCTGCCGTTAGATCTGCTTTAAATTCCAATTTATTTCTAACAAACATTTTCAGCACAGAGTTTGGCACAAATTTTCACTTCCGATTCACATATTATATGACGCAGTTCCCAGCGCAGGCGCGCGCACAAAAAAGGCCGTAATTGAGTTTTACTCGTGTTTCCCTGGGTACGTGTGCATGTATGGGCAATTCAAAGTTCACTGCAAAACCCATAAAAATGCCGAGATGGAAGCAATAAAAATGTACAGTAGTAAAATAATAAGTCATCAGGAAAGGCTGCTGCATAGAAAATACAATGGGAAAGGACAATCTCAGAATCACGGTGCTGCAACATCAAGGGCTTGCTGGTATTAATAAGTAAATAATGTAGAACAAGGAGATATCTAAGGAGCAGTTTAAAGGTTACATCCTAGATCCTTGGTTACCTGGAAAGAAGCTTAAGAAGTAATGAGCACAACTCAGTTATCAAAACAAACATCATTGGTTCATCAACAGCAAATAAAAAAAACCTACATGGTGGAACAGATGTGATTACAGTGGTGTTAACTATACACATCTTTGATGTTTGGTTATTCATAAACATAAGTAAACCTGCAACATTTTCAATGACAAATCGATTCATTTTAAATCAAAGCCATGAACAATGGCCCGCAAAATGCAGTTTGTGTGGGAATCGTATTGTGAACCACAGTGGGAATCAATTCAAATCAATGCACAAATCAATTAAAATTTTAAGCAGCACATTGATTTGAGCGAGGCTTGAAATGTTCAGAACGACTGACTTATCTCTGGTTATCGTGAGGTTAGAAGCGGATGTCTTGGACAGTGTTTCCCCTCTGAGTTCCAGGAGGATGAGATAATAGGCCTGAGATGGCTAATATGGGACAACACTATAAGATGACAAGGCAGCGCGCGGTTATTTTTTTTTATTAACGTGAAATATTCTCAATCTATAAGTAGGGTTTATTGGACTTCCAGCGTACAGTTTGTTCTTGTGAATGTTCAGTAAAACAGTCATAATATATGCTTCATGTAGCCTTATTTATCTGCATTTTGAATTCATTAATATGAAAGGTAAACGCTAGTGAGGGAAAATTAAATATCATTTATAGACTCTAATACTAATACTGCCGCACTATCAGGAATACTTAGAATACTTGCCTGGCTTCATTAAGCAATAGATTTCTAAAGAATGATCTCTCAGACATGGAAATAGCCTTAAAGGACAACTCTATCCTCATAAGAACATCTTTTAGAAAGAACGGCCTCTTTAAAATATGTTGATGTATCATAGTTTGTCCTATGAATTCATTACTGTATGCCTGCTATGCTTCTGGATGCCTCATGGAAACTGAGCAATTTAGAAACCTGTACTGAGCCTGGGCATGCTCAGAAGAGGCAGACAGGGAATTAACATTCAGTCATTGGATGTGATGTCAACTGACAAATCCATAACTGACAGTTGCTAACTGGAAGAACCAGGAAGCAGAAACAGGGGAAACAGGACATTGTACAGGATTTCAGGTAAGACTTATATATTTCAGATTTCAAACTATTACCGTTTAGGGGTTTGGGGGGTGATTTACCTGTATGTAAGTTTTCATTTCTGGGCTGGGCTTGCCCTTTAAAAAAAAATATTGTGTATAAAGTTTATTTTAAAAAAACAGTTAAACTGAAAGTACACGGGACAGGGATATAGGATTGGTAATTCCCAACTCCCAACGTTGTTTCTGCGAGGAGCACCTGTCCAAAGAAAGCTGATTCTGCCAGTCTTCCTCCTGGCTTCAGCACTATCTGTAATACAGCAATAGTCCAGGACTAACCTAGCCAATGAAAACTGTAAGTGCTGTAGCTCCTCAACGAAATGATATTATGAGGTAGGACTAACCAATCCAACCTCCCTGCCCCAGGGACTTTCCATTTTTAAACAGAGTATAGACATCCTTTAAACTGTGCTTTCAATAATCTTAAAACTGGTACGTAGAATGTTTAATTCAACAGTGTTCAAAAAAGGATACAGTAGGTCATTTGTTATGGGGAAAGCTGTGTTAGAGTTTATGCTATAGTGCATATATAGTGATTTCTTCCTCCTGGCTAAAACTGAGACAATGCTGGCCTTTCTTACCATGTAAGAAAATGTGACCCATCCATAAGAAGCTGCGCTCTCTGATCTCTGCCACACTTCCGCGTTGCAGCCATAATGTTACAGCAAATGACTTACAACAGCTGCACTGCTCCTTGCAATCTCGCAAAGCCATAAAGGAGGCAGCAGAGAGCAAACGTTGTGTGGGGATTGAACATGCCCTTTAATTAATCACATTTGCCAACAAATGAATGGCGTTAAAGCCACGTAGGGTTTTCGACCACATTCAAATTTGCCTTGAGCCACAACAGCAATATTAAATATGCCTCGTAGGTGTACTTGTGGCTCTCTGAATATCATTTAGATCAGTGCAGTACAAAGTGTTAAATAAAGGATTAAAAGCTTAGGAGGTTACCAATAGGCGCTATTTATAAAGGCGTGGTATCGGTATTTACAGATACCAAGCCTCCCTCTGGCCACTATCGTTTTATGATGTGGATATAAAATAAAGCCACAGTCATAAAATACCAATCGGTATCTTTAATTTACGACTGCAGCATGATTTTATGACCACTCCAACGCAACTGTGTTCTAATGAAAATAATGGCATTTTACTTCAGCAGTAAAGCGTGGTAGTGCAATACAGTATTGAAAATAGTGCCGGATATTCTTTATCTGGGTTCAGGTAGCCCACAGGTCCAGGTGGTCTTACATGAATATTACATGAATGTAATAAAAAAAAAAAGCTATTTTATTTCAATAAAATGAATTTGTACTTTCTGGAATTCACGTTTCAGCAATGTATTTATTTCCTAATTCATTTTAAGAAAGACGGAGGGAAAAAATGCCAATGAAAGAAACCTCCCTTCAATTGGTCATTAAACTCGCTGCTTTCTATTAGATGAATGTGTATTGTGAACATTCCCCTATAAACACATTCAGCTCCTTGCCCATTTCTCATCTCTTTCCTGTACTGTAACAGCAGTTAACTGGGTATCCCCAACGGACTGTAGGTTAAGGCTGCGTAAAAGAAATACAACAGCCTTTTCCCTAGTTGGAGTCATTTGTTCCTGACGTGATGTCGAATGATATCAATTTAACATTAAAACATAGTTTTGAATTATATCCACATTTTATTTAACAATAATATCTCATGTTTAGAAATGATTAATGAATGAAACATGAAAACAGAACAAAGACCGAGAGATGTTGAGTTTGACTTGATATTTCAATGTGTCTTTCTTATGACAGGGACTTCAACTAAGAAAATACATTGAGCTAAATGTGTTAAGTCCCTCTCTTGACAAATGCAATGCCACAAGACACATGCCATCTTGATAAATGGGCAGTGTATACCTGTATTTACCCTATAGAAGAAATTCATCACACTTGTACTGTCATTTTTAAAACCTGTGTGGAATCCAGACAGTGGCGTTGCACTTTAAAGTCTTTATTTATTTTGAAAAAACACTGGCATGTATGTATGGATAAACGCAATAGCACCAGAAACGTTAATCCCTATTAGGAAACGACGGTAACTGATGGGTAATTATAACATGGTAAGGTAAGGACTTAGAAACCTATAATATAATCCTATGAAACCCTAAGGCATGCTATCCACTCTGGATGGCGCAACATGGTGCAGCCGATCGGTACCTGAATCATTTACCTCGGGGATATTTAAAGCAAAATACTGCATACAGTAGTGTAACTAGGAATCATTGGGCCCCCCAGCAACTGTGCTGGGGCCCCTATCTGTGCTTCATCCACAGTGGTTTTCGGGGAGGAGGCTATATCTGTCATTGAAAAAACTAGAAGATGGGGCCCCCTTGGCTCCCGGGGCCCCCTGCTTCCCTGGTAGTTATGCCCCTGACTGCATCCACTGTCAGAAATGTTTCCATTCAGTTTCTGCTCAATAAATTTCCCAACTTAATCAAAACAATCAGAAAAAATTACCCATGTATTAACACCACCACCTAATGTGAAACAAATTGATTGACGGGCACTGCTTAGATTTAATATTATTAGAACATTTTAAAAATAATTTACAGAGAGTAAGGACCAATAAACACTCATTGTAACCATATAAAAAAAATCTTTAGGACTTCATAAGCTATATATATATATATATGCTTGGGATGACATTAATGATTTGAATGACACTTCAGTGTATCTAATGCTTGTTAAATATTGCTGAATATGCTTGAAATTCCTAAGAATCCTCAGGTGGATGGAAAAAATGCATTGCTAACTAATAAACCATTAAACAAACAGCCATGACAGTGAGTTCATCTCTCTCCGTGCAATCAAGCACTCAGAGACATCTAATAATCTGCACAGAAAGAAATTGAATAACTGGTGAATCACATGAAACCGTTCAATGTTACCTAGAGCTGTGATCGTTCTCATAAACGTGATCTAGTAATATGCAGAGACCTAATAAAGCAAGTACACTACTAAATTGCATATCCTTTCATTCTCCCCTAAGGAAAAGTGAGTGAAACCATTAATCTAATTCATGCCAAGATGTTTAATAGCATGACAGGTAATGAAGCAGCTATGTTCAGTAAAATGTAATACAGAGTAATTTTTAATGCCTTGTAATACACTTATGGCATGCAATTTTGTGAAACATTTGAGCAGATTATTAGGGACGTTTGCATATTGTGCATTGACCCAGAGAAATAACCCCGTATCTAATACCAGTCTAGAGTTGGCATAAACGACATGGCATGTGGATATTAATGACTACAGAAAATTGCATTCCAGATGTGCCTCCCTATATCCCTACATAGCAAAAGGCACATTATATGCCATGCAGATGTCTTGCGGCACATTATATGCCATGCAGATGTCTTGCCCAGTTTACCCAGAACAGCGCAGACCATTTTTTATAGTAAAACCTGCCCAACACCTCATTATTTAGATGCAGCATCTTCTTGGTTCAGTTATGGTTTGTTGTTTCCATGGAAATAACCATGTAACCCTCACAGAATTTCATGAGATTCTGTTTTTTTAAGGCTATGTTCACACTAGGGTTTTTCATAACCCAGCAGAACATCATGCTTGCAATGTTCCCCTGCGTTATTGCATAGTGGTGTCCATTGATTTCAAGGGCACAGCTATGCGTTAATGCCAAAAACCACTACAGGAAGTACATTGGAAACAACACACGGCATCCCAGCTCATAGGTTTGAACTGTACCATTCCATTCTAATAGCAAAGCGTTCTGGTGCGATTTTACTAAATGAAATTGCTCCAAAATGTTCCCTTTTATGAATGAGCCCAAAGGACTGCAGAAACACAGATGTTCATTGCAAACTCAAGACAACAGTACATAGTGGAAGGTGTTGTTTGTAAGCAAGGAACAAAGGTGCATAGGTAACCTTTTATCTAAATGAACACTCAATGATTGGGTGTGTATTGTAACTCTAAGGCTATGTGCCAGTTAAAGGTACATAAGTAACCTTACATCCAAATAAACACTTTCCAATTTATGGAAGTCTATTATGACCCCCAGGTAAGAGTGCACTGATTTCTGTTGGGGCAAAGGTACATAGGTAGCCATTTATCCAAATGATAAGTTTAAAAAGCTCTCTGGTTTTCAGCCTCCTTCATAGTGTGAGTTTGAAAACATTTCCATTGCGACTTGAAAGGCTACATTACTTGGTGGAAGGAGATGTGTAAGGCCCAGTAACTCTTGGCCCTGTAGATACTTGTGTGTGAGTGAGAGGCACAGGTACATAGGAAGTAGGTGACTAAAGGTTTATCAGACCCACTAGGAAATCTATGTCTATGTACTTTGTTAATGTAAATCTAACCTTTTCTAATGTCTTCATAAAGATTGACTGTTTTATTCTTCCATCTCTGTGCTACTTTGTTGGCACATACATAAAGTAATTGATAATTTCCATTAATAAAATATAAAGATAATTTGTGCTTGTGTGGAATATATGACCACGCTAAAATTATTTCCCCCTTTATACAGGTTGTAGGAGCCCTCAGAAATGTAGACATTCCCCTTTATAACTAGACATCTTTAGGGTTAATGATATCTCTCTTCCATTTTTGAGGAAACAGTGTAAAACAAGAGGGGCGCTTTCTAAGAACCTTTCATTTTAAGATATATATCTAGTTAAGATCCCAGGATCCCTTTCAGCTAATTAAATGTTTCCAAAGAATCTTAAATTATTCATTAAGTTAACTTTAACAGAAAATCAAGTGTGACATTTACTGCCATATCTATCTGGATATCAGACCCGGGATACAATATCCCTGTAGGGAAATAAGAAATCAAGCCTACCATATAATTGTCAAAGCATTGTATACAAACCTGACTGGGGCTAGCAATCCTCTTCCCTGAATTTACAATCCCCATTACAGTAGTGAGAAAGACCCTTGTTACGGAAACGGCTTTCAAAGCATTTTATATAATATTAATGTGTTGAAATCCCAACAGGATCGGGGCGTAACTACAGGGGAGAAGGGGGATCAATCGCACAGGGGCCCGGGAGCCAAGGGGCCCAATTTTCTTATTTTTCGTATGACAGAGATAGCCTCCTCCTAGAAAACCACTGTGGATGAAGCACGGATAGGGGCCCCATCATAGTATTGCTGGAAGGGCTAGTTATTCCTAGTTACGCTACTTCAGGGCAGATATAACTCTTGCTGACTGGACAATAATATTAGGCAAAACTTAGCATGTTAGTGTGGGCAAAATGTATTAATCCCTGTGAATTTGCAACAGATAAAGGCGCTCTAATTTAATATAGGCAGCACGGTATCTCAGTCCTGAGTTCCAATCCACTCTTGGACACATCTGCAAGGAGTTTGTATGTTCTCCCCGTGCTTGTGTGGGTGTCCCCCCATAAAGACATACTGATAGGTTGTATGTGTCAAATAAATGTGCTCTTCGGGCCAGGGCCTGATGTGAATGTATACATGTAATTGTAAAGTGCTACTGAACATGTTGTTGCTATATAAATCCATAATAATAATAATTATACCATTAACCCTGAATATTGTCTGAATAATCTGAACCCTGAATATTGTCTGAATAATCTTTGTTTACCGTATCTGAGCAAATATATAATATAATTATCAGGCTAAGGGCCCACTTGATGTGGCCACACTAGTGCGCTAGGGAGCTCTGCGTTGCGTAAATCGGAGTGCATGCCATCCACATTTTTTGCGCAATTGCATGCGCTTTGATTGCGAATCGAGGGGGATCGGGATCACACGTCAACGTGCTCTCACGCACAAGCGTGTTACAGTGTGGCCTCAGCCTTATTCAGTAAGAGGAGCTGTTAATTTGCCTCAACCAATCAGATTATACCTTTTTACGTATACAGTTTGAAAACATTTGATAGCAACTGACACCTGTGGAGAGTGCTTTGGCACTCAGTACAATGGGACCCTGATCCTATTGTTAATAGAGAACAAATGATTGAACAAGTACCAAATAGGTACAAACAGCAAATCAAAATATTAATTCTTGCAGCTGAAGCTGTTTTAACAAGACTCTACAGGTCTGGGAAACACATAGAACAAAAGATCTCTGGCATGAACACAAATTTCTCAACAGCACTCAAATGAACATTCTATTTGGCACCTGCATTTAGTACATTTAGTTACGTTTCTCCAGGTTTATGGGAACAAATGCTGAAATTCTAGGAGTTATTCACTTCTGCTCCTCTATAGTCACAAGCATATCTGCCCAGGCAGCAAAAAAGGAGTCTATGGTTGTTCCCAGGAGATTGCTTCAAATCAATGAGTTTGATCCATTTATGTCATCCTTTCTACAAGAACTGCTATGCTCAGGATATTGTGTGTGCTGAACAATGAATGTGTTGAGTGTATACACGCAGCATACTTTGTAGGACGTGATCTCTTTTTAATAGATTAATGTATCAGCATAGCAAGGTACTGCATTGCTCAATTTTACAGAACAGTACAGAGAAATCCTTGGGTATCTGCCATGTTATGGTATCTGTCTGGGAATATTTTTACTGGTGAGTAGATAAGAAGAGCAATGAAAGTAGGAAAAACCAGCCAATCAAAGCACTACTAGCAAAGAAAACACCAACATAATATAGTACACTTCCTGGGAATATTTTCTCTGTTCAGAGACAGATGTAGGCTGTATACATATACATAGGTATGTGGTAGGGTCGCACACACGCCTTCCATAATCAGCCGCCCGGGTGCATCTAAGAACAAGGCAATATAGCTATAAACAAAGAGGCACTCCTGGGTCTAAGTATGTAAAGTTTATTCAACAAATTGTCAACGCGTTTCAACCCGTGTGGGCCGTCGTCAGGACGATTACATCACCAGAACCTACCTAACATATATATATATACAACAGCAGTAGAGGTGGGCACTCACTTAGTATGTTAATAAATTCACATGCCTTGGTGCTCCTGATGAGGAATTTATGTAGAATAGAGCTGTATCAGTGCACACATAAGGACTTTGTTTTCCAACAACAAGTTTTATTCACACATATTGTGTATACAGCGATATATATATATATATATATATATATATATATATATATCACATTAGTACAGTAGGTTGTTAAAAGTCAACTACATCCTGTCATGCCTAATTTTATTGTTTAGTGCTGGGAAGAAAAAAGACACATCTACATATTATACTGAGAGGTATAAGAGCATGCTCCTACCTCCTGATTAAGCCCTTAAGCCTCCTAGTGAGCTTTTAAAAAAGCCCTTCATGCAGTGGCTGACAACTCAACACTCTCCCCCTAGCCAGCTTGTTTGACCTTCTCCCTATTTCTAACAGTCACGCATGGAAGAGGAGCCGCCAGGGGGAGGGCTTAGCATTGCCATTCTGGAGGCTCCCAGGATAAGGAGAATGCATTAATATCATACATTGTGACCCTCATTCTCTGCCAATTAAACCGCAGACAACAAAAATAGTAGTGGATTATTTCTGTTCACAGACAGTAAAACAGGGTCACCAATGGTAATCTTGTTATCAGGAGACAGTATTGACTACCAGTGCATACAGTGTATTATATATGACTATTTTCTATTCCTGTCTGGAGTCAAATCAAGACTTTCCAACCATGTCCCAAATATTGTTCACACTTACTGTAATCACTTGGACACACATAAAGTATTATTTTTTTCCCACTGATGCTTACAGATCAGGGACCAGGCAACAGCAGGTCTAATAAAACCCAGGCAAGGTCTGGTAGTCTTGTCTCAGGGACATTAATGTTGGGAATCTCCTTTTCAAAGCCCCTGTACAAATGAGTAGGTCCAGAACATACATGCATTGTTTGAAGTGTAGCACTTATGATCAATACGGGTCATTTGTAACAATACATCTTAAGCATCAACAATCAGTTATAAGAACAGAAGTCATTTATCAAACCAATTACCCTCGTCTCGACCTGCAATGTCTTCTTTGAACCTTTGCTTGTATGCTGCTTACAGTCTAGAGTCACCGTTACAGTAATACCCCATGAAAATGGTTTCTATTCTGGTAACAAGGGATTGCTATGGAATGTGATTCATTTAGTCTGTGTTTTAGCATATACATGAGTTTACTGAAGTGAAAAGCTTTGCCAAGTTAAGCCTGCGTTAACCCTTGCTGAGTCATTGTGGGACAGATGTAATATAGGACAAAATCTATTAGATCAGAATGGGAATTATTCAGATTCCAAAAGTGTTTCCTCTGTGTTATTGAAGCAATCTATCTTCCATATAAAGAAGACTGTATTTTCCTTAAATAGAAAGTATCCAACCATGGCAGTTTCTTCGAATAAGTTCCTTCCTTTCAAATAACTTAAAAATATTGAATAAACAAAAGAAATATTTTAAAAAAAAAAGTCTTGCCTACCTGAATGACAGAGATACACCCGGTTATAAGCCAGCAATCGAGCACCATGTATTACTGTATTGTTGCTGAGAATATTTGTTTTTATAAAACAATAAACATGACAACTAAACTGTAAAAATGAACTTTTTAGAAATGAAATTTACCTGGGACAGGGAGGTAGGATTGCTTATTTCCAGCTGCCAATATTGTTTGATTGAGGACATACAGCACATGCAGTTTTCATCTGCCAGGTTATGGCCCTGGGCTGTCCTGTATTAAAGATAGTGTTGAAGCACTCAGGAAGCCTGACAGAAGCAGTTTACTTAGTGCGGCCATTTCTCATAGAAATGACATTGGGAGGTAGAATGTACCAATCCTACCTCCCTACCCCAGGTACATTTCATTTTAACTGTTTTTGAAAAAACTTTATACGCACTATAGTTCTCCTTGTAGTGGCAGTATGTAGTGGCATACTGTTTATCTTACCAATAGATTTACACTTACAGACTAAGGGCCTCATTTACCCAGACTCGCTGGGCAAATATATGGAGTTAAAGTCACGCTAACTGGTTCGCTACCGGTTAGCCCGACTTTAGCTCCATATTAGCGTTGGATGTGCCGGTTACACAAAAATCCCCCACGCATCCAACGCTCTCGATTTAATATCAAGTTTGCGCTAGTTTTAGCGGAGGATTTTAATGCCAGCAAATAGCTGGCATTAAAATCCCGCAGTGGCTAAATGCCTACTGGGATGTACCCACATTTGCAAACGCGGTAACAGCTCTGGGTAAATGAGCCTGTAAGGGTTATGTTCCTTTGAGTTATATAGGTATTGTAATGAAGGTGTGGAACTATTTTTTTAGAGAGATTTATTTCCATAATATCCTATTGAGCTTGTGAGCAGAAACCCAGTGCTACACTCTCTTCTGATTGGCTCAGACAAAAGGCATGCTTATGAAAAATTATATACAAGAAAGAATAGGAATTATCTTTTTTTGTCTCTAGATATAGAGAAAGTTTCATAAAATATGGGATATGTGGGAGGAGGGGATTTCTACTAGTCACTGATGAACAGGACAATTCAGTTGAGGGATCTTTCTAGTACTTAACTAAATTAGTGAAACACATTTGCAATTTCCAACCCTGGGAATGTTCCAAAGTGTGCGAGAAAAGTTAGACGAGTTTTTATTGGTGCCAGGTACCAAAGCATATGGAGCAATAAACAATTTCTGCTGAAGAGTTAAGGTGCTGGCTACATTAAATGGCATAATTTGACAAATGTCACAATTTCTAGAGTAATGTGCAACAGGAAAAGCAGCAGTGCCATACATCAGCAATGAGCAGCTTGTTTGCAGACATTCATTCCGAGGAGAGCAGTGAGAAGAAGGAGGGGTAAACGAGAGACAGAAGAAACACAAAACATTGTTGAAAAACCCCAAAGATTTTCCTTCTAACCCCAGCAACCCCACACGAATGGGATTCCATTACAGCACCTAAATTAGGTACTTGAAGTATTGCAGAGTAACAGCTGTCCCAGTGGCAAGCCAATGTAATGGCTCACACCTGGCTGTTCAAAGATAAGACAATAGATTTATGGGGCAATACACCAAGAGGCACACCACTCCTGTTCTGTAGTTTAAGTCACGCTAACCGATGTTATATTGGTTAGCGTGACCTTGCAGCATGGCTAACGTGGAAGTTAACTGCACAGCCGCTGCAAGAGATGTTATATGCCAAAAGCGACATTCTGTTGCGGCACTTTAAATGACAGCTGGCATTAAAAGCACTGAAATATACACCAGTACTTAGCCATGCACCGAGAGAGATTATCGGCATATAGCATCGCTGGCATGTTTGCACCGGGTTGCCGATAGCGGCTCTCGGTGCATTGGGTTGTTGTTAATGATTATACAAGAAATGCAGGGCTTAGTCAATTCTTGACAGAATTCACGAGATTAAATGTTGTTAGATCCCTGTGGAAGTTAGATCTTACAAAGAGCTGTAAGTTTAATATTATAAACATACCAATGTTTCATAGAAAGTTGACTGTAGTTCACTAGTATCACATACTACACTTGCCCCCTTTTTTGGATACTAACATGCCAAGTGCTATGTAGACTTTATGCAACAACTAATAGAATCTTGAACTTCAAGGGGAACTGTGGTCTCCAAACAAGTTGAGTTTAAATGAAAGGCCAGTTTCCTACCTTTAAAATGAGCCATCAACCACCTCTCTATGTGCTCCACAGACCAAGATATAAAGAAATGACTGACCAGAAAGTTGATGGGTGGGAGGCTGACATGTGACATTCCTAAGGCTTCTCCTGCACAGAGCCGGCGAGCACAGCCTCAGACTCCCTCAGAAGTCCCTCGTCCTCTCTGCTGTGTGAAGTCCCGACAGAGAAGGTAAGGGAATCTACATCCCTTCTCTCTCACTATGTGAAAACAGCTAGAATCTGTTTTAATAAGATATGTTTTTGGTCATTTGTATGGTTATTAAGGGTGTTGACATTTTTTAATGCAATATGACACCTCTAATTCTGTTTCTGTATTTTGCAGTCTTTATATTTATATAATGTAAATGTTCTGTACATGGTTTAAAATCTAAAAAAAAAAAAAAACGCCTTGCTGTTAATTAATGCATCTAATTAGATTTTTTAAAAATATATCTCTTAAATGGAAGTGGCTGTTTTGCAAATCTGGAAGGACTGGTGTTATAAGGCTGGTCCAATTATAGAAAAATGGATGTGCTTTGATATGTTAAATGGAAAAAAAATCACTTGCTATAAAAGGATACATTCTTGAAACATATTCTAACCTGACAATTGTCTCTTTGACTTCTTTGATACTGTAATGTAATATTTTATATAAAAGCTTGGTGTGCCTAATAATAGATCCATAAAAAACAGTTATGATCAGTGTTCCTCCTGAGCTGTGAACTCTGCAGGCCTGTGGTGCACACACAAAAATATGCTGGAATAAGGTGCTGCAGGGTGTAGCGCACAAAATGTATTAGGGATACGGGTATAGACCAGTATTACTATATGGTCTTTGAAACCCAGTATGCCACATGTAGGTGGAACCCAGGGGTGGGGCCACACTGAAGCACTTTTAAACATGATCCAATCGCGCTTTTAAAAGCGCACATTTGTGTGGCCCAGTCGATGTGGCCACACTAGTGCGCTAGGGAGTGCTGAGTTGCAATTCATAAATTGGAATGCAATCCGCTTTTTTACGCAAATCGCATGCGCTCCGATTGCGAATCAAGGGGGATCGCATTAGAGCGGCAATGCGCTCTCACACGCCGGCAGTGGTTTAGGTCCTCAATCCTGGGAAGGGGATGATTTTGTGGGGCTCTTGTGAGCCCTAAGACCAGGTATTAGGGAGTTTTTAGTAGCCCTGTTTTTAAGGTGCATTAGTTTGGTAAAATGCAGATGTTCACCTTATGAACCAGTATCAGACAAACAAGCCCCTAGGAGTCAGAAACATTTACTAGTAAACAGGACACTTGACATCACTGCAGTTATTTATAAATTCCTTAACAAGACTAAACCAGTCTCACTTGTGTTCCATTTTCAGTTTCTAATCACTAATTACTGTTGACCATGGGAAGGATAAAAAAGAGGAGGCAAGGCACATGCATAGAAGTTACAGTCTAGCAGTTCATTAGGAACTACTTAACTATACCAAGTTTAGTTCTTCTTTCAATATGTTTGCGCATACCTTCCAAAACCCTTAATTCTGTTTATATTTCTCAAAAAAAAAAAAATCATCTGCCTTGAACACATTTTATTCAGAAAACCATTTGTCAAACGAAAAGCATCATCACTTATCTGGTAAATCATTTCCGATAGTGCTGCTTATGATGGCAAATCCCCACTGCTGCAATGGTACTAACAAGAACAGATACAATTTCTCTGTAAATAATAATGCACTGTTGGCTCTAAGGAGACTATAAACCAATGAATAATCCCACACAGCTGGTTTTCTGCGGATTCTGAAAGCCAGAGTTCACAACAGACAAGGAGTCGCAGTTTTAAAAGCCTTTGAGGGAAAGGCCACACTGCAACGCAAACTCAATCACAAACGCAATCTCGCGATTTCATTTGCGATTTCGTTGTCTTTGCACATACGTTTTTTCATTAACTATTGAAAAACGATTGCGATTTAAAACGCGGAACGCAAATTGCGTGTTTTCGGTGCGTTGCCGCGTTTTCAATGATATGAAAAAACCACAAGCGCAAAAAAGCGCAGCAGTGCGGCCTAGCCCTTAGTAGCACCAAAACCAGGATGCAGCCCAGAAATGATAACTTTTCTTTGACAGTGGCTTTTTTGCAAAAATAAAAAATATTAATTAAAAATTTGAATTCAATAGTATAAATTATTAAGCAAACTTGTGTCAAGCGAGTTAGGATATTGCTAATATCTTTAACAATTGAAATTTTATTCAGAGGAATTGTATTCATTTGACCCAAGATGATCAATGGGGCCCTTTGTTTAACGAACGAATACACGCGCGCTTTTCTCGGCCAAAATGGCTGTTTGGCACGGATGTATCGGCGTCAGGGTTTGTTGCTCGCTGCACGCATCAGACATGTGTACGAGCCTTTAAAAACATTCAGCATTGTTTCTCCTCTCCATTTGGGCCAATGGTCTAACAACTGATCCTAATAACCTTTATCTAACATGTGCCAATTCTTTAGAGAAAACCATTAGACAAAACCTGACCTGTGTCCTTCACATAACATTTATTTATAAACAGACCATCTGATGAATGGAGAATGTTCTTAAATATAATTAGCAGAGCTGCATTGATTTCATTTAAACTGCATTCATGCTTATTATGCCTAGTGGTGTGTGTTTCCCGATTTTTTTTATCTCCAAGATTGAAATAGTTAATTACCTCTAGACATTCCTAAAGACAGATAGTCAATCTTGAGTTTGCCATCCTCTCAAAGCTGTACTACAAGCTCTTTTCAAGAATGCCTGAGTGGCAAGTCAAGGTGGGTACACACATTACAGATCTTTAAAGATGGCAGACACCCTACACAGTCCCAAGCATAAAGCATAGGGAGAACTCTAGAGACAGCACATTTCTTTCATCCCCGGCTGACTTTCTATACTTGAGTACAGGGAGATGACCGAGGGCAAGGGAAATTTTCAGGCAGTTCCGACATTATCCCCAGTCTGGCGGTGAATGTTTGTCTGCCTCAGGGAATGTTCGCAACTGTGGTACACACATTAACGATTACGGTTACTGACCGGATCGCACCTTTATCACATATGTGTGTACCCAGCTTTGCAATTGTGTACTTAGGGATATGGGCATGGGGATGATTATTGTTTTATGAATAGTTTATGGGGATGGGCATGTCCTGAAAAGTAAGTTTTTTCGGTAAATTTTCGGTAAAAGTCATATTATTTTCATTATAGACAAATTTCTCCTTCAAGTATACATTATTATGGAATGTATGATGCTTAGCATTCAGTTAAGGAATAAGAAATAAAACATAAAAGGATATTTTTTCATTAAGTTTACAGGAAGGGTGGAACTCATGCAGCAAGTTATTTTTTTCATGGTCTACACAGCAAAAAAATAAGCCTGTTTAACTTTATATTTGTGGTTACAAGTCTATGACTTGAGGATGGTAACTGGTTCCTAGTTACTGAAACTGAGGATGTGGCAATCACTATAGTGGGATGTAACCACAAAAAGAAAAGGCCAAGGGTAACATCTGACTACTTAAAGGGACTACAGTAGGCGAGATTTAAGGGATAAAAAATACTTATTAAATGGGTTTAAATTTTTATATTTATTCTAACTAAAAAAAGTCACTGTAAAACATATAATTATGCTACAGACATGGCAAGTTTAGTGCAGAAGAATGGAGTAGTGAAGTTCAGAAGAAATCTATCTTTTTATCTTTACACATAATCCACATTGCCACAAAATAGTAGTGATGGAGAATTCCTTATAAAGAGGCTATGATACAGAATAATGATCCCAAGCTGCTGTTAACCCTTATTACAGGATACTGAACTCCCAAGGAGGGTTTTATAGACCAATAACCAGTATTCTATTATTATAACCACCTCTTAACATAATAACAGGAAAGAGGTGGGAAGGTTTACAGATTCTTTATGTGAACCCTACAATGCGGGTATCCCGATGGCATAAACCACTAGAAATACTTGTTAAAAACATTATTAAAACATGATTTCTATTTGTGACTCAGGAAAGAGTTGGTAAGAGGGGTGCGCATAAAGCTATCAGGGCAGCCATCTTCCGATCGGATAATCAGAAATAACAAAGCAAGGTAGGAGTACTATCTTCTACCAGTTCTTCCCTATAAATTAAATTTATATTTTACAAATTTGTTTTTCTAAGTAAAATTAACCTTTAAACAAACAGGATACTAGAGCTTTTCTGCCGTAAGATAGGCTGGCCCTGCATTGTGTGCCTAGATTCTATTCTGACAGCCAAATGAATGGGATTCTGTATTGAATCCCACTGTGCACTAATCCATTCATTTGGCCCACACATTATCATCTGATGGGACTGCATGAGAGTATTGTGAATACTGCTTCATGTTTTCTGCAAAGACTGGGTAAATACTTTTTAAATAATTATCAGGGTTATTCAATAAAAGTTCTTATCGTTTAAAATGGTGCTAAATTTGCCCCAACCAATCAGATGTTAGCTTTCAAATGTTAAATAAGATCTGATTGGTTGAGACAAATTTAGCACCACTTTAAATGATAAGAACTTTTATTGAATCTCCCTGTATATTTTTTACCTAAGTGTTCATTCCTTTATGGCTTGCTATTTAACTTTGAGGATGGTAAACCCCATCAGTGCTTTAAGTATTAAAGGGGAACTGTGGTCTCCAAACAAGTTGGAGTTTAAAACAAGCCATCAACCACCTCTCTACGTGCTCCACAGCCCAAGATATAAAGAAATGACTCTGCCTGAAAAGGCTGTTCCCAGAGTTTTCGGTGTGTGTGTGGGGTTAGAGGGGGGTCAGAAAGGCCCACAGCACCTGTGAGTGTGTGGGGCTTAGGCACCTGTGAGTGGGCGGGGCTTAGGCAACAGCGAGAGGGCGGGGCTTCGGCACCAGCGAGAGGCGAGAACCATGGCACCCCTGCGGGTGGGCAGGACCATGATACCTGCGAGTGGGCGGGGCCACATGGGGCTGTAAGGGAATTGGCCAAGGGGGGCCTGCAACTGGAGGGACCATGGGGTCCATGAGTGGGAGGGACCAGGGGGGGCTGCAAAGGGGAGGAGACACAGGGCAGATTGACTGACAGGTTTCAGAGCAGTAAGTGCAGGGGACCTGGTGATGCTGCTGCCATATCACATACAAAAATGTAAATATCTTCAAAACTATGTAAAATAAACTGCAAATATTCTCAGGAGAGCAATTCCTATCAGTTTACCTAAAGTCCTTTTTGGACCAGAGTTCCCCTTTAATTGTGGTCCCTGAACAACAAGAGTTAAATAAAAGCCTGCAGCCCAGAATCTCTGGCTGAAGCTTATGAGGCATTACAGTATATTGTGGATAATGTTTAAATGTACTGCTTCCAGTAGCTTGACTGACATCACTTAATGCTGGGTCCAGGCAACCTAACTGAAGAGAATGTTACCAAGCAGGGGATGTCAGCTCAGAGAAATGACCCAAGGTAATTCGGGAGGATCTTTTATTCCAGGGTTACTGTATGAACATGTGTTTAAATCCCCTTAGCTTTACTATATGCACTGCAACAGATACTATCATACTATCACAGACCTTAACATATGAATGGTTCCCTCAATGAAGGGAACTACCAGTACTTTCCATGAAATCCTGCAGCTCCTTAAAGGGACTCTAAACCACCAAAATCCCCCTTTTAAGGTATATTCCATGTTTCTATTATTCACAGGGAGGTGAGAATGGTTATTCCCACCCCCGTGAATATTAGTATGCTCAGGGGACACTGGAACTTACCTTACCGGCGCTCCACTCGCAAGATGCTCTGTCCCGACCAAGCGCCCTATCTTAGGCACATTAGCGCTAATACAAAAGATAGGGCGCGCGATCGGGAATATACCTTAAAAACGGGATTTAGTGTTCCTTTAACAGTTACTGTAGGCATCCCTGAACAGTTTTCTTCTTGTCTTCTCATTTTCAGCCTTAGAAAGACGTCCTGGTATAGTCATTGTCTTTACTTGTAGATGACGGTTTTCACAATGCTCCATTAAAATACTTTGGACTATTTTCTGTATGCCTGTGTGGACAGATATCTTTCAATGAGGATATTGATTTTGTGTTTTAAATTGCTTTTCAGACCATGGCTTTTAAAGTATGAGAACAAAAGAATAATTCCTACAGTAACAGCCAAACATTATCTGAGCTTTGTGATTTGAGATGAGATTGAACATGACTGTTTGGTTTAGTCACATCCTTGATTATTAAAAGGTTGGTCACACAAATGCAACCATGTTTTGGAATTATTTTTATCACGGTTTCTGAATAGTTTTTGACTTCTTTGTATACATGGCAATTTTTGTGAAAAAACAGACAAATTTAATTTTTTTTTATTAAACACAAACTTGCCATTTTGCAGGGATAGATGTTTTATATCCATTTTAATAAGAGTTCCATACTTAAAGGATAACTGTGGTCTCCATACCAATATCCTTTATTAAAGAGCCCTTCCATACCTTCCAAACAAACCTAGGATGATGTATCTAGCTTTTTTGGATCTTAAGTCGCAGAGTTTTTAAAGTTACACTCAGACAGACAGAATAAACAAGGAAGTGTGTGAGTCACATGATGTACTGTTTAAGGTGCCCCTCTGCCTAAAAAAAAATCTTGTCTGAAGCTATTTAAAGACATGCAATGATGCAACCATTTTCTGCCCATTTCTCTACCTTGTTTTCTTTTCAGATTTGTGGCTAGCTTTTAAAACAATTAAGATGTTTGGGGAAGGAGTTTATGATACAGCGTTATGGCAGTTGGATACAACTGGGCATGCTTTATGCCTGTGGCAGTGGCAAAATGTAACTTTGGATAGACTGCAGCTAGAAGCATGATCCCGAGACATTTTTTTATTAAATAAAGAGCACTTGTATGGAGACCACAGTTATCCTTTAAGACCATCTTTCAGGTGCATTTCAAGAAAAGTCCCACAAATGCTTGTCTGGAGTTTTTCATCAGAATTATTAACCTGCAAAATAAACTGACAAAATACAAAATGATGGATACTTTACATTTCATGTGAACACGATAAAACATTTCATGACAAATCATTTACAAACAAAATACATTTTGTTTTTCGTCCATGGCATCCATCATTTACAGGCGATTTATTAAAGATTGACAATTGAAAAGTTATTGCATTGCCAATCATCTGGACTGAATTAATGGTGCCTTTGGCCAATATGGCCTTTTAAAATATCCAGATTCATAACATACAGTACATTAATTATAGACACACAATCATTTATTAAAAGGCACATTCCACTTGTTTATCCCAGACATGTAACCCAACTTTAAGAGGTTTTATATTTATCAGGGATTAATGTAAAAAGCTTTAAAATGCTGTGTACAGCACTAGCCACTATACATTGAGCTGAGCTAACACAGCAGTTAACATGTTGTGCATACTAGCACCCATTAGAAAATCAAAGCTTAAATGAGCCTGTTCTATATTCACTACTTAAAGGGTAACTGTGGTCTCCAAACAAGGGTTAAAAAAGACTGCAGCTTTTCCTTTAAAATGAGCCCTAGTTCACATCTCTGGCTATAGCCAGTGAGAAGATATTTTGCAATTGAACATTTCTTGCTTCCATTTGGTTGAGGGACATCACCTGACTCTCTGCTCCTCTCCTCCGCCCCAGGGGAGAAGCAGGATCAGTTAAGACTTAATGCTGTGGGAAAATAGGAAGTACCTGCATAGAAATGAAAAATAAGTGACAGTTGAGAAGGGGAGCCTATTAATGCAGGCAGAGGCTGGTCACATGACTACAAGCTGGTCACGTGGCTAAAAACAAAATTAATATTGCTGGACCTTTCCAGCAATAACTTTTTTTGATTTAAGGTTAATTCTGAATGTACAACGCAAGGCTTTTTATATAACCCTAACTTGTTTGGAAAAATTGGAGACCAGTTACCCTTTAAATTGCAATTTCATGTCCCTCATTAAATATGTAAAATGACAACAAAATTAAAAACTTTTAAAATCACAAAACAGTATCCTAATTTTTAAAACAATTAAGTTTACAGTGTATTCATATTGCTACTCAATTCCTCTGCTCTGCATCCAAAAAGCCACCCCAGTCTCTAATTGAGCATTACCCAACAAAGTACATGGATGATGACTGTTAGGCTCCTACACATTTCCCACTGCTAAGAAGAACATAAATAAAGATCTATTTCAGAGATGTCAGAAAGTGCAGTTTGGGAAGTGGATTACATGGGGGCCAGAATGGAAACAGGACAGAGCCTAAAACAAACTGTAGGTGTGGACAATAAAAAATAGTCTAAATCAAGAAGTATGTACAACAATTTCTACATTAATTCTGCCAGGCTTTCCCTTAAGTACTGGGAATTTGACTACAAGATTGTAAAAATTCTTAATGTGGAAACAATAGATTAAAAGGATATGAATCATGGCTATTTATACAGTACAGAATCAGAATTAACATATCATTAAATCGCTGAATATTTTTACATCTTGAGAAACAAGCGGGTGGACAAGTTAACTACAAAAGTTTTAATATTATTTCCGGTGTGATTCACATTCAGTATTAAAGTGAGACATACATTATATAAAAGGTCCTAACCCCTTTTATTTCTTCTTAAAAAGTAAGTAACTTGAGTGTGTAGCTTATTGTGCAAAACTGTCCTCTTATTTAAAGAATGCTTGCTGTCCCAAGATTATAGCAGAACAACCCAAGTTATCTAACATCTCTTCCTTATGTTGTTAAGACAGTCTATGGAGAAGATTACAAACAATTATACTGTATTTAAAATTGTTCTTTAAGCACATAATAAGGCCTAATACAAAAGTAAAAGGAAAGACAATGTATCCTATTACCATGGTCTGTTTTCCCTGTAAAGTAATTTTTTGGTGTTGGTCTGTTGGTCTTTTGAAGAGGTAATTTAAAATTCAATTAACCTGAAATACAGATCAAACTTTCAGTTTTCCATAAGTTTCCCTCTCAAAGAGCACAGGCACTCGCAAAAAAGGCAACTTGTGAATAATTGTACTGGGTCCAACTGTTTTTTACTCAGTGTAAACCTTGGCTTAATCACCAGCACCCCACCACTCATGTTACTATTCAAAATGTAAACAGAGAGAAATATAGAAAGAATTAGAAAACCTTCTAGTTCCTCTTTCAGTGCACCACCGATGTATTCTAAACGGAACAGAAGTCCTGGTACTGCTGGGTTTATTGGATAGTTTCAATAGAGGGCTGGATGCCTTTTTGGAATCAGAGAAAACTTAAACTAATAATAAAACAGTTAATCCAGTTTTCTTGCAATTGCTATTTAAAACCAGGAAGGTGTTTCCCCTGTTCTGGGGTTTAGTTTGCCTTCCTTTGGATCAACTGTTAGACTACATTGGGAAATACTAGGTGTATATATGTCTTTAGGGTCAAAGTTACCCAACAGGTTACCAATGAAACCCTCAGTGGGCCCACAGTTCATTAACCAATCAAAACAGTAAGCATTGTTAAAATGTACAAACGGGTTAGAGGAAAAGTAAAGAGTATAAACATACGAAGTCAGGAGGAGTGAGAGAGAGAAAAGAGAGACATACATTTTGATTGGGTTCTTTAATGATACCTGGTGGGCCCCATATCTGATATTTCCCATTGGCCCAAAAGACAACAGTATAACACTGTCAGGGAGATTCACCCAGAGCCGCACTTGCTCCGGGCAAATCCCTCATAGCAGATTTACCAGAGGCAGCGCAGTTCTGGGTGAATCTCACCCACAGGTAAGTATTTAATGGCAGATATCAGCTGGAGTTACATACTCACATGTACACAGCCGTGCAGCCTCTGGTAAATAGACTTGCGGCGTCTACGAGTGTCTCTTCGATACTTCAGTCATGCTAACCATTCAGAAATCATTTAGCGCGACTTTAACCCCTTAAACATTCCCCTCTGTTTGTCTTTCTTCAGCCTCTGCTACTATTTATGTTACTTTGCATTCTGCTAATTCAAATCAATTGCCAGAATATTAGAAACAGGAAAAATTGATTAGAAGATGTTGAGAACCATGCTGTTTGAGTTGCATTGTTCTGCATCTGGATTAAATAATGTTTTCTATCAATAATGCAGTTTTGTCATTTATCCCATGATTGATTTTCATTAAAGAAATAGGATTGCCTGGAAACACAAAACACAGAGTGGGATACATTCAATAGAATCACAATAGGAACACATGGCAAGACTTTTCTGATGCCTACTGTAGCATATAGTTATCACGTAGCTTTTAATGAATTTGTTCGTGTTATCATTTGAGAGAATTAGCATTGATTGGGATCATAATATGATCTTCACATTCAGGTAAATCATTATCTGAATTAAATTTGTATATATAATTACCAAATATTGATATATTTGTAAGTGTCATTAATGCTGCAAACACAAATAATGCTCAGAATATTAAACCATTGCTTGCAAGCTAAAAAGGAAATATATAATGGGGAGTGTAAACTCTTAACCTACACTGGGCACTTGATAGAGATGTAATGAAACACTGCCCCAAACAGCCTGTATATACACCAGGCCTACTGGTCCAAACCTGCCTGTTTCTTGTTATGGGTCACCAACCGCCTTACAAAAATTAAATCAACCCATGAACAATCACATTTTGATTGTTCCTTATATATATTTATCCATCGGTAAAGGGCATGTCCATCCCCCAAACTAAAATTTCACCAACTACTTGCCCCACTATAGTTTAAAAAAATATTTACCTTACATCCCTGTTCCTTATAGTTCTCATGCAGTGCTTGTCCAAAGTCCATGAAACTGAAGAGTAGGGGCTGTCTTCCTGTCCAAAATGTTTCTGCCTCCTCCTTGTCCTCTGAGAGGACAGTGGCATGCACAGAGGAGCCCTTTACCCCCCTCCCTCCCACCATCCGGATCCATCCATGGATTGCCATCCACCTAGCATTTAAAGGGCATGTCCACCACCAAAACTAAAATTTAACCCCTTACTGGCCACATTAAGAAATTTAAAACAAGCCTTACCTTACATTTCTGCTCAAAATAGTTCCCCTGCTGTGCCCCTCCAAAGTCCAGGAAACTGCTGTGTAGGAGCATGCTGTGCCTGAGTCTGCCTCAACCTCGTCAAGGTTTGAGGCATGCTCAGTGCAGCCCTCCCCCCCTCCCTTCTCCTTTTCCCTCTCCCTCCCATTTTTTCTCCCTCCCCCTAACATTAAAACCTTTGGGTATGCGGTAGGGCATGTCCCCCTAGCCCCAACCACATTAATATTATTGTTAGAAAGTCCCCCAATCTTTACTACCTTCCTTCTCCTCCTCCGCTGTTAAGAACTCCCAGCAGCCACGACCATGATTGGCTGCCTCTCAGCCAATCTCGGACGCGGCTGCCGGTCCTGCCCCCTGCTTGCAATTCCATGCAAGCAGAGGGCCGGAACACTGCGGCAGAGGAAAGAGGGAAGGTAAGTAAGGATTGGGGACTTTCTAACAATAATATTAATGCGGTTGGGGCTGGGCGAGCATGCCCTACCGCATATCAAAAGTTTTTAAAAGGGGTGGACATGCCCTTTAATCCTTTTTCTGTAGTGTAGGGCATCCCTGTCCACCCCCGTGTTATTTAAAAAAAAAAAGAAGATTTAGAACGCTATTTACAGCCCTTCATTCCTGCGGTGCTCTCCATTGATGGAAGCAGCGTCTGTGTTTGGCTACCTCTCAGCCAATCACATAAGTGACTGCTGGTCAGGCCCCCTGCTTGCAATTTCTGGCAAGCAGGGTGCCGGATCAATGCACAGGAGGATTGATGGGCTACAAGTAACATTCTAAAACTTTTTTTTACATGCTAACAAGGTGGTTGGGGGTGGGCAAGGCTGCCCTACATTGTATAAAAATGTTTTTATTAGGGTGGGCATGCAAGTTAAGGGTAACATTTTGAAACAATCACTTCTTCTCTACAGAGTCCTAGACATGCTGGCTATTATTTCACAGATAGCGGCGAGTGTGGATGACTATCGTTATGGTATGATTCATTATCTGCCAAAAGTGATTTCACCAGCCGGTTGTCTGAGAGAGAGAGAGAAACAAGTAGCAAAGCAGCAGCACCAATACAACAATGAATAGTTGGGCGTGAATCACCTCAGGGTCCTCCACTCGACCCCTAATGTAAAGATACAGAAGTGACATCACTTCTGGTTTGACTTTGTATAAAATATGATGTTTCGGCACTGTTCATTTACTGCCCATATCTTGAGAAAGGGAGTTGTGTCTCTTCTTGTATGTATATATATATATATAAAAATAACATTTTCCAGTGGCTAAAAACTACAGATATTCCTAGAACAAAGGTTATCAGAAAAAAAAAAAATATTTTGTATTACAATAGATATATGTGTGTGTGCTTGTGTGGCCATTTAATTTTAAGGCTGCCCATAATGCCCCATTAATATTTTTAATGGGTGAAGTCATATTTATACTAATACACTAATCTGGAGCAACAAAAATCTACCTGGTCATTTTATTGCAAGATTTACAATAAATCACCTAATGGTTGTGAAGTCAAACGTCAACAAGATGGACAGCAGAATGGGACAATGTAGCAACACATTACTTCCTAACCTAACATATATTCTATCGCAATTGACCGATAACACACGCTTTACAGTCCCGTCCAGTGTGGCTTCAGCCTAAAATAACTTAAGATAAGCTAGGGACACACTTATCTAAAACCTTCATCTCCTCAATGACAGTTTTACCACAAGAGGGAAAACAGGGCAATTTCCCAGGAACCCAACTGTTAAGGGAAACTTTAAAACTATAGGCTTTGAAAGGTGAAGTGTTGAAGGGGGGCCTTTAAACCAGCCCCTACCTCCTATTCCCATCCTACTTTTAACTTCTTCTTCCTACTGTTTACTTCTTTGGCTTTTGATAAAGCAAAGGAAAATAAGAACAACAGAAAGTAGCGTACGTGTGTCAGATTTGTTCCAGCAATGCTTGTGCTCTTTGGCAAACTAAGATTACATTTTTCAAGTCTCTGACTCATGCTAAATTGTGGTTCTAAACACTGTGCTGAATCAGCTCCCTCCAGCATGACTAAAGGTGGCCATCCGCACTAAGATATGGTTGGCCATTTATTAAGAGATTATTACTGCATGTTACGGTACTTCTTCAGTGGTGTCTTGGCAAACAGGGAATCCTTTTAGTCTGAATACTGCATTGACCCTATTGATTCAATCTGTTAAATTGTTCCTGTGCATCTCTGCAAGAACTGGGCATAGAACCCATAGAACTCATTCATTCTAACTACTAAACAGGCAGCAGCACATCATGGCTGCCTTAACGTCCAATTTTCAAGGCTGCCTTTTTTTACCAATCACACAATTTACTAATCTGCTTTTATAATAAACTATTCTAGACACAAAACTGTAAAAACAATGGATGTTCTGCAATTCTCCAGCATTTCATCTCCACTCACCGCCATCAACTTTGTAACGTGCCTACAAATTGTCATTTTATTGCTTTAGTGTTTTTATGGATTTATCCAGCACTGAGGCAGTTATAGAACACAACACCACCACCGAGTCACTGAATGCTACATAAAATGCTGCTTATTAACAGAGCTGTCCAACTGTTTGTAATCCCTTTCATGCTTCCAAAATGAAGAACCAAGTGCATCAGTATTGCTTACCTGTTTTTAGTAGAGACCAGTAGAGACCAGTGAGACCAGGGGACCACCTAGCATTTCATATCTCTATTATCACTAATTTACATATCTATCTTACTCCAGCTTTCTCCTATTGTTTATTAAAATGCATTTCTTACTGTCCCTTTGGCTGAATTGGCTCTGTATTTAAATTTTAGTCGTTTCCTCTGTCTTATTGGGTGAATGGGCTGTGGGCCCACCTGGGGATTCCCCTGTAACCCTGTGGGCCACTCTGACACTGCCTGCTTCTAGTGCTTTAAAGGGAATGTTCAGTGGCAACAATCTTTTTTTTTTCAAATTATTAGTTTATTTTACACACACCTAGTTATTCCACATATTCTCTTCCACATACCCTTTACTATATGCCCTGCTGTTATATTTAGTGAGCTGCCATTTCTGGTTTTGTAAGGGTCCTTCTTCTTCCCAGAATGCATATTTCCATGGAAGGTTTCTAACAGTAATTTCTACTGATTGGCTGTTGGATGGGTCAAACATGCTCAGATCTCTACTGAGCAACTGAATCAACCCAGGGACTGGGTCATGGGCAAGACCATAATGGACACTAATATTTCAGAAGCATTTATTTATGCATAGACAACCTGCCCATTCAGCATTTCAAGGTAATTGAGATGGGAAAATGTTGTTTTTTTCCTAAAGGCATATGTTTTTGCACTGAACTTCCCCTTTAAGTTGTTGTGTGGTAACTGTTTTGCAGTTGGAGGAGAGAAAAACGTCTGACTAAATGAAACATTTTTACTTAATGGTCAGCACTGCTATCCAAGTCACAAAGGATCATCCCATTGGCAAGATGAATGACGTTAACATTGGCTACTGAAAACACAAAATGGTCAGTTGTAAATGTAGACACATAGTATCCATTAAAAAAAACAGGCATAATTTCTCTGCTATGGTTCTCTGCTATGTTAATCACTGAATAATAATCTTTAAAGGCAATAGAACATCTTCAAAGAAACTAGCAAAGACCAACAACACGATTAATATTAATTAAAGGCATGTCCACCCGAAAATAAATTTTTAATATATGCTCCCCCATGTCCCCAGCCCCAACCGCATATTTTTTTTTCAGAAAGCCCCCAAACTCTTACTTACTTCCCCTCGACCTCCGCCGCACTGCCGGCCCTCTGCTTGCGAGAATGCAAGCAGAGGGGCGGGACTGGCAGTCGCGTCTGTGATTGGCTGAGCGGCAGCCAATCACGGACGCGGCTGCCGGTCATTCAGTGCACGCGGAGGAAGCGGAGTGGTAAGTAAGAGTTTGGGGAGCTTTTTAAAAAAAAAAACATGGGTTGGGGCTGGGGGACATGGGGGAGCAGAATATTAAGGGGTTTTTCGCTAGGGGGAGGGATAGTGAACGGGAGGAGAGGGAGGGAGAGGGAGGGGAGGGAGGGGGGGAGAAGGGCTGCAGCACGCATGGCAGGAATCTCGGGAGGCCAGGTAGCAGGCAGTGTCCATATGGACCTGCAGCTCCTGGTGGGCAGTTGGAAACTTTGGGGGGGGACTACAGGAGAACCAGATGGAGTTGGGATGTGAGGTAAGGATTAAACTACACTACATGGTGGGGCCAGTAGTTGGGGGGATTATAGTTTTGGGGGTGGACATGCCCTTTAAACAGCAACTGCTAGGATCAGGGCACCTTATGAATGGCTACCCTTCTGCAGGTTGGTTACCTGGCTATTCTCAGGTAGTACCACATTTGACATTATTTGTAGTGAATTAATAGTAACCTGTATTCAATGATGTAGAGTCCAGGCAGGAACAATAGAGGGTCACTCTAGAAGCCTTTTCCACAACAGGTAAGTATCATATACAGTAATAGCAAAAGAGTCAAAGTCATACATACTTTTTTATGTGCTTTAATACCTGTGCTGAAACTACACATTTTGGGGAGACTTGCTCAGGTGTAAACAAACTACATAAATGCAACAACTTATAGAGTCATCAATTACATAATTACATAGCTTCCTCCCTCCTCACTACACTCAGTAACGATAAAGCTGTAGGATCCAATGTTATCGGAGCTTTATCCTTACCATGTGTAGCGAATTTTCTCAGCCACGGCCATGGTCTTGGGAAACATGCAGTCCTAAACGTTGTCCCTGTGCTGTGTATATGCTGTGTATAGAGAGACTGTACCCTGATCTTGTAGATCCAGTCTGTCATCTTTCAAACTGTGATGTGTGTACCCAACTTTACAATGCTTTACAAAATTCATTTTAAATTCTCAATTGTCCAAATTAAATCTTATTTTCATTTACAGATTTTTAATGGTCTCAATATTTCTAGGAGAATACCGGGTATATGGATGATCAGCTGATGGGTAATTAATCATTCATATTAAGGCATTTTATTATTTCCCAATTCTAAAAGTAAAGTAAGGCATGAAGGGTATTTGTGCATCTATTTCCATACAGATACTCCGCTTTCTCTGTACACTGTGGTTTAATCATTCCAGCTCACAATGCTTGCCAATTTCATCCGTTAGATAATGTCACTTGCGTCATACCCACAACCACAGCCATAGTCATAAACTTCCGTGTAAACACATTTAGAACTATTGAAAGTTTGTTAAATATTTAATATTGCCTGGTTAATAAGCCTTATAAATGTCATTCTTATCATGTCAATGGAATGTTTAGAAAGCTGCAGCATTGTGGCTTTATTGGGGCTAGTTCCAGCTAAACATGTCAGACTAACTATAAAGGGGAAGGTAAAAGGGGCATTCCAGCACCCAAAACATGCAATCTATCACTTTCATGGTGGTAGGCTACAACTCCTACCTCCATTTTTACTAGCAAGTGCAGATATATAATTTAAACATGGAGGGTGTCAGTGCATCAGAAGGGGAGCTGACAGCTGCACAAGGAGCGGCCATTTAAATAGGAATATCTCCGTTTGTAATTAAATACAGGATTTGTGTCTATGGAAATTATAAATTGCATTTATGCCCCAAACCTTATTTTTTCCAGTTTCTGCAGGAAAGGGTATGTGCCTGCATGCACACAATCTATGATTTAAGGTAGCACTTGAATACATTGATAATCCTTTCCCAAAAAAAGCTCTGCATCCATGTAACATTTGACTTTTACAGGGCCAAACAACAAGGAACAACTATGAGAAATCAATCACAGATTACTGGACGTGGTGGACGTGAAAGAATTTGGACAAACAGAAGATGTGGAATTATTTGATGAACATTGGTTTCCTGTTACATTCGAGAATGCTTCTTTGAGACCAACTTTTGCATTACGTTTATACAGAAACCTCCTTTGTAGATCATGACGCACAGTTTTATAAGCTTCATATCAGTTAGATACCAAAATAGCATTACTGGCTCCAAATCAAATCCTTATACAATATAAACCCAGTGAAACGGTTATTATAATAGTATTTAATGTACTTTCCTGATAACCTCTTTAAAGATACAATATCCACTCTAGGCCCAAATGTTTATTATGTGCCAGAGTGGGTCGATACAAGCCGTACACCGAACATCCATGTTTAAACAATTCTGCATTCTTGGCAGTGCACCTACAGTATATATTTCAGATCCTCAACAATAACTTTAATGACACTCAAAGGATATCTTCCACATCTTAGATCTGTTTATAAACCCATCAACGTCAATGACAGTCAGAAATAACGTCTTCATTCTGGACTCTGAGTGAAATGTTCATAGTCCATAAAAACATCAATTTCATTAAGGTCCTACAAGTTGTTTCTATGATGCTATATATACTGTATCTACCCATGACTAGATTGCAGTCTACAAGCAGTACTATGGGTTTAAAACAAAGTTAATGATATAAAAACACATTCCTTATGCTCTTAAAGGGCAACTGTGGTCTCCAAACAAATTATGGTTAAATGAAAGTCTGCAGTATTTCCTTGAAAATGAGCCAACAATCACATCTCTGTCTGGAACCTGTGAGAAATTAAATTGGGGTGAATATTCAAATTTCCTGCTTCCAGTTGGGTGACATCACCTGACTTCTTTCTGCCCCTCTTCCCTGGGGAAAAAGCATGCTCAGTTAAAGAGCACGTCCACCCTAATATTTATATAACTTAGATGCCCCCTGTCCACCCCCAACCTCAGACTTATTTCTTTAAAAAAAGGTCAGAACTGTACTTACAGCCATTCACTCCTGCTGCACATTAATCTGTTTCCCTGCTTGCCGGTACTTGCAAGCAGGGGCCGGACCAGCAGCCGTGTCTGTGATTGGCTGAGAGGCAGCCAATCACAGACGTGGCAACCATCAATGGAGAGCACCACAGGTCAAAGGGCTGTAAGTACAGTTCTAATCATTTTTTAAAAGAAATAACTCGGTGGTTATGGGTGGGCAGGGGGCATCTACAATAAATAAAAAGGAATTAACATTAGGTAGAATGGATGAATCCAGATGTTGAACTTTGGACAAGCACTGCAAGAGAACCATAAGGAACAGAGATGCTAGGTAAGGATTTTATTAAACTACACAGTGGGCCAGTAGTGGGTTAAATTTTACTTTTGGGAGTGGATATGTCCTTTAAGACTTAATGCTGGGAAAACAAGAAGTACCTGGGAAAAAAATTAACAGTTGAGAAGAGGAGCCTATTAATGCAGGCAGGCTGGTCACATGACTACAAGCTGGTCACATGGCTGAAAACAGGAAGTGATACTGCTCAAACTTTCCAGAGATCACTCTCAAATTTTATTTATTTTTTAGAGCTGTGATTTAGGTTTTATTTTTAATTAAAATTTCCTAACCTACCCCATCGAGCCCCTAGTGGCATCTTCCCAAGTCTAAAATACCATTCAAAATCAATTGAATGGAAGACTACAATGACCCTCACAACAAATATATTTTCAACCCTCAGAAAGCTACACTTCAAAAATCTTAAGGTTTCCACCCTAAAGCTCCATTTCCCAGAACCCCAATGCAACAAAAAATATGCAACCAATGCTTCCCTATTCAGCCCCTATGATTAATGTATTAGGGGAACAATAGGGTAGTAATTGTTTTCTTCTAGGATATTTTGAAAGACATAAAATAATCTGATTTTCTAGAATGTACTTTTGTTTAGAGAAAATGTACCAGTAGCAAGCTCTCCTCTGCTGCGTCTTGCAGAAAAGGTAGAATGCAGATGGACAAAGAGGGTCAGACATATTAATGAGGTTACTTTGTCACAGTTAATATATTTCACCAATACATGTATGTTTGCTTGAATTACCATTTCAATGTATCAAAGATGGTTTATTACACAAAGAACATGATTGTCTCTAAGCCAAGACATGGAAGGAGCTTACAATTGATTCTATTTCCAGTAGAAAAGAAAAGAATTGGGTTATATTAAAATGTTGGGTTTTGTTTTAATCTGACCCGCACACTAAAACAGAATCAGCAATCCTAGCTGGAGACTGGCCTACATGATTTCATACAAGACATTTTAATATCTGGTTCCCTTAAACAGAACTGATAAGTTACAATGTCAGTGATTACTGCTGATAGGTGGAAAGTCAAATGTTTGTTTTTCTTACTCAAGGTTTCTGAGGCCATAATATAGACCCTTTACCCCCATTTATTACATCATAAATATCTACGATGATGTAAAATACTGTTTTTATGTTTTTTTATGTTTATTGTTACGTTACAAGCAGCTTAGCAGAAATGCACCATCGCCCCTGCTAAAACCTATGATTTTACTAAAGTCTAAAGGTGATGTAATAAAAGTTCTCCTCGTTAAAAATGGTGCTAATTTTGCCCCACCCAATCAGATGTTAGCTTTCAAATGGTAAATAACATCTGATTGGTTGTGGCAAAATTAGCACCATTTTAAAGATAAAAACTTTTATTACATTGCCCTGTAAGAGTGATTGCTGGATGAAACCCCGAACCCTCTAATACCCCCAATATAATCTTAAATACCCAAAATACTTTGCAAATTTTGAATTGAAATTTATGCTATTAACAAGAACCTGTCAACTATCTACCAATCATGATCTCCCAGACTATTAAACAAAGATTATGTTCATTATCCTTTCATTGTCATATCGTAAATAGTTCATATAAACAAGTGATCTATAAAATATCATCCACTGTCATCCCTACATTGCAGGTAGGTTACTAATCCAGTGATCACCATTACAATGAGGGTCTTAACCTGCCTACACATAATTAACATTTACAAATAGATCCCTGATTCCCTTCAGATAATCTTATCTGGGAATAGTAATTTAGTTATCATATGCTAATTGATGGTCCCTCCCCAAAAAACTGGGGCCAGTATTATAAATTCTATAGAGGGCAATGCAAACAGAGATTCAAATTAGATCAGAATAGATCAGAATTCCAGCCGATGATACCTGCACCGTACTTTAAGGGGAAAAAAATGAAAGGGTGATAAGGTAAGGTGATCAGGAAATGGGAGAAGCAAAACACAGCAGGGAGAAAAGAAAACAAGACAATAAGGGTAGGTAAACCAATAAATAACACGCCACTTGAGACCTTTGGGTTAGGACAGCCCAGCACAATTAGATGCTTTTTGACAAATTTCCCACAAGGTAAACTTAGTAATTACATAGGACAAATGATATAAGTAGTACCAGCACTGTCAGCTGAGATACAAATGGGGTTATTTTATAAGTGGTGCAGACATGTGCTAGAGCTATTAATCTGCAGCCACCAATCAGATGTTATCAAATGTTTTGACTGCAGTAGGCAGACTAGTAAAACGGTATCATCTGATTGGCTGCTGCAAATAAAAAGCAAGACCAAATCATTGCACCTCTTATTAAATAATCCTTCAAGTTTGTTTACGTTAGAACTGTTTAGTTCTCCATTACAGCAGGAATCATTTCTACAGTTTAACCGTCTTTTATATAAAAATACAGAACATCACATTTGTAGATAAGTATCTCCATCTACTTTGATTTTCTGCATCTGGGTCAGTGTTCCAGCTAAGATTGAGGATTTCTGCACACGTTGCAATACACGGCAGAATAAAATGCAGTTTGTTTTTTTGCTAAAAACGCTGCATTAGCTGCTGGTTAAGTGAAACCATTCACACTTGCTTGTAATAGCACGCTGTAACAATTACACTCCATAAAATAAAATGGGTTTCAGCTGTCAACGGCGATCCATAGAAGGTATTTCCTTTTTCTTTTCTAAAATTCAGGACGTGTTGCCATAGATTGCAGCCCTAAAAGAGATGTTTATTCCCGAACGCCATGGGGAAAAAAGGAAAATATTGTGTAGATAATGTAAAGGCAAATTATGCAGCGGGCACCCGATCCACAGCGGTTAAGGCCTTCTGTCCAAACTTTAATTTGTTTTGTGTCAAAAAGAAGAAGGTAATGAAAGTCTTATCGCAGGATTTAATCTAATTACCCCCTCTGCTATTGCTGCAGGATTCCTGGCTATCCCCACACAGCCTCTGACTTCTTGTCAATAAATGCCTCCCGTGACCTTTGTGCTGGGGCAGACAGCCCAACACAATTAGATGCATTTTGACAATTTCTCACAGGGAAAACTTAGTAATTACAGAGGACAAATGATATGAGTTGGACTAGCGCTGTCAGCCGAGATGCTTCCTTTGCACCAGCTAGGAACTACCAGTAAAACCCAAGTGCCTTCCACTGAAGTAATAAACATCTATGAAATGCGGAACTTGATTGGTTTGTGTCTTTTATAGCTCACCGTTAAACTATAAAGATCGTCAGTCAGTTAAAGGACGCTGTAAGCTGCTTAGAGGAGCAATTGCGTACAATTTATCTGATCTGCACTGAATGTTTATTTTAAAAACAGGTAGAAAAAAGAGAGATAGAGAAAATAAACACATAATTGTGCACCAAATAAATTCTATTAAACAAATATTCAACATAGGAACTTTTATATGAGCCTGAAACCATCCCTAATGTATTACAGTCCAGAGACAGAATGGATAGGATTTTTAAGGACCATTAATTGAGCTGGAATGATATTATCTATGACATGGATGTTCCCTTATATTTATTCTTGTTGATAAAGCTTAAAGGGCAATTAGAAAAAATATTGTTACTTTTTTCTTATTGGTGTTCTACATATTGTCTTTTTGAAAAATCAGCCGATATTATTTCCTTTTTCCCTTGCTGTGATCCATTTTAGGTTTTGCATCAGTTCTTCTTCCCAGTATGCACACTTCCTTGAAATATTCCTAATAGTAATTATTACCTCATTTGGGTGTTATTATAGTGTAGTATATTATAGTATTTGATGTACAATAAAAACATCCATCCATCCATCGAGTCCAACCTACTCAGAAACAGGCAGTGTGAAGTGGAAAACTTCCTTGAGCAATCAAAAATATCCTTGGGTAACTCCAAACCTTTTGTATCAATACCAGTAACATGCAACATTCTTTAAGGGAGATTCAATAAAAGTTCTTATCGTTTAAAATGGTGCTAATTTTGCCCCAACCAATCAAAGGTAACCTTAAAATGTTAAATAAGATCTGATTAGTTGGGGTAAAATTAGCACCATTTTAAACGATAAGAACTTTTATTGAATCTCCCTGCTTGTTTTTAAAAACAATTTTTGGAAATTTTCTAATGAACCTGCCATCACTACGTCCAATGGAAGACAGTTCCATAGTTTCCCCATCCTCACAGTGAAAAACCCTTTCCAAACTTGAGAATAAACTTTTTTCTTCAAGTCTAAAGGGATGTCCTCGTGTCCTCTGACATGTTCTATTGGTGAACAATGCCCCAGATAGTTTATTGGATGGCCCATGAATGTATTTTTACACAGTAATCATATCCCCACACAAGCGCTTTTTTCAAGTGTGCATAACATTTTAATGGACACTATTACAGGAATACAGAAGTGAGTAGTTTTTTTTATTTATATATAGAAAAACCGCTGGATGGGCAATGTAATGTTAGTAGTATGTAATAATATTATTTTTTTAGAAAGTATATGTATTTTGGCTGAATTTCCACTTTAATATATATTACACTTCTGTATTGTACATAGTAATGAAGCTTGAATAAAGACCCACGTCCTTCTAGTCCAACCTTTATACCCTACGTATTAACCCATACCGAACAGTTGATACAGAGGAAGGCAAAAGAAAAAAAAGAAACAGCTGAAAAGGGAAAAAGAAAAATCCTTCCTGACTTCTCACTGTAAAGAAACCTTTCCTAACCTGAACATGAAACTTATTTTCCTCCAATCTTAAAGGATGTCCACGTGTCCTCTGATATGACCAATCAGTAAACAATGCACCAGAGAGTTTATTATATGACCCATTATTTGTATAAAGTGATCATATCCCCTAGCAAGCACTTCAGTGTGCCACTGATCCAATCAACATACAGCTGAGCAGGTCAGAGGAAATTAGGTTCAGCGCACATAATTATAGAGTAATAGATTAGTTTAAGGAACCCTATATTGAACCCAGTTAATTTCCTAGTGAATGTAAGGTTCAGGGCTGTAGAACCTCTGTAATAATAATAGTACCAGGTATATATATTTTTAATAAGCGGGAGACAGGTTTAACAAAGTGTGCAGTGTTTCCAGGATGTTGACCAACATTTGGACTACAGAATAAACAAGAGCTTATGTACTCCAAGGGGTGAGGACATACGGTAGCTTTTTATGGCCTCACCTTGGGTTTTTGCTAAACTATTTTTGCCATCATGTTCAGCTACTGTATCTGTTTACTGAAAAAGTTGAAAAATGACTGCAGCAGAAAGTTACCCTAATGCATTTTTTATGTGTCTGCATGTTTATTGTACTTTCATAAACTGCCAGAGTTTTGGAACAAAGCACTGTATTACTATAAACCATAATATATAGGGCTATCACTGCCACAGTGCAGGATCTACACCATTCTAGGTAAATATTTATGCGCAGAAAACAGTCTAATAGAAATAGATGCCATTTAGAAAATATCTTAGTATAGAATATGTCTTAGTTTTAGTGATAGACTAAGGTGCCGGAGACCTAAAAGAAGACATTAGACCAGGGAATGTTTTTTCTTTGGCTTTGAACTTCACTTTCCACCTCTCTCCTTCTGTCTTCTTCATTTAAAATGGGTTTTATTGAGATATGGGAAGACAAGACCCAAATAGCAAGCAAGTGTGGTCAGAGATCACTACCTACCATCTCTGCTGGAATTGGCAAGCTACAGTAGTTTAGCTTCTGGGCCCCATATTAGCTACCTCTGGTTGGCTCTGGGCAGTTCTATTAGGCAGGATCCTAGCCTGGAAAGATTTTAGGGGCATGAGTGTGCCTGGCGATCTCTAGCCCCTCAATAAAGAAACATTGGTATGGGCAATCATAGTGCAGAACAGTATAGGTGCAGATATGTCAGATTAAAGAGAACTATAGTGCATATAAAGTTTTAAAAAAATGGTTTAAAAAAAATTAGGGTTGATGACACATCTACAAGGAGTTTGTATGTTCTCCCCATGCTTGTGTGGGTTCTCTCCGGGCACTCTGGTTCTCCCCACAATCATATAGACATACTGATAGGTTGTATGTGTCAAATAAATGTACTTAGATTGTAAGCTATTCGGGGCAAGGCCTGATGTGAATGTATACATGTAATTGTAATACGCTATATAAAAACACAATAATAATAATAATAATAATGTTAATGGGTAACCTGTCACAGACAAAAGGTACATTTTTACCTTTTGTACTTTTTTAAATGTGCCTTAAGATGCTGCAGTAACACAATCGTGTGCATTACCAGTAGTTTGGGCACAGACGGCCTGGAGTACACAGCACAGCGAGGATTCTTTTAAATCCCAATACAACTGGGTGCCAAAGAAATGCTGCACTTCTAAGATATACGATGTCTATTTTGTATAAAGCAGGAAAAGCCAAGTCATGATCTTGTGTTTCAGAAGTAAATCTCTTAACATGCTCATTAAGGTGCTGACTGGATTATGCATGCCGACAGGACCGCTAAAGCAAGAGAGCTGGAAGATGGATATGCCTGCAATAGAAAGTTATTATACAGATACTGTAGTGCATCTATATTTACTTGCACTGTAATGAGCTTTCTGTATTATAGAAACCAAGTGAAACTACTAGGATGTTTGTGCACAACCCTGATCCCTGATTAATACTCAATTCCTAATTAAGCTATTTCATAGCTTATCCCTTTTTTCTTTAAAGGAGAACCAAACCCAAATTTGTCTACCACCATATAATTGGAATGCATCTACCTAAAGATCTACCCCAATAATGTCTCTCTAGTTGTTCTATGCATTCTGCAAGAGATATCCTTTTATACAAAACAATCCCAAGCTATGATTTAAGTCTTTACCTTTTTATTTTATTTAAATGATTTGCTTGAACATAGGAGCCAAGGACTGCATTGCTTAGCAACTTACTTTTTGGTACTTCGCATTAAATTCTGATTCATTTAGTGGCCCGTTGACTACTTTATGATGCATTGTCAGAGAGACTCCCAGCGCCTCTGGGCAAAAGTTTATTCATAGGAAAAACCAGTAATAGAAACATCTGCCCATCCAGGAATTTCTAGATTTACAAAGCTCAAGTACAGATTTATGGTCGGAGAATAAGCTTTATTGTAATGAGGAGGTCAAAGCATCATAAATAGGTTTTCAGTTTAGTAAGAAGGTGAAAAAAAACCCTGGTATTATATTTTCTCCCTTAGTTTTATATAGCACTATTAACTATATGCTGTGCCTTACATAGAATACTTCAAGCTTGGTCCCTGCTCTCTAGAGTTTGAAGCCTGAGGCGGATACTATGATATGAATAATGCACGGCTTGACATTTTATAGAACAGAAAAAAGAAGTTGGTATATTACAGCAGGCCAGTGCAGGAGAAAGGTTGGTGGGAATCTATATCTTTGGAGCAGTCCTACCATGTGAGTAATAGATGTTTGCTTTAAACTGAAGAAGAGTCTCTTACCAATCTTTGGGAACAGGTAATGTTTTGAAAACTCTCTAACACAAGAACTCTTCATTAATTCAAGATCTAAATTGTGCGTAGAGCATTAAAAAAAAACACAAATTGTAGCAGTTTATGATATTTGGAGGTTTATTTATTCAATTTTCAATAATTTTAAAGGAGAATGAAAGTCTCATGATAAATTAAGTTCAGGTTATTCCCCATGTAATGAGAATCCAAAGTACAACATGATAAAACTATTCCAAACCTTTATGCATTATTGTTCCTGTTTCCCATGGTTCTTTGCTGCTGGTAATGTAAGCCTTATTCAAGTCTATGGATCTGATGCCATAAAGTTTTGGCTCCCAAAGCAGCGTTACTAGTAGCAGAGGAACTTGGAGGGGAAAGGAGATGGGCATTACACACAAATATCACTTTTTTGGTTAAAAATATAGCAGTTTTCATTCTTCTTTAAAGACAACTTTTAGTCAGTTAAAGTAAATGTTGATTTGAAATTGATATCTCTAAACAGAAGCTGAACAATTAAAGGAGCTTTGCTATACTCCATCTCCAAATTACTATCCTGTAATCCTTCTTAAAGGGCATGTCCACCCCAAAACTATAATCTCCCCCACTGCTGGCCCCAATGTGTAGTGTGTAAAAATCCTTACCTTACCTCTCAGCTCCAAATGGTTCTCCTGGAATGTCCTAGAAAGTGAACACAGGGAGCCTTGGAGGGAGGGAAATTGTTTCCGCCTCTGAGGCATCCTCTCAGAGGTTTGTGGCTTGCTCAGTGCAGCCCTCCCCCCCTTCCCTCCCTCCCTCCCTCCCAACCCCTGTAATTTTCCCTCTGCCCCTAGTGTTTAATCGCTTTTCTGTAGTGTAGGGCTCCCTCCCACAGCCCTAACCGTTATAATTATTTGTGCAAAAAAACTCCCCCGAACTGTACTTACATTACCTGTTTCCCCCAGCATTATGGATAGCCAGAAGCTACGTCCGTGATTGGCTGCCTCTCAGCCAATCATCGACGCGGCTGCTGGGCCAGCCTCCTGCTTGCAGTTTGATGCAAGCAGAGGGCCGGGACTGAACGTCAGAGGAACAAATAACTGCACAAATAACTATAGCGGTTGGGACTGGGGGAGGGAGCCCTACACTACAGCAAAATATAAAAAAGGGGTGGAGATCCCCTTTAACAGCACCATTTTTGGCTTTAAAGATTAAATAACTAAAACAATTACTAACCTGGAAAGTTTATTTTTACTTGTCTCATTACTAACCAGATATTTAAGTATAATTATTGTCCCTATTCTGTCAGAGTAAGCTGGCCCCTCCCTCCATGCAGTAAATCATGGCTATGACTGCTGACATCACAACCAATAATTTACTGCTGTTTCACCTGCTACCCCCTCTGCACATGCTCAAGCATATAAAAAGCTCTTGGAACAGAGGGAGGAGGCCGAGACCTTTGTTAGGAAGGATCAGAACATACGGTATATCCTTGAATATCTGGTTATAAATGCAATAAAGTGGTAAAAATAGCAGTTGGGGTTACAGGCAGATAACCAGTTTTTTTTAAGGGTGGACATGCCCTTTAATTACTTCTGGTTCCCTTCACGCCAAAGTACATACTTCATACTTTCTTGATGCCAAAAAAATGTTCTGTTAACAGTAGGTATCTAAGGGGGAGGTAATTGGGACTAGGATTTTCATTTGGTCCTCTTCATAGTTTTCATAGATATCCAAACAATATCCCAGCCCCCATGATGATAAATATCATATTTTACAGGCGGAATCTGGAATTATGGGAACACAGAGCGCGTGGAGATGCATCTAGAGTGATGAAGAATCTTTTAAATAACATCTTAGGAATTTAGAGATTGATGACTTTGCTATGAGGATATAACACAGAGAGCCTTAAACATGCATTTAGGATCAGTAATTATTCATTCGAATTGACATACAAGTTGTTTACATCCAGCGCATGCAATTTTTATTGCAGTGGTTTTGCTTATCTGCTCTGATATCTGAATATACCATTAATCTCTAGTATAATCAAACATCCACCCCTCTTCAGCGAGAGCTCCATTTATATCAGCCGTGGTATAAATTATACATATTCATTATGAAACTAGGCAATTTTAAATGAAATAAGAGTTAGGAAATAGGGAACAAAATGTGGGGCCTACTGAACTCCAATTAAGGCTTCAACAGTTCTGAATTTAAAGGGGTACTAAACCGAGTTTCTTTAAACTCTGTTTAGATTAAATCTATCATTCCTAGGAAGCAGTGATTACTGCTACCTGCCATTTATACTAACTATCCCTTATCTAGAAAGTTAACAGATCACCTTGTCTTCAGCCAAAGACATCATTTTTCCCTTTGACAAACCTCCTATACCTGACAACCCCCTTTTTCTCTAACATTCATTCCTATGGGTGATCTTCCACTTTTTAGATCAAGGATTGTAAGTACAAATTGCAGGTAGGAGTAACTCCTCCTACCTCAACAGGTATGACAGGTATTATTTTGAATTAAAAAAAAGACTATCCCCAATTTACATATAAATAAAATATTCTGAAAATGAAATGATGTATAATAGAATGGAGTTTAGGAGGAGTTCATGGCTATCCAAGAAAAGTAAAGTCCTGATATTTAACCCTACAGCAAAAATCAGGAGCACAGAGAAAGGTTGGGAATTGATATTCATGACCCCTGATCCTGTGATTGATGAGTTGAGCATTCCAATTGAACCCCACTCAAACAATGACTGGCTTTTACCATTGGTACAATCAGACAATCTCAAATTATTTGCAGTCTCCTACTCAGAGATCACATAAGGTTTTGAATATCCTTCCTTAGAAGTGTACATGTCAGCCAATTGAAGATATTTTAATAAAGACACAATGTGCAAATACATTATAAATATCCTATATGCTGCTTTGACATTTTACCAACAATGAAAATGCTGCTTTGGCAGACTTTGAAGATTATGAATTCTTATTTATACATTTTACTTCTGCTGATTCCTCCTGTTTACGTTCTTGCCATGTCTTACCATCCTCTATATTTACATTTTATTTTGCTTTAATGAGTGAATTGGGTCCAGTTGGGTTTTACCTTGTACCATGGTAGGCCAGTCTGACCTTATGGTTGGCATAACCTATCACCTAATAGGAGGCAATATTTTGTCCTGATCTACCAGTCAGCCCATTCGACTTGTTAGCTAGTCTATTACAGCACAACTGATCGTACAGTCCATAGAAAACCGAATGACCTACAACTTACTGACATATCCAATTGAACTTTTGTCTGAAGTATTTTGACTTGATTGACCAAAATATTGTGGCAGGCAGGTCGAAATCTCACCTGATGTGTACTTAGCCTAACTTCTAAGGGCCTCCCGAACTTTAGGTTTCAAAGGTGGTTGTTAAAGGGGAACCTCAACATCATATTTTGTCAGTGGGGCCCCCACAGATTTTAAACCGGCCTTGTATGTTTGCTAAATTGCAACTTCCAGCTTCTTAAATAGACAAACCTGCCTGAAGTCGGTGACGGGGCAAAAATACACACACCAAATCAGTTTTCAGAATTGTCAGACCTGCTGTGTTAGATATTTCCAGTGGGATTAAATAAATGTAATTTATATTTATGGACAAAGACACATTCAAACCAAGCAGCAGTAAATCCTCTTCTTATTGCATGTCACAATTTCACGGCCAGGGAAAGAAAAAGACCATAAACCATTGCCCATAAATATATTTTACATTTTAATGTTTAATATTTAATGAAAGGGACAGTCTGATTATTTTTAAGGGACATCACCAAAGGATTAAGTAGGTTAGGGAATGTTTTGGCTAGATCTCAACATCAAAGTATAAGAAGTGCATTTGCAGATTTATTGAGTGGATCGCACACACCACGTTTCGGGGGAACACCCTGATCCCTTTCTCAAGTAACTAGAGCTTTGGCTTCCTTGGAAACATGGAAATCCCCTATAAGTCATTTCTCCCATTATTCATTCATTCATTCTTATTATTCTTCCTATAGACACCTAGTAAAATCATTTAGAATAAGATATCCAAATAAAAGAGAAAGAATAAAACAGCATCACAACATCTCAATATGACAAGGCATACCTAACAAAAGGGAGGATTTATCTCGTTCATGGGTTAAAGTGACCATATAACTCTCATGCTGAGTAGTTTAGGAGCTGAACCAGAAGCTCCATTACTGAAATTAAGGAGACAAGAAACAGTCCTGTAGAAAGATTCTGGCAGGTGCCCTTGGCAATGAACCCTGGGAAATGGAACCAAGTTTAGGTTTATCACACCTGATCTTGCATTTTCAGGAATATCTCAGTTTCCAAAACATTTCCAATGAAATCTATCAAAAGGCTTCCACGTGAATAAGCAAACAAGCTTTTCGATTAATGAAATTAAAACTGTGCCACTGAAAATTGAAAAACTAAGAGTTTCCTCCATAACCTTTGATCCATGCAAAGCACGGCCAAAGCCAATCCCTCCTTAAAGCTCCCCAGAACAAAAAATGATGTCTACCGGTACTTTAGGATATATCTTGATTTTTGCTTTCTTGCAGTAACTGACAGTTTTCAAGCTCCTCCCCGTCCTTCATTATCACAAATGGAATCATTAATGACAATAACATGAATAGAATTAATCCATATCATATCACATTGACTCCTTAATTGTTCCTTAAAGGATAAGTGCACTGTAAAATCAAGTTATGTTCATTTGGAAGCTGCAGCTTTAAAAATACCGTTGCCATATATTTTTTTTAACCTGTGTCCCTCCAGAGCCTAGCTTTGTGCCTTGGAAGTTGCTGACATCTTGTTACTGGTTTGCCCTTGTATTGGAGATGGCCGTCCCCTGGGTGCTCAAGGGGAGCACCCATGTAATGTATAAATACATTAACGGGCCATACAATAATCTGGGGCATTGTTCACCAATAGAGCATGTCAGAGGACATGTGGCCATCCCTTAAGACTTGAAGAAAAAAGGTTTAGGCTTCAAGTTCGGAAAGGGTTTTTCACTGTGAGAACGGTAAAGCTATGGATCTGTCTTCCAGTGTACATTGTTATGGCAGGTTCATTGTTCAGTTTCAAAAAAAAGCTGGATGAGTTTCTGCAAACGAGGAATGTTGCACGTTACTGGAATTGATACATAAAGTATCGTTGATCCAGGGAAATTTCCGATTGCCCCTTGGAGTCAGGAAGTTTTTCCCCCCTTCATAAATTTAATGGGTTTTTTTTTGGCTTCCTCTGGATCAACAGTTAGGCAGGAAATGAGGATATTGCTAGATGGGTTGGACTGGATGGACAAATGTCTTTATTCAACCTCAAATACTATACTTATACATTTCCATACATAACTGCTATTAAGGAGCAATGCTTTAGAAATGTGGAAGAATGCAAATAAATATAGGTAGCCCCCCGTTTAGGGTGTTTTAAAAGAAATACCGTATTATAGTTATGCAGGCATTAATTGCTACATAATATTCACAATGCCCAGTTCCTTAGACAAATAAATATGATTCTAAAAAAAATACACAATATAAATTCACTAATTTAGTATATTTTAATATTAGCCTTAATCTAAATGATCTGTAATTATTCTAATTTTACTTAAATTAATGATTTGATTAATTTGTTTTTATATATTTGCATATGGATAAATAAATTCATTCATTAATGATTCAGGAAGATATTTTCTAGTGAAAATAGATCTAGTGAAATAAGATCATGTTTCTATCGCTTGCTATTTTAAAAAGATGGGATACTTTTACCAGTAAACTTTGTAGAAATCAGTTTAAAAGCTCCAAGGTTCAGATAGAGAAAGAGAATAATTATCTTTATTTGAGCAGAGAGTTAACTACTTCTAAATAGCTATATATATAAGTATAATAGCCCTAATCACAGTGTAAAAATTGCCCATGAGAAGCTGGAAATGGCATAAACAGGGTAAACAATGGAAAAAACAGGTTTAGAAACTCCTTTCTTAGGTTGGGTATACATGGGACAAATCATGTTGGGCTAGAGATGGCCGAAACTCACCAGTTTGTTCCATTTTCGGATTCCTTGGATCTCTGGGAAATCCTGAAGATCAGAAAATCTAAAAAAAGAACACATTTTTGATTATTATCGAATGTTTGAGGCTATTTTCGATAATTTTCTAAAATAGCCTTGAACGTTCGATAATCCTCGTTCGATAATCCTCGACTTCTTTCGAGTTTTCAATCGTATTTTTCAGGATTATCGAACATTCAAGGCTATTTTCGGAAATTATCGAAAATAGTGTAGAACATTCGATAATATTCGAAAATGCGATCCGAAGTCCCGAAATCCAGTCCGGATTCGGATGGATCATTTTGGTATCTGGGTCCGACTTGGATCCCATCTTTAGTTGGCACCCACACAATATTTTCACCCGACTGACACATGATAATATCGGACTGTCGGAGAAAATATTGTATGGTGTGTACCCAGGGATGTGGTTAAAACAATTTTGTGCTAGGGAAAATTCACTGTGAAGTTTCATCCATCGCTACTGATCATTAATGTTTTAGCACATGCATATATATATGGACACAATTCAGAAAACTCTGAGTGTACAAAGATGACAATGGTACCAAAAAGGCTAAAAAGCAATCTACTTTATAGTTTGCTTGTACTGAAGTGAACTGGTTACCATCACATTTCCATATTTGGTGCAGCATCCAAATGCAGATTTGTGACTCATTAAATTTATTTTTATTTAGTAGATGTCCAAGATTACTGAACGGAGCACTTTTATATTTAACATTATTGATTACAATACTAATTCTGTTAAGTAATTTTAGTTTACAGGACATCCATCAACTCTAGCACTTTAAAAACTGCTGATGTAAGCAACATTCCATAACATAATAGATTATTCTGTTTATAAAGGGACTTCATAGAGCAAAATGTGGTTTTATAAATATTTAACATTAATAATTATTTACTGCAATTAAAATGTTCCATTGTTTTATGCTGTATATGCATAGTATACACACACACACAACAGATTTACACAAAATGATTTCTAGGAATGCATTTTTCTAATGCTGGCCACACACATAGTGATATTGGATGATATGTGATAACATCTGATAATCTCTTTGTATTTGCTTTTTAATCAATAAATGGAAAAGAGACATAAATAAAGTTTATAATATTGAGTAAATAATAGGCCACACTACCTCCAATGTTCTATACATCCATTATGCAGTTCCTTAATGCCCAGCCCCCTTTCAATATAAAACAAAAAAAACAAAGTAGAACCGTACTAATATAGCAACAACAAGCATACACCAAGCTGTGTCTCACCTCTCCCTTTGCTGTGGCTGATGGGCGATTAATCTGTGGGCAATAGTAGTCAGCACTACAATCCCCCTTATGTGGGTAAACCCAGTTAAATGTACACAGTACAAGCACATGCTCTGTAGTGCTTAACAGATCAGAACAAGGAAGTTGCAGCCTTGCTTCCTAGATGCTGACAGCCAATCACATAACGGCACAGGGATCCTCCCAGACACAGAATAGGGATTTTATTATCCCCCCCCCTCAAATACATTCAATGATGTTGTCCAAACAATAATATAATACTTTCACTAAAAAAAAGGAATAATAATTTTTCAGTGTATTTCTTAGCTACCATGAAACAGAATATTAAGATTTCATTAAAAAAATTGGGAAAATTGAACATTTATCCCTATCCTAACATAAATTCTCTGTGATCCCATAGTACATGTAGAAACTTTATCTTTTGCAGAACATTAATGAAACAAAAAATAATAAAGTTTGTCTTGAGAATTGAACCTATGACTTTTTGGACTTTTTGTTTCTAAAACTTGCACTTTACCAGGTGACTCACTACTACAGGTGCATGGAAAATTTTGCTAGGAATAGAATAATAATTAAAAAAAATCTGTAAAAGTTGGGTGTAATTCACACTGGCTGATAAACTGCTAAATAACAAATGCAGATAGCAAGCAGCATTCAAAGTCTTATTGGGGACTTCTATATTGGTTTAGAGATACCTACATAGAAAGAAGTCTATGCATAGAGACACTGAATACTGGGGTTAGGAGGTGTGGCTGTTTGGTGACTACATGGGCTGTCGGCTGTTCTGGCAACAACATGGTCTCTGAGGAAGCGGCATCTTGTAACGTAAAATGAGTAAGACTATTGTTTTTTCTCTCCACTTGTATTGCACTGGTGGTTTTGATGTCCTGTTTAAAATATGTATCAATAAATTGATGTAAGACCCATCTGTGGCCCCGTTGTCCTGTTGACGGAGTGGTCTGCCTCTATACACTAGGGATGGACTAGAACTCGTACTATTCAAACTAGTTTGGGTTTGAACTAGTTCAATTTTCTGGGCTCTCGGGAGTATTGTCGAATGTCCAAGCATTTCCGAACGTTCGACAGGCCTTGAACGGCCACTTCCGAAAATTACCAAACAGCAACTTCGGTGGTCCCGCAGCTCGAAAACGGGACTCCCTCCCGGGTCCTTACAAGGATCTTTGTGGCCCTGACAAGGGCCCTTTGGGGCTTAAGGGGTCCCGCAGTTCGAACCGGGACCCCTCCCTGGCACTTATAAGTGCCCTTGTGGCCCTAAAAAGGGCACTTGGGGCTTAAGGAGTCCCGTAGCTCGAACTGGGACCAGCCTCCCTGGCACTTATAAGTGCCTTTGTGGCCCTTAGAAGAGACCTTGCGGCCCTGACAAGGGCCTTTTGGGGTTTAAGGGGTCCTGCAGCTCGAACTGGGACCCCTCTCCCCAGCCCTTGTAAGTGCCTTTGTTGGGGGTCCTGCAGCTCGAACCGGGACCCCCAGTGAGCAGCTCTTAAAAGAGCCCTTAGGCATGTCTTCTTTCTTCCATCCGGTGACACCAGCTCCGCTGAGGCCACTGACCCGAGAAGTAGCCCTGCGGCCGCCAGGGGTACCTCCGGGGCTGGTAGCCTGAACGAGTCCGATGTTACCAGTGTCTTGATCCGGCGCGATATCTTCGGGCTAGCGACACCAACACCACTGAGGTTGCCGATGCCAGGCAGGCTCACTGTGGCCAACAGTGGAGCCAATGTTGCTAGCCACTTCTTTCTTCATCCATCTACTGCAATGGCATCTGAGCTTCACAGAGGATTACACCTCTTTATATAGGTTTGCAGAAAGTCCTAATCAATTTCTGATTGGTCAATTTTTCAATGCTTGGTTTACAGGGTTTACATTAACCAATCAGATTTTCTGATTGAGGCCACCGGCAGTGCTGGAGGTACGCAGGGGTAATTCTCGGGGTCGGTGGCCTCAGTGGTTAATTGTTTTTGTATTTCTGTTAAATTTGGAATTTTAGTAGTTAGCCAGTTTTTGGCTATTATTGTTTGTATTATTGAAATTATATGGTAAATTATTGTTTTTTGTTCTATAGGAAAATTATCAAGATCCATTAGGAGTAAGGTGAGTTGTGGGTTAAGTAGGAATCTCATTTTAAATTAGTTTTGTAGAAAGCTTTGTACCTTCAGCCACATTTTTTTTAGTTTTATACAACTCCACCATATACTGTAAGTAACCATGTCCCTGGTTCTTTTCCGCATCTCCAACATGTTGGAGATACAGATAGGAACCATTTAGCTACAGTAGTTGTGTTGGTATCCTATGGAATCTGTAAAATATTTTTCTTGACATCTCCCAATGGTTAACACATTTAGACAATTTAAATGGCAACATTAGTGCTTTATTCCATTGGTCCCCTGTAAATAATTGCTTCAAATCGGTTTCCCATGTATTAATATAGTTGTTCTTTGATATTTCATTCTTATTATGTATTGCTAAGTAAAAGATCTTTACTGATTTATAAGATACTGGTAACTGTGGTGGGAAAATAATTTCTCAATTGGGTGCGTATCCCCTGCAATTTTGTTCCTGATATATGGAGTCCATTGCCAGTGTAGAAAGAGGGAAGATCAAAAGCCAAATGGGCAAAGGAATATTATATAGAATTTGTTCATCCAACTCCACCTACAGTATCTTAATAGATTATGGGTGCTGTTTTACTGGAGAGTCTGGGATAGCCAGGCTGCTATGTACTAATGGTAAAAGGATGAGAGAGAAGTCCCTACCAGGCATATTGGTCTTTGAAGTGTATTTCCTCTAATTATAGGCCTTTTTTTGTCCTATATAGATCTTGTAATTTCTTTATGACAATTATTAAAATCCTTATGTTGGACCTAAAAAGGTAGAGCCCTGAACAAATCGTTGTTTTGGCAGGATGGTCATTTTTATAGCATGTATTCAGCCAAATGATGATAGATGTCCACTTGCGGAGCATAGTTAAGGATAGTTAAATGCCTTTTGACTGTTTGACTATATAACTGCCATTGACTATAGCACTTTAATATATGAGGGTGTACTGGTACAATATGGGTTGTTTTTAATGTTTTATATGTGTCCCTGTCATTATTAAAGGTTGTTTAGTTAATATAAGAGGTACTCTGTTTATTCTTATTATTAAAGTGTTGCAGATTGGTACCATAGTAACTGAATGGAGGGATAGGGGGATTTGCTGAATTGGACTAGATTTCTAGCCATATTAAAATTGCACTTTCTAGCCACCGAAGCTACTCATTATGCTACTTCTCTCCTAAAACAAAGACAACACCCAGCAGATAAACTGTGCCTACAGCAGTTTATCTGCTGTAGGCAGATAAACTGCACCCAGTATGATTGGATTATGGGACATTTCCAAATGATATGAAGAGGGAAAATCTTTGATCACATCACCCCCAACATTTATTTGAGACTGAAGGGTAAATTTAATGAAGGTTGTTAGGAGTCTAATACCAGTGAAAGATGATTTTGTAGATATTTTCCTTGTGCTGTATAATGTACATATTGATGTTTTATGGGCATTTTACCATATATCCTCTCAGTCTTCCCATCTATCATAAGCCCCTTACTACAGGGGCCTTGATAGCTAATTGATTTGGATAGGGTTGCCCATGGCAAGCTGAGGCCTCCTGTTAGTGTGGATTCTAGATATCATATTTGGAGGGGGTAGAAAAAAGCTGAATTTGGGAGTTTGTTTTTTGTGTGATATATTGGAATGGCTGAATTTTTCTATTTATTGGGTCCGATATATCTCTGAAACAGGACACGCCTCTTTCTAGCAAAACTTTAAGCTGATGCCTTATTTATGATAGATGATATTTTTGGTTGCAGCTATGCCAAATCTTTTCTGTGTGAGTCATGATGTTCAGTCGGGTTGTGTCTGATGTTTTTGTCTGAAGAGGTTGGATAGTATGACCTAGCAAGGCTGCTGGATGTAGCGAGGAATACCCATCCTGTTTGGGGGTTTGGTGTAAGCCAGTGAAGGGTGTGGCTAGGTGAGCTACCTGGTAGTATTTTAGTATGTGGGGTATATCCAGGCCTCCCGATTGAGCACCAGTAGTTTTGTATGGATTTAAGAATGGCTCTGGGGACAGGAACTGGTAAATCTGAAAATAGGTATCAGAATTTGAATAGCCTCAAATAGAGGGGTATAATTAGCTTTGTATAGGCCTTCATAGAATGATGTTAATTTAATCCCTAAATATGAGCCTGAATCTTTTTTTACCACAAATATAGGCTGCCAGAGTTTCAGTGCATTGTAATAAGGAGGGGGGGGGAAGCCTATTAGCATCTAGAGGGTGCTAATGGTAATTTCACACAGGCAGTGGGGGTAAAATAGACAATGAATATTGCAGTCATGAAGTGAACCAGGAATTGCTAGTTGGTTAGATGGTTAGAGTTTGGAATAAGAAGGGCCAACCCAAGCGGTCAAATGCCTTCTTAGAATCTAGGCTTAATAGGACCATTTCTGTCTTAGATCGGTTTGCAATGTCTATTAGGTTGACATTTCTGCAGTTATTGTCTTCTCCTTTGTCAGTATGGATCAAGGTCATGAGCATTAGGGACAGTCGGTTGGCTAATACTGTAGTTTTGTAAAACCTTTTTAGTCTTAACTAAGTAGGACAATGGATCAGTCATTTGTACAATGGGCAGGAGATTTGCCTTTTTTGGGAGAACTGTAATGTAGGAAGGATTTATAAAAAGTTTTTTTAAAGGGTAGACATGCCCTTTAAGTATCTAGTGATTCTGGTATAGAATTTTGAGGTATCAATTTGTGTAGGAGGTTTCACACTGTTGTATAAACTAGAATAGTAGTCCCCAAATCTGATTCATGGAGTCATATATGGTGGGAGTGCCCCTCTTTGAATGTGTAACTAATGACATCATCTAGCTGGCCTGTGCTTTTAAGTTTCTAGTGAGTAATGTATGTGGTTTGCCCCATTTATTGTATCTTTGGCATAGCCATTTTAAAGAATTCTCTACCCCTTTCAACTGAATTTGTTTAATCATGTTACTTTTGGCTAAAATGGCTAAATGTGGTTTGGCTATAAAGGGTCGTTGGCCAATTTTTTTCTTGATTATGGAAGCCTTTTGGATACAATGGCTCCTGATTACTGCTTTGTGGGCATCCCACATCTCCCCCCACACTCACCCCACATTTTCTTTGAAAATGCCTTCTGAATAGATTCCTTTATGTGTAGGTTTAGGTGTCAAAGTACTGTACATTTCTAGGGGATAGCTGATTTAGAGCAATGCTTCTGTCTATACATCCATGATTCAACCATGTAGGAGAATGGCGTTCAGTGTCAATAACTAGGGGCAGACACAGATACATTATACACAGATACATTATGTTGTCTATTCTTATGTGAGTAGCAAGAGTAGGAAATAAAATGTTAGGGTTGTGGACTCTCAAAGTGTCATATAATTTGGCTTAACAAATAAGTTGCCGAAACAAGTGGGGGAGCAGGTCTTACTTAGGACTAGAAGCAGACTGGGTCATTTTGTCCATAGTTGTTAAAAAAGAAGCTTGGCTTGAATTTGGTGTGCATGGGTTCATCAGTAGGAGTTTGCAATTGTATGACTGACCATATGAGATTTAAGATAAAGATTTAAGATTATGTATCTGCCTTGAGCATCTATTTTGGTCTCTAGCACCTGGAATGCAGTTGCAATAAATTAGTATTGCAACCCATGCTCTCCAGGATCCCGAGGATGCATAGTAACTTTGTGGGTAAAATTTGACGTTATGTCAGGGTGACTAGATTTTAATTCATTGTATAAGAGTTGACTTTTGTCAATGGAGTGTAAACCCTTGACATTTAGAAATATTATCTTCACCATTCTGGATGTAGTTCATAACAGTGGCATGGCATCTTTGGCACAGTGCCCTGAATGTTAAGATGCCACCTACTTTTAACAAGGAACGGAGACTTCTGGGTAATTTCCATTATTATATTTATATGCATTTATATAGCAGCTTTCAAGAAAACTATTCCTTTAAAAAAAGTTTTTACAGTATTCCCCAAGCTGAATGCAAAACCAAAGTGCCAACTACATACTGGTTTCAGCTTTATTAAGCCATCTTCAGGTTAGTGCAGGCCTCTGGTTTTACAGTGTGAAGCGCTTATAGACAGACATCACTAAAACAATAAATAAAATAGGGAGAGAATAAGGCTTTGCAGCTCCCATTCAATGCGCATCGCACTTGCGCATGCGCATAGAAGACAGAGTCCTGTCAGGCTACGCTGTGGAGGAGCGAGCGATCTGTTAAGTAGCTTACCTTCTCTTCTGGCTCCTGCAAGTTTTATTGAAGAACGGGAGGTAAGACACAGCTCCTTTACCTCCCATTCTTTGATAAAACTAAATGGCAATTTTTTCCCAGTGGAGATACCCTTGAATAAACAGATAAGATAAGTTAGACTTCTTTAAACCCAAATACAACTGTCTCCAATAATAAGAGCACTGAACCAAATATCAATATTGGAACAAAATCTTTCTGGAAAATTCCTAAAGTCCGGATCCAAGGACAGTGTATAAGAAACTAAGTGGGTTTCACTAGGTGGTGCAAAACTGAAACTGAAGTTATCGCCTGTAAAATAACCTGCTGTTTAATTACTCACTTGATTGTCAAATTGTCTTCTAATACTCCAAACCAGTATAGAGCCTGTAGGATATACTTCCAGGATTTTTGTGATGCCCTTCAGATCCATCCTGTATATCTCCCAGATTGGGTTCCTATAGCTATCCCTCTGGCAAAAAAACAGTCCCACCACGTAACCCATCATATGACGAAACTTAGAAACCCCACAGGTTAATTGGCAACCCATACCTTCCCCCTTTGTAAATGGTATCTCTTTTTTTTTACCATGATTTGAAAGGCAAACAACTCCCACAGACCACAGATGGACAAGGACCTTTGCAACTTCCAGTATACTGATTGAACAGGGAAATCGAAGCAGCAATTGGGTAGATAGCCATATTCTACCATACAGTACTGGCCTTAGAAATGTTTTCTTCTCAAGGAATTATATTTATTCATTGTTTAGTTTAACAACTGTTATTAATTTGTTTTGAAAAGGTGGGCCCTTGTGAACCTGGTGCCGGACCCCGACACAACTATATACCCTCAATAAGGTTGGTCAGCCTGGGCCCTATTGAAGTGCCTACACCAGAATGCATCGCCTAGACAGCTCACGTAGCCTTGGGTCTAGACCTAACCTGGCACTTTGTACATTTATTATTTTTCACATGATGGATCGGAAGGGTGGAGGGCCTGATGGGCTCTGTCTATTTTAAGATCCAGGGATGTAGTGTGGCCTAAGTAACCTCTGCGACTACACATCTGCTCCATTATGGTTTATTTTAATAAGGTGTCAGAACTTTGACATTAATTAATGCAGACCACATATTTAATTCTCCCAATAATTAGTAAAAAAAAATTATGAATATACCTAACACCTCTTCCAGTTGATGAAACAAGCTAGTGCAATGAAATGGAAATGCTGTAGTTAATTTTAGTTAAAGGATAAGTGCACTGTAAAATTAAGTTATGTTCATTAGAAAGCTGCAGCTTTAAAAATACCATTGCCATATTTTTTTTACCTATGCCCCTCCAGAGCCTAGCTTTGTGCCTTGGAAGTTGCTGACATCTTGTTACTGGTTTGCTGAATGTTAAGCTCCGCCCCGCTGAGATTTCCTCTGCTTTCTCCTGCTTGAGCCTCAAACAGTAATGCTTGTGAATTCTGTGCACACGCACACGCACTCACAGGCATTACTGTTTGAGGCTCAAGCAGGAGAGTGCACGGAACTCTTAGGCATTACTGTTTGAGGCTCAAGCAGGAGAAAGCAGAGGAAATCTCAGAGGGGCGGAGCTTAACATTCAGTAAACCAGTAACAAGATGTCAGCAAATTTCAAGGCACAAAGGTAGGCTCTGGAGGGACACAGGTAAAAAAAAAATATGGCAACGGTATTTTTAAAGCTGCAGCTTCCAAATGAACATAACTTGATTTTACAGTGCACTTATCCTTTAAGTAAGGTAAATAAAATGTATACAAATGCATACAAATTATTATTACTTGTTCAGTAATTACTTACAATCCATCAGTAGAACAAGCATAAGTATATTTAGGAGATTTATGATATCTGTACCAAATATTTTGAAACCACCTAATTAACCATTTATATGCTGACAGGTTTAGAACATATTAGCATGCAAGTCTGTCATCTTAGATGATGGTCTCCCATGGTATTCCCTCAGGCCAGAGTGTATATTGCATGCTCTCAACATCATTTATGAAAGGCCCTAACTGTCACACAGGAGGTTTCAGACCAGCAAGTCTCAGGTTTGACACTTGCAGAAGATGAGGCTAGAAGCATTTTTGTTATATGATTTAATAACCAACACACATACATATGTGTGTACATAACTTAAATAAGCTGCAATGCCATTTTGTGCTTTTTTATCTCTGCGAACATTCCACTGACCTTAGTCAGGTGCTTCTAATGTAACCTTAAGGTCTTTAAAATGCCTTTTTATCTCAAGTGCATTAACAAGGTTAACACCAATTATAGTTGCTTATTTGCAAGGCAACATTTGTGTGTAAAGATAACATTCCCTAAATAAATAAATAAGTTATTATTAATATTTTACACGAAGAAACAGAATTCTCTAAAAAGTATTTTTTTTTTTTTTTCCCAGCATGGTCTCTTTTTATGTTTAGTTTTAGATAGAGGTTATATACAATTGCAAAGACATGCAGCTCAAACCTTTATTCAAAATGTTTTAAAGGTGGGATACAAATGATAAACGGAATAAATGTATACATTATACAAAAAGACTGCAAGGTGTGTATTTTATGGTCTTGCCTTTTAGAAGAACATAGTAGAACAAATAAAAATGGAATTAAAAATGCACACTTAAAAAAGACAATGCCTTAAATTAAATGAATATTAACCAACAGGAGCACACAATATTTAGGGGGCTTAATCCACTTTCAAACCTAAGGAAGGGGATTGAGCCCACAAAACATTGTGTGTTAATGTCAGTTGTGTTTATTTTGACCTGAACCTGTTTTTTGGTAGAAACTATTGTTTTTGTGTTCAAAAATTAACTACTATAGAGAATATTACATGAAACTGCAGATTAAATGTTCTTTACAAAGGGCCCTTACAATTATATTATATAAAACTAACATCTTTGGGCCATATTTATAAAGGAGCGGTATTGTTATTTTGCGATTCCGTGCCTCTAACAATTGTTTCCCTAGGACGTTTATGTACGATTGCGAGTGTAAATGTACAATTGCTGCTGTTCTATTGCGATTGTAGGTTTATGATTGCCCATACAATACCATTGCAACAGACACAATCATACTTTTATGATAACCCGATATATTGGAAGTTTCCCGAAACCACAAGTTAATAAATATGGGCTGATTACACAAGACTTAATTAAAAAAGCAGTAATTCAGAAAAAGGCCGATTCTAGGTATATAACTTACATTTTATTTTTTGCAGTAGCAGAACAAAATAAATAAATGAAAATGTAACCCACTCTGGGAACTGTATTTTACATGTATCCCAGGAATGTTGAATATTGGTTAATCTGTTCCTACTTAACAATATCAGAATGAAAGTATGCAGTGCTAGGGTGTATATAATGGCAACGACCATTTTGCTACTGTATGTGCTGGTTCAAAGCACATTGTCCCCAAATGTTAAAAAGAACCCTAAAAACAATAACATAGTTTTCACCAAATGGATATTCTTTACTGATTTTGTGATTATTAGTACAAAGCAAGGAGTTGGTTATGTAGAAACTATGTATCACTTACTTATTTAATTAACAAAGATACACCAGTTAGAATTATTTAATATCTTATCTCCTCTTGCCCCTCTCCTCAATTAGCTTTATACAGGCAGAGAGTGAGGGTCTGCCCAGTTAGCAGAATCTCCCTGTGCAAAGAATAGGAGTGGAGTAAAGTTAAAATTGTCTGCAAAGCAAATTCAATGCTCCTGTCCTAACAATAATATAATCCTTTCATACAAAAAAGAAAAGTAATCTCTACAGTGTATTTGTAAGTTAGCATGGGTGTAAGAAACAGAATATTAACATTTCAGTAAAAATAATAAAAACAATAGCAAGTCGTGGGAATTGAACCTGCAACTTGAGCATATACTCTGTCTTGCTAAAAGCACAGCTCTTACCTCTAGCCCAGTGGTGGTGAACCTATGGCATGCTTGCCAGAGATGGCAACCAGAGCCCTCTCTGTGGGCACTAAAAAAAACTCTGTATTCAGGTTAAATGATCATGTTGGCACTATGCAATAAAAAGTGGTGTTTTGGGTTGCAGCGTGGGCACTTGGCCTCTAAAAGGTTTGACATCACTGCACTAGCCTAACAGAAATTCTATGTGGAGCACTAGTAAATGTTGAAACTTTGGTAGGAACATAATGGAAACAACAACAACAAAAAAAGTTAAGTCTGGGGATTTGATCTTGTGAGCTTGTACGCTGTGTATTTCTAAAACTGGTGCCTTACCAGGTGCACCCCCACTGCGTAAGCAGAGATTCCACGTACATTTAGAAGCTTTACCTTAGCTAGGAACAGAATTATAAAAAAAAGACAAAAATGTCTCCACACCAATATGGAAGTCCCCAATGAGACTTGAAAGCTGCTTGTTACCCTGCAGTTTATTTTCCAGCAACTCGCACTGACTGGTAAATAAACTGCAGGGTAACAAGCAGCTTTCAAAGTCTTATCAGGGACTTCCATATTGGTGTGGAGACATCTGTATAGAAAACACTCTATCAAGGAGATTCAATAAAAGTTCTTATTGTTAAAAATGGTGCTAGTTTTGCACCAACAAATCAGATGTTAGCTATCAAATGTTAAATAAGATCTGATTGGTCGGGGCAAAATTAGCACCATTTTTAATGATAAGAACTTTTATTGAATCTCCATGTATGTTTTCTATACACACACTTGTCTCTATGCATACACATGTGAATACTAAGTCAGGGGGCGTGGCTCTTTGATGACTACATGGAAACCTGTTTAGTTACAGAATATACAGCATGTTACTTACATATACTAAATGTAACTTACTAGAGGAGTATCTTATTCATATTTATAAATGATCGCTATTTTCCCCATTTTGCTATCACAGGACATCGCACTGGCAAAGAGCACTGGTTTCATCTTATTTATGAAACCGCACATTTTCGCCACAAAAGGTATCGATGTGTGGCGGTAGTATCGGCAATGTGCACTCACAACTTCGCCTTATTCATTGCGTTGTCAGGTATCACGGCGAAAGAGAAATTGAACTCTAGCATCGGCCATTACCAGACCAGGGCTGCAAGGAAATATTTGCCAACATTAAATGGGGGATTTAGCAAAAAAAAACAAAAAAACCCCACAACCTATATGTTGAATTTAGAAGCATTTTATAAAGAAGAGAAATTGAAATTTAAGAGCTATTTTTTAACTCTATTTATAAATAGGTGAAATTTCATCCTTTATGCCACCTTTTCTACCTTTTGTTGCATTTTTTGCCAAACATCATTAAGGCATTTTTGTACTTACTACTTTTGTACAGCACTATGGTATGTTCCCATATTAATGGAACTAGTTTGATAATGATCTGCAGTTTGCTGAAAATAATCAAACCTCTAAAAGGTTTGACATCACTGCACTAGCCTTACAGAGATTCTATGTGGAGCACTAGTAAATGTTGAAACTTTGGTAGGAACATAATGGAAACAACAACAACAAAAAAAGTTAAGTCTGGGGATTTGAACTTGTGAGCTTGTACGCTGTGTATTTCTAAAAAAAACTAGTCCTATTAATAAAAAAAAAAAAGAAATTCGCCTGAGTGAGTTTTACACTACACTACACATCATATTTTTTGTTGAAAATCCCCCACATGTGTTAGGCTATTTTAAAATTACAAAGATAGGTGTTCAGTGTGTATTATGTACAGCGCTGCATAAGTGGCGCTATATAAATAAAATTGTACATGCATACATACACTACTTTGAAAAGCCACCAGGGAGTGTTACCTATTTACCATCATATGCGCTGAACTTTTTGCCACATTTTCAGCATTATTAGTAATTTTTTGTCAGGCTCTCATGCTTACCTGCCTCGCGCTCCTGCGACAGGTCTGCTCGCTGGCTTCGGGAATCCTCAGTCATGTTCCCTGCATCCTTATTCACTGACGTCATCGGTCCTCATCCGTTGTCTTTTGGTACGTGTGCCTGGTCGGTCCTCTTCTGGTGCCTTAGACCCCCCCATTGAATAAAGAAAATCAGAACCTTGAAAAAGCGATCTTAGGAAAATCCCAAATCTCAGATCGTATAACAAGAAATGCTGGAAAATAGTCTAACACCCCCTGGGTACTTACTAGTATTGAGAAACACTCCACAATGTACTGACACACTCCATGGATCCATTGCAACTTATGCTTTTTCACTACCTCAGACGTGGCGATTTTAAATTGGTAAACTTAACACAATAAAAATGATCGAGCGGTTACCACAGTGATGTACGGCGAAAGTGAAATGGTGAAAGGTAGCGGTAATGACTTTTCCCCACTGTATATCACTGGTAAATTGTGAAAATTCCAAATTTGGCAAAAAGGTGGTGATAACGGAGGCAACATTTTTTACGAACCTTTATAAATATGTCCCATAATGTATAGGTTTTCTGGCGAGAAAAGCTTTCATATTTTGATTTTAAAAAAAGAAGTTTAGTTCTTCTTTAAAGAAATGGACCACACATAGCACACGTGGTACACAATGATTCTGAAAGAAAATGCAAATAAGGCATCTATATGGCTGCTCATGTAAAGTGATGGACGTATACATGAGCAGCCATTTTCTAATTATAGTAAAATCGATAATTATCGAATTTACGAGCCATTCGCTGACCCTCGAAAATATTGTTCATTTTCGGTAACCCTCGAAGGTATGGATCGTTTTCGCTAACCCCAGAATGTATCGTTCGTTAACCCTTGAATGCAGCCTTTGATTTTCGGTAACCCTTGAAAGTATCGTTCGTTTTTGGTAACCCTCGAATGTATGGATCATTTTCGCTAACCCTAGAATGTATCGTTCGCTAAACCTCGAAAGTATTGTTCGTTTTCGATAATCCTCGAAAGTATTGTTCGATTTCGGTAACCCTCGAATTTATGGTTCTATTTTCGGTAACCTTCGAAAGTATCGTTCAGTAACCCTCAAATGTAGCTTGCACAAAACCTGACAATTGCCCTTTAAGGTATAGTATTATTGTTCATTGTCTATATTTTCCCTGGTCTTGACACGGCCTCTGAACACAATGGGTTAAATCCTAAGTAACCCTACGTGACAGGATGTTTACAAGCATAAATTCAATACATACACCTCCAACCTCACTCTCTTTTCCTATCCTGTGTGAAAATGCACGGATGTGCTCCCCCCGATTTTCTGTCCAGGGTCTCTCTTTCTTCCTTGCGGCAAGTCTTGCACCAAGTACTTGTACATGGTCAAGAGAGGGTTTATCACAGCTCCCTCCAGTTTTGTTATGCTGCTGTAGCTTGGAACCTCGGTGTGACCAGACATGAGTTGGGGCTTTAGGAGTTTCTTGAATTGGTATCTTACTGTGTGTGGATGCTGTTGCTCTGTTACAAAACTGTGCTGTACTGATTAGTTTGTATTATCTTTTTGGGCTGTAAGTACAGATGTTTTTTTTTTCTTTCTTTTTTTGTAGATCAGAGATTCACTAAGTATACTATAGCAAGTATACTATTTATGTATTTATTTTTTATGTATTTATTTATTTATTTTTAGAGTTCCTCTAAAAGGCACAGATCTGCATCCAGGGGGTGAGCTTATTTTTAAGAGAGCAGTAACTATCCTTTATTCATTCAGCCCAGCTACAAAGAGAGTGATTTTTATCATAGAAGATCTGCCAGACAGGAATGTGTCCTTTGTTATAAGGCGGCTATGTCTGGGAAGAAATTATGCAGTGACTGTGCGGAAAGCAGGGCTCCTCCTCCTACTTTTGACCAAATATCTAACATTGTAAAAGATATTATGAATGCATCTATGGAAACCATTTCCAACAGAGCAGCAAAGGTGGCAGTATCATTCTTCTGCTAATATATCTGACTAGGTCAATCAAGCAGAAACGACAAAGAGGTCGACAATGACGATTCCATTGCTACTACAATCTTTACTTAAGTTATCATGGATCATCTTATCTCCATCTAATCTCAAAATAGAACCTGATCTTCCCTTCTACTTCATCTAATGATCTGATGTTTCTTAATTAATCCTCAGAATTTGTGACTTTTCATTTTCATTCTCAGATTCAAGAAATTATTAGCAAAGAATGGAAATGTCCAGATAAGAAATGTTCCCTGTCCCAAAACTTCCAAAAGCTTTCTGCATTTTTGAGGCTCCCAAAGTCAGCACTGCTTTAGCTAAAACACCAGAGAAAGGGGCTCTTGCAACTGAAGATTCCACTTCCTTATATGATCCTATGGACAAGAAAAAAGAAACATCTCTGAAGAGGGCTTAGACTATCACTGGGGCAGCAATCAGACCCTCAGTAGTCATCACTAACTTGGACAGAGCAAATAAGAGTTTGGCTTCAAGATATAGAGAAGATATATCTTCTCTAGGTGTCCCTAGAGAAGATATAATCAAATCCATTCAGGATATTAATTAGCTAATGACTTTATTGCATAAGCCTCTTTAGATTCAATTAAATTAATGTCCAAGGGCATTCTGTAGTAGATAGACGAGCACTCTGGCTGCGTCAATGGAAGGCAGATATCCACTCCAAGCAAGGCCTGTCAAATATTCCCTTTGGAGGGGATTTTCTGTTTTGTTCAAAACTTGAAGGTCGTATAGACAAACATTAATCAAAGAAGAGTTTACCCCAGGTTCCCAGTACCAAGACCTGGGAAGCCTTATTGGCAAAGATCTCCCTGGATATTATTCAATGCCAGTGGTTCCTTCGCAACTCATTGGCTAATGTGCTCAATGACAAATAAAGCTATCTATCTATCAAACAACTATGACTCCCCAAGAGAGTACAGTAGGGGGCAGAGAAATGAAATTCTTTGAAATGTGGTCACCAACCACATTTGGTCTTAAAGTTGATATCAGATGGCCTATATATTCAGTTCCTGGAGAAAGCACTCCAAAAACCTCCAGAACTCCAAGAAACAAACAAGCTTTAAACCTAATGAGACAAGAATTGCTAAGACTGAAGATGGAACATGTTGTTGAACAAGTACCTCAAACCCAAAGGAAGTTGGAAATCTACTCATGGAGAAGAAAGAAATCGGGGAACTACACATTATCCTAGATGTATGGGTTCTGAATTCACATCTAGAGCAAACAAAGTTCAAGGTGGAAAGTCTCGCTATCTCAAATCTGACAGTCAGAATCTAAGAAAACTAACGGCTGTATGGATGGCACTGAGCAAATTCAAGGAATCCTTTGTAAATTAGCAGTGCTAATTCTGACAATTTGACTGTGGTGTCGTATATCAACAAGCAAGGATGCAGTCTCAGGCTATGTGAAACCACAAAAATTATTCTTTTATAGGCAGAGAGTTACCTCTTGGACATTCAAGCTCTTATTCCAGGGTCAACAAATTTAGTAGCGGATTTTTTAAGCATGTCTCCTTATAACCACGACAAGTGGAGTCTGAATCTGAAGATATTCAGGCAAATTTGCAAGAATTTGGGTCATTCATGTATAGATCTTATGGCAGAGAGGACATTTTGCTCATGGATCCAAGATCAGAAAGCCTGGGCAGTAAATGCTTTTTCTTTCAGATGGACCTTCTTTATATATCTTTCCATTGGTCCCTCTAATCCAGAAAAGATCCATTAAGATAAAACAAAAGCAATTGTGATTTTACCTTGCTGTCCTCGGAGACCATGGTTCCCTTGGGTCAAAACTCTCACCATACAATCTCCAATGCATCTGCCACTTTGGAAGGACCTTCTATATCAAGGACCACTCCTTCACCCAGATGTGGCAATTGAAAGGGGGGAATTGTCAGTCAAAGTTTATTCTACTAACACCATCTCAACATTATTTGCTTCCAGGAAACAGAGTACTTCGAAGAGATACTACAAAGTTTGGGATACTTTCTCTCGTTGGTGTACACCTAAAAATATTGATCCTTTTTGGCCTCAATAGTGAACTTACTGGACAGCTTTTTGCCATTTCTACTTTAAGGAACAAGCGTTTAAGGAACAAGTCCAACATCTAAAACCGAGCAATAGAATCAGAGTATCTCATTGGGATCTTCCCCTAGTGTTACATTTTCCTAAAACAGAATTATTTGAACCATTACAGGATGTAGATATTCAATTTCTGAAATATAAGACCATCTTTCTTGTGGAAGTCACAACTTTTTGCAGATTAGAGGATATAAGAGCCTTAAGAGTCGCCCCACCTTTCTCCAGCTTTCCTACCTAAAGTAGGAGGAGCAAACAACCTTTAATGTTGGCAGAACACTCTTATCATACTTTCTTATGATATAAAAAGAAATGTGTTTCCTTTAGAAAACCGATACATTGTTTGAACTATTCTCTGGACCCAAAAAAGGGAACAACCTACTAGAGCAACTATGGCTGCATGAATTAGGCAAGCTTATTCAGAGTAACTACAGACTTTACTAGGACAATCTAGGCTTCCTTGGCATTCTCAGCCAATAAATAATATGTTATGCATTATATTCTATTTGTCCCTCCCATCTTTTATTAGGGCTTGGTAAACCCAATTGTGTTCAGTGGAAATTTAATCCTACTTACCGTCATTTTCCTTTCCTGATCTTGAACACGGCATATGAACACTCCCTCCCTTTCATGTTTCCGATCGTATTTTCAGAGATTTTTAAATGTTCGAGGCTATTTTCGAAAATGATCGAAAATAGCCTCAAATGTTCGATTTTCAAAAATACGATCAAAAACTCGAAAATGGTCTCCGAACGTATTTTCGAAAATTTTTGAACGTTCGAGTCTATTTTTGAAAATTATCGAAAATAGCCACGTACATTCTAAAATGTCTTCTGAAGTCCCGAAATCCGGAGGAACCTTCCAGATTTGGACGGAACTTTCGAATTTTGGAACCAAGGGGTTCTGTGTCGGATCCGGGTTTGTGTCAAACCAGGATCCCATCTCTATTCAAGACTAGAAAAGAAAAATTACAGTAAGTAGAAGTAAATTTCCCGTTTAAAGAGCTACAGGGCTTGTAAAAATAAAGTTGAAATTTAAAATATATTCTAAGTGATGCACAGAGAGACGCAACTAAAAATGTTGCTACAGTTTTGCTGTGATTGGGGCTCTATAAGATATTTAGCAAGTCTTATAAAAGCAAGCAATGTACTAACACAGCATATCAGGACTTTACTGACATTTTAACATTTGAGGACCTTAAACAAATGCAAAGGAAAAGACACAGATATCTTGCTGCATCTGGGTGATGGGGCACTTTAGAGAGATTGCAGATCTCAGTGCATTATCTTGATATAGATGATGCAACATTTGCCTTTCTAAGTGATTTCATTTCAGTAATACACCATTAAATAATGCTATATATATTATTACGTATATAGAGATGCACTCCAGAGACTTTATTAGTGCATAGTGTACAATATCAATGTTTTAGTCTATTTTCTTTATCTAACTTTTTCTTAAAATGGACCCTCTTATTGATCCAGTCAATGTTGGGATAGTTGAAAGCTTCCATGATTATAACCTGACCTGATCAAATGTAATTATCCATTTGTAATAGTAATTGTGCCTTATACTCTACATTTATAGTGAATGGGTTATAGCATATTATATTGGTAACTTTCTTAGCCATCAAGTGACCTATAGAAAGCTCTACCCATAAGGCCTCCACATTTTTACCTGTTTTAGCGTTCATGCTATCTTTAATGCAAGGCTTCAGGTGGGGCTTTATATATATAGACAAATTTCTTTGTATCAGTAATTTTGCTATACTGCCCCATTATAAATATGCCCATAAGTCTTATATGATTTATTTTGTAAAAAAAAAATACATGTACTAAGCAGGGGTGCCCCTACCATGAGGCAAACTGGAACATTTGCTCAGGGCACGCCCCTGCAGAACACTTAAAAGGCAGAAGTAAAAAAAAAAAAAAACTTCCTTCCTTCCTGCAATGCTGCATTTCAGCACCAATCCAACAATCCGTGTTAGTCTGCCCTCCAGTCCACCATTCAGTGTTAGTCAGCCCACCACACCCACTCCACAAGCCATGTCTTTGTTCCCATGCCCGCTTCACGTGCTGCCACCCATCTATCGATAGGCAGCATTCAAAAGTTGTTTCAGGTGTTAAAAACCCTAGGAACACCCCTGGTACTAAGCCATCTCATTTTAAACTATGCTAGCTCAAACTATTTTCATATTAAAGTATGTATATTTTTTGTTTCTGTAATACACTTGTAACAGTCTAGTATGTATTTAAGTAGAACATTTGGTTTTCAGTTTCCTGGAAGAGTTGCTTTTTACAAAAAAAAAAATGGTATCACATATGTGGTAAATTAACCCATAGGGGCATCACAAAATCCTTTAACATAGTGCGCTTAACAACCATTTGTCTTGGTCAGTGGACTGCAGAGATTATCCTAACATTATAACTGCTTGTTTGAATTTATATGCAGAAGCTCCTTCATTTCCTAAGAGAGCATGCCATCTGGTAGAGATACTTTATTCACTATCAAAATGCATTGGGTTTTAATTATGTTAAACAAAGCTGGTACAGTCAGACATTCAGATATTAGGGATTATATAGTAAATTAGAATTGTATGCCAACATTAAATTTCAATTTCTCTTTGACATAGCAATAATTATTACTGGCACCTTTGCAGCTACTTGAAAGCTTACCCAGTCATCCAATCTCTACATTTTGATGATGCAAAAGAAGAAACAGGCTGAGTAAAATATAATATATATAGAATTCATGCAGAATGACTCCTTTAAAAGAGAACTAAACCCAATTTTTTACAGTCCATAATCTGGACATATCCCCTCTAAAAACACCAATAAACAGTAACATCCCACTATTAAATAGCATTAAAGTAAATGTAGTCCCCTGAAGAACTGTATATATGTACAGTGACTGGCCACACCCCTGATCTCAGTCACATGCTCCATTACCTAATCTGTCCTGTAAAAGGATTTGCTAGAGACTACTAGTGGGTGTGACCAACTGTATGTAACAAGTTCCAGCAGTATGTTAGGACTGAACATGTAAAAGAACATAATGGTCAGGGAACAAACTGCAATACTGGAATGCTGGGAAATAAAGTACAAATCCCATGTTCGAAAAGTAAATTTCTCAACAACCAAATCAAAATGAGAGGTGAGACATAGATTACTGCTTTTATCTCAAGGTGTTCTACTTTCTGATTTAATGCTGAACTGAGGCTTTAATTGTCCTTTAAGTATGGTTGCAACCATGTTAATAAAGGCTTATATATAATAATATTTATGCTATTGGTGCCTGTCTTGTGATAAAGACAATCTATATTTGTACCCTTTAGCATGTTATAATGACCCTCTATTAATAAATTTCCTGTAGCTGCACTTACTTTCAAACACTCGCTGGTAAAATTGCACTAACACATTCCATATGTTATAGATTTTACAAATAACTACTTAACCAAAAGCCTTCAGGCCCACATATATGTTGTGTATATCTAAGTTAATGCGATTACGAAATGGTATTGCTATTCTAGGCTTTTATATCTGCTGAGTCCAGTTCAATAGTAGGATAATGTTTATTCATGATATTTGGTTTTGTTCTGTTTAGGAAGTGTGCCTCCTGATCCCATGTCAACACTAATATGTTCCAGTGACTTCAAGGCTTTTGGTCGGTGAGTTAAGACCTTTGACACTGAGAGATGTCCAAGTCAGCATTGTAAGTTGAAACATTATTTTGCTGGAAGCTGTAAGTCAGATTAGCAGGATATGCAGGGCACCAGTAATGTTTGTATTCAACACATATACATGCACATTTTCTAGAGAAATGCAAGTGGACACAGATTCACATCAATAAACAAAACAGATAAAACCAAGTCAATAGACATTTAAAATAATGCAACCAAAAATCAAAGAACTACACTGACTAGCAAATGTAGCAAATGTTTATTATTAGCTAAACTGCTACTCATGCTATAAGTGACTGCTTACTAAGAGTAGCTGACAGTTTTCAAACTCTTCCAACATTATCATATGTTCTCCAATGCCAGAGATGGAAGAATTCTCAGTGACAATAACTGTGCGAGGAGCTAAAAAGTCAGTAACTTCCCAAGTATAATCCTCCTTTAAAGGGCATGTCCACCCCCAAATCTAAAATTTGCCTTAGTGATCGCCCCTCTGTATAGTTTTAAAAAATTCTTACCTTACTTACCTGCTCCTTATGGTTCTCCTGCAGTCCATGTCCAAAATCCATGAAACTGAAGAGTAGGAGCTGTCTTCCTGTCCAAAGGTCTTGGCCTCCTGACTTGCCTTCGGGAGGGATGCTGACATGCGCAGGGAGCCCCCCCTCCAGATCCCATCTGGCTGCCCTTCTACCTAGTGTGAAACCCTTTTAATATAATGTTCCCCTGACTTGCCCACCCCGAACCGTCATGTTAATACTTAAAAAAGTTAAAAAAAGTTTCCGATTCATACTTACAGCCCTTCGCTCCCGCAGTTATCTTCACCGCTGGCAGCAGCATCTGTGATTAGCTGACCGACAGCCAATCAAGGACATGGCTGCCGGTCTGGCCCCTCTCTGCTGTTTCCGGTTAGCAGAGATGGGAGAAGATAGCTGCGGGAGCGAAGGGACCGTAAGTATGAATGGGAAAGGTTTTTCTATTTTTGGGTGTTAATGCCCTTTAATAAGCTAATTACTACTACATGCTTAAAAAAGGGGAAAAGACTAGACATACATGGAAATCTCTAGCATTGGACAATTTATGCCAAAACATGATAAATCTGTATGTTTCTTTTTGGTAGCTTTCATTTTAATTAAAGGCTAACTGTGGTCCAAATATGACTTTAAATTGACAGGAATTGCGTTCCTTTTTTGGCAATTTACTTTCATTATTTCTTTACATAATTTTGAAGATATTTTTATTTTTAAATGTGATATGGTAGCAGCATCACCAGATGCCCTGCATTTCCTGCTCTCAAACCACGTGACAATGCCTCTTCCCTGTGTCTTCTTCTCCTTGTGGGTGCCAATGGCCATGGCCCCTTCCTTGTGCTGTATTCCCCCTCCTTCCCCCTTTCAAATCCTCCTTCTGTGACTTTAGCTCAATCTCTTCCTGGTATTTCTGCTTTCTCCTGTACTGAGCATGTGCCAACCACAGATTAGAAGGAAAAACTAGTATTGTGACAGCAGATTCAGAACCTCCCACCCCCTAACTTTCTGATCAGTGATTTCTTCATATCTTGGGCTGTGCAGCACGTGTAGAGGTGTTTGATAGCTCATTTCAAAGGTAGGAACCTGGCCTTTCATTTAAAATTAAAAACCACAGTTTCCCTTTAAGGTTGCTTGGAAAAACATTGTTAACTTGCCTTCGCAACCTCTTAAAACACACCTAGAATCTTCCACCCATATTGCAGAATCTCTGCTTAGGAGGTTTACATTGCAGATAGTTCCTGTAAAGGTGCCCATACATCTATAAGATTTTACTTACCCGACCGAGCGCTCACCCGATGTTCCTTCGATCCTGCCGGAACTACTTCTCCCGATCTTACATTCGACCGACATGCGATCGCAAAATGAATGGGATTTTGCGATCGCATGTTGGCCGAATATAAGATCGGGAGAAGCGGTTCCGGCAGCATCAATGAACATCGGGTGAGCGCTCGGTCGGGTAAGTAAAATCTTATAGATGTATGGGCACCTTAAGGCTGGGTACACACCATGCAATTTTTTGGACCGACTGACAGATATTTCTGTGTATTGGTCGGTCGTCCCAAAAAATCTGATGTTTTTTGCCGTCACCTGTGACAGATGGAAAATCACCCAATTTGCCGCAACGCCTTTAGTTCTGCACCCAGCCACCCACCTCACATCACCATTGTTGCAAGTTAGATACAGATTATCTTCAAAAGCCCCAGCAAAACCTTAGTTGTAATGATAGAAAATGTGTCAGTTTACCGCCTGACCTGGCCATTCCACCAGGTGCTTCTAATATTATTTTTGTGCTTTCATTTCTTCCTTTGTGCTATCAGCAGGTCTCCATTTATTTTTAATAAGAGATGTCCCCGCTACCACAATAACTGGATTAAAAGTAATATGTGACATAAGCCTAAGGCCGCTGAAATGTCATGTGTGATATGATCAGTTGGTGCTTTTGTTCGGCCCCATAAGTTATGTGTAAATCACATAAGAACACGGCAGTCCTATACATGTTTCCCTTTCTTATTCAGGCTGCCTGCAATAAATGTCTTAATTATTTTGCCTTATTTTCTGCAGGGCAGCGTGCTGATACAGCAACAAAATAGAGTTATTATTAACTTGCTTGGGGCAAAAGGTTCTTTTATTGTACATATAGAATGATTTCCCTAATAAATAAACTATCATGGCTATTCAATCTATAATTACCATATAAATTGCTAGGTATAGCACTTAAGCCACCAGGCTCCCACACTCCATGGGCTTACAATCTAGGTTTAGTGCCTGAAGTGTTGGAAATTGCCCCAGGCAGAAGAAGCGGACACCGGAATCAATGCTGGCATCTAACCAAGGCCTCCTTTAGTTTAAGTTCACTAAAGCTCTGACAAGGCTGGTCTATTAAAAACTGAAATAAATAGTGTGCACACATATATACACAACCAAGGTGCATTTGGGAACACGTTTGATGAACACACTGAAGGTAGACCAGTTTACTCACAGAGTAGGTAGGATGTAAGTATAGCTGTGTCAGGGGAACGGAAACATTGTGGTACATGCAATCAGTACATTGCAAGCTATGCATAAATAGAGTAAAAACCCTCTAGACATGTATGGTAAGAGGAATATGAAAGTGACTGCACACAGCAAACAGCGTTTTAAGAAATCCATACTGTTGAATTATGTCAAGGAATTAGCTTCTATCCATTAGTGTAAAGATTAGCAAAACCAAATGATTTAACCCCTCAGAAAGTTTGCAGAGCGCTACATTTGTATTAGATGTGCATAGTTATAAACTTGGAACACAGAAAGAGCCTCCATAGGATGCAGTCACCATTCAAACAACACTATTCTATATACACACAATGACATCAATCAGCTGGAGTTATGGCCAGTCACACTGTCACACTGTCAAGTTTTAAAAGACGCACTTGTGCAGAACTGTCAGAAAAAGAAAGCTCTTCAACAAGGACTGACTTTGCCTTTGCAATAATATATATATATATAGTACAAACTTGATATCAATATATATACTAGCAAAAGTGTGCCCGTTGGTGCACAGTGGAAATTATGTGTGTATGTTTTGCTATGTGTAGTTGCAGTGCTCACAGGAACCATCAGGAAACATCCAGGGGGGCAATAATACAATTAGTCTGAAGGTCCTAAAAACCCCCAAATAATCTCATCATATTAAATGAACAAACAAACACAAAATTCGGCTGCTACCGGTCAGGTCTGGACAACGGCTCGGTAGCAGCCGAAATGCAATGAGCATATTTGAACTTGTTCCTTGAATAAAAGTTAAGTTTTATTGTTGAAAGGTCCTGTGGAGTGCCCTGTTCGTTTGGTTGGCTGTACGTTCCAGTGGGGAAGCACCCAGGCAGACAAGTTTGGCGAGTGGGAGTGCAGCTTACACCATTGCTGTATATATATATATATTATAATTATTAATATATAGATAATAAAAATAAAAATAAAATATAAAATTTATAATATTGCGCAACAGGATCAGACAGGCAGAAAATGTTTTCTGTAAATCCATGAGATTAGGTGACTCCCCTAAAGGCAAAACAAATAAATCAGAAAAAACACAAATATAAAAAACCACCACACTAAGATCTGACCCCTAATGGGCTTCCCAATGGGAAATTACATAATCTGCACATTACTTCTAGCTAGGAAACCACTGCTCAGTATTCCCTTGTAACCAGTTGTACTGTCTGAACTAGATCTCCTAGAGAATGAGCAGTTAGTCTGCTAACTATACCTGAGGTCAGACACTTCTTGAGAGTGAGCACCGTAGGCCACTTTGTAATGGATCCTTGACATTTCCTTACAATGCTGGAGGGTTATGTTTTCTGCTTGGTGATCTGCACCACTAACAGCTTTGAAAGAGACAGCTCCTTGGTAAAGAATGGAGGAACTTAACTTCTCTATTGACTCTATGATGAAAGTGGCTATGATTAGCATTGGTGGCCTAAAAGGTTCATTGTTATATTTACCTGGATTTACCCAAATCTGCAGACAAAGCCTAGGCCATGGTTTTTCCCGTCCCCAAACCTACCACAACCTGTGCCTATTCTGCATGGCCCAGAAACCCAATGGTTACAGAATGTAATATTCCCTGGAGGATGGGAAATTATTTCCATCCGTACAGCAAATGGATGGGAAATAGTGACAGTAAAAGCAATTCTACAGTATGGAAGTGATATTGATTGGACTAAAATATCAATAGAAAGAAGTAAGTCAAATTCACATTCCCGGGACCCATGCAGTACAATATCTGTGCAAATCCATCATTTCGAATCCAAGGATTGTATGTATACACGTTTATGGAAAAACCTTCCATATATATCAGTGCCTCCCTGTTTGCTAATGAGGTGCCTGTTTGTAATGGTTTTGGGCTTAAGCTAACAATAAAGCCCGGATACCGTCGGTATTAGGGTTTTATCATCAGTGTGTGTAGCATCATGCCCAAGAAAAAAACGTGCGACCGCCAAATACTCCCGTCGGGAAAGACCGAAAATTTCCCTCAGACACAGTAGTCTCCCTATAGGGGAGTCAGCCATGGGAAACATGCAGTCCCGAACGTTCCCCTATGCTGTGTAAATGCTGTGTATAGGGAGAACCCTTGGGACTGTGTGTATCCTGATCTTTGAAAAATGACAGACAGGATCTTGCAGAACCTGTCTGTCATCTTTCAAAAGTCCGACATGTGTGTACCCAGCTTTACTCAGGAGAAAAACAATCAACAAAATACCAGCTCCATCTTCTGAATAAAGCCAACAGTTAAGGGTTCATTAATAAGTCTGCTTGTATAATTATCAAGGAGTGGAAGTTACATCACCACTCAGAAACTGCCAAGAAATGTCAAACCTTAAAACTCTTTTACTTTTTTACTTTAATTAATTACTTTAAAGGAACTACAGAGATCAGTGGCCAAAAACAAACAAAATGAAGAGTTCTGTGTATCATTAACCTGCATGGGAGGGTTGGTAAAAAAATGGCATTACCTAAAAAACAAAAATCTAGCCAATGCTTATCTGGTGTTTGACAAAAGGCATTTTATTTCATATTCAGAAGACCATATAAAATTAATCTATCTATTAATACATACATTCTATCATCTATGCAAACACTGCACACATGGGCTATTTAATTACCACCATTCCAGAAAGCAAATACCTAATGTTCTAGGGTTTTAATGGATAAGGCTGCTACATTATCCCGTTGAAAGAAAGATCTATCAATTACACATGATCCATGGTTGATTAATAAATAGTTCAGCTGCAGACCACTGTAGCCACTGTAACCTGCAGCATGAATCAAAACCATCTAGTATGTGCCTTTTACCTTTAATTCACCACAGAGCACTTGATTTATATAATAACGTAACAAAACATTTCCTTAATAAAGCGGTGTTCAGAATATATGATGATTCCACCCCATAATGTTAAGTGTTGCTATAACCTAGGGTGATTTCATTTTTTACATGTGTACAAATAAGTACAAATACTTATTACCCTCTTACCTTAAACACACTGTTATCAGGGTTCAGAGGAGAACTGTGACCTTTTGGCCTGGGGGGCAAATACAACCAAGTAGCCCTTTCATGGTAGATCACAAAATGTTTGACCATGCCCACTTTGTTAAGGTCGCAAACACTTTGTTTAATTTGCACCCATTTTTAAGACTACTATTCTCATTTTACATTATCCCTCCACTACCCAGTGATAAGAAGGGATAATAACACTGGCTAATGATCTGGAGGGCTGATAACACTGGCTAATGATCTGGAGGGCTGATAACACTGGCTAATGATCTGGAGGGTTTACTACGCTGGGTAATGATCTGGAAGGCTGATAACGCTGGCTAATGATCTGGAGGGTTTACAAAACTGGGTAATGATCTGGAGGGCTGATAACACTGGCTAATGATTTGGAGGGTTTACTACGCTGGGTAATGATCTGGCTAATGATCTGGAGGGTTTACAAAACTGGGTAATGATCTGGAGGGCTGATAACACTGGCTAATGATTTGGAGGGTTTACTACGCTGGGTAATGATCTGGAGGGTTGACAACACTGGCTAATGAACTGGAGGGCTGACTAATAGTAAATGTGATTATATACCGGAGACCAGATATATTGCTCTGCTCTCAGCTTCCTGAGACTGCACAGACTGTCAGTAAGTAATCTGCTAAACTTTAGAACCTGCTGTGCTGCTTCTATTAATCTGTCAGTCTGGGCAGGAGTTTGAAGGGAGCCAAGAGCAGCACATGCTTCCCATTCCCCCAATCATCTTTTAACATGTCAGCCAAGGCAGACAGCACATAGTTTTAACTGAGGCAGTGCCTCCAAAATCATTTTAGTTTAGTCTGTGATGCATGGCAGCTCCCAGTGTCAGTAAAAGAAAGAAGTTCAGCAGCAGAGGAGGAGTCTTCTGTTCCTTGTTAGAGCTAGAGGCGCCCGTTGTGCTGTTTAAGCGCGTAACTTATTAAAAGCTAGTGTGTTGGCCCAAATTTTTCACTGGAGATCAGCCCGGGGGCATTTGCCCTTCAGCCTACTGGGCCAGTCCTCCCCTGTCAGGGTTCTACAGAACCTTTTATCCTGTGGCTGTGTTCCATAATCTTACCCAATAGAAATATTAGTATTTTCAAACTTTTAAACGGTAGATAGATAAGATCACTTATGTTGAGAATTACAGCTAAAATATAAATAAGACTGAATAGATTCTAGAATGTGAATTTAAATAAAGATGTCTGTTCCATCTCTCAAATCAGCAGCATTGGGGAGAAATGATTTATTTCACAATTTCTGTAGCCTTCTGGCTAGAATGTGTCCTGCACAGCCCATTGAGTTCTCTAGCCACCTCCTTTTCTACGCCATCCAGAACTGTCAATCAACTATTAGACAAAATTTCGCTAGGAAGGACAAATGATCAAACTTAAAAGGGTATGTCCACCCCCAAATAAACTTTTGTGTATAGAGTAATTACCCCCAAAATAAAAAACTAAGTTTCAACATTAATAAAATTAATTCTAAATGTATTTACCAGCCCCCGTTCCCTTGGCTGCTTTCTGTCTAGCTTGTGTGCCATTTCCGTGCATGGAAGGGGCCCTATTGGCAGCGGTGTCTGTGATTGGCTGAGTTTTTTGGGGGGATGCACATACCCTTGAAGTGACCTGATCGTAACTTTAACCCTAATAGAGAGTGATGTCGTTCGGATTATTTTGATGCCTTGGTTACCCTTTAAGGGGTTATTCTTTGTCCAGTGCCTTGGAATTCCCAGGATTGATAGAAATTAGACCATATAAAAAAAGGTTTATATGGTATAATTTTTTTAAATAATTTTAAACAAATACATATATTTGGGGAAAAGTTTAGATTTCTGAGATCCCCATGTATTAAAAACAAGTATGTCTCAATAGATCGTCCTTGTGTTGAAGTTATTTAACCATTCAAACATTTTAAGGCATGTTCCACACAGCAAGATGTCAGCACTTATTGTAATTGCTTAGGACCTAACTACTGTTGGTACTTTATTAAAATAATAGGCACAGGATGAAGTGAACAATGTGCATTCTTTTTAATAGCCTAGAAACTGGCAGCGATGTTCTGCCTGCTCCCTGTCCTCTGTATCTATAAACCCTACATATTCAGACACTGACTAGTCAAATGACATTTCAAATGTCTTCTGCAAAGTCTATTGGGACAACGGGCTGTAAGTTGTGGCACTGCTTTAATATGGAGAGAAACCTGTGTTTGTATGAAACCTGCAATTAGGAGAGTTAGTAGATATGGTGCAGAACAGGATTCAATGTCAAGCCTTGAAGAACTAAAGTGCTTTCCTAGAAGAATATTGTAAGGTAGCCCTCAGAACAGTCTGAACACATATCGTTTGCTTGGATAATTAAATCTAAAACTGATAAATATCTGAACAGTAATGGGCTGATAATTAGATGTATGGGGTTAGTTATACAATAATAGATTCTTTTTTTCTCCAAACTCTGACCAATACACAGGTATTAAAGGCTATATCCAACTTCCCCTAAGCCGCATGGTAAAGACCCCCAAAACCCAAAGTTCTAACCCAATGGTCCCTAAAGCAAGTTATTGCTCCTGATCTCCTGAGCTCTTGAAGAGCTGCTAACTAGAAAATCCAGGAAAAGTGGTAAAATAACAACAGGCAGCAGGTTAGTTTTACATCTCTCAGGTTTTAACTATTGCAGTTTTGAGGTTTGTGGGGTGATTTACCTATGTACAATTTTCTATACAATATACAAAAATTCAAGAGTACCCCTCTGTACAATTGTGATGTTTCTTACACCTGTAAGAACAAATACAATAATAAAAGATTGTCCTACCTGATTTCTAAGATCCAATCTACTGCAATGAAACAATGTCCTTATATGAAGTCAGCTGAGAAACAGGCAACTAGAGACGAGAGAAAGAGATAGAAAAAGATTAGGACCTGAGAGCAGAATGTCAATTGTAAGGGCTCAAATCGACAATGCTGTTCATTTCCTTGCCCTGCTGCTATCCAGTCGTTCATTAGACAAGACTAGAATAATATACTAAGATAACGGTGTGTGAACATAAATTAATTGTTACTTTAAATGAACCCCCTCAAGTGTGTTAAACTTTAAATAATCCTTCTGTCTGAATGACTGTGAAAGGGAAAAAAGCAAATCAACTAGTGATAAATGCAACAGACACAGAGGAGATGTCTATAGAGGTATAGAAATGTCTAAATATATTGTCACAGGTCTAATTAACTTCCAAAGAAACGGTTACTCTACAACACAGTGAACTAATTCCCACAATAGCTTTCAACATAGGTTGTGTGTGATAGGGAACACAGATCAGAATATCTTCAGGGCTAGGCCCTGATTTAAAAGGTTAAACCAATTGTCAAGTACACTGTCTTATATGTTCAGCGCTACATAAGGCAATATCTACAACAATACATTACAGGAAACACCAACCATGTCTTAAGACACACATGAAGAAGAATTTACATAGAGTAGCAGCACTAAGGTTCCTTAGTGTGATTTTACGAAAATTACAGTGGCTGCGCAGGTTGTTTCAAAAGTAACCCGCGCAGCCGTCACAAGTGAAGTAATATCAAGGGATAGTTCACCCTTCAAAGTAAAATTCAGATGTCCCTGAATAGTAATATCCAGCCCGACCTCTGCCAGACCCAGTCTATTTCTTTTCTGGCTGGAAGCAGCTGTTAGTCACAGCCAAGACAGTAAAGTTACTGATAATGACTGACAACAGCTTCCTGAGCTGCCTCTTCTGAGCCAGTGGTGTAACTTGGAATCACAGGGCCCCCCAGCAAAACTATGATGGGGCCCCTATCTGTGCTTCATCCACAGTGGTTTTCTGGGAGGAGGCTATCTCTGTCATAGGAAAAATAAGAAGATGGGGCCCCTTGGCTCCGAGGCCCCCGTGCATTTGCTCCTCTAGTAGTTACACACCTGGCCGGAAGAGATCATGCTGGATATCTCTGTTAAGAAATGTCAGGGAAAATGTAAGTATAGTTGTCGTAAGGTTACCAACTTGTCCAATAGGTGGAAAAAATATATGATCGTCAACCTACTGCCCATTCAATATTTACGTTTGTGTGCCCTGCTGGGAGCTAAACCAATTTAAAAGAACAATGATAAAACTTAAATCAGGTTCAATGCAATCTAGCCCACATCGGCCTGTGCTAGTGGGTCTCCTATAGGTATGTTTTTGCTCAATTCTTGCTCAATTCTTCTTCAATATGTGAATGTGAAACAGGGTACTTAGATTGTAAGCAACTTCAGGACAACGGCTGATGTGAAAGGATAACCTTATTATAATAGACTGGCAAAAATATTCAGCGCTATATAAGGAAATAAACACAACAGAATCTATGTTATCATTACTGTTCCTTGTTTATAGTGAAATTGAAATGGGGAGAAATGCTAAACTAGAAAAAAAATGAAAATGCTTTACATGAATTTACACAAAAATACGTTTATGTTGACTTTAATAGACCAAACATCCAAACTACTATTGAAAACTTAATGTCAGGGGAAGCAAAATATGCATTTGGTAATAGGCAGAACAATGAAAATAAATATAATACACATTTACAATTAATGGATGGGAACAAATGGCAAATCCATTCATAGGTAACTGGTTCTTTAAGGGAATGTTGGCCACCCTAACATAAATAAATATGCATTCTTTTCTAAATGGGGCCTGCTAAATTTAGTGGAAGATTCCCCATTTAAATCCCTGGCAAACACAAAGTAGTAATACTGGTTAAAGGAAGTTGGATGTGGCTTTTTAGCAGGATACACGTGTAATTTGAATTTATTGCTGCAAGCATATGGCGCAGTTTGTCTTACTGGGTTCAGATGTAGGTCATAATCCGACGCCATAAAAGATCCAGTAACTCTCTGGCAATGTCAATAAAAAAAACTCACTACAAGAGTTTTCAAGAGTATGAGTTTCAACCTAGTCCAAGGACACTTGTATCCTAAAGATAAAAATGGTGATCGTTTTATACAATGGCGCTCTGACCTTTCCTATTACGATACCTTTACCCAGGTTTAAATGACTCTGTTTTTTTTTTTACTTTCTTACATTATGTCAATATATATTGTGCATATCAGGAATAGGAATGAAGAAGTAGCAAACACAGAACAATGATTCCCCCAATATGGTAAAGGTGTTTTTCCTTTGATACAGAACAAGATCATTGATAATTTTGAGCTCTTCTAAAGCAGAAAACAGGGTGGGAAGGAGCCACATCATCAAATTTTGGTTGGCTGACTGGGCGCTCGGAACACCCCTAAACATGTACCTATCATATCACATCTGAATACAATTCATCAAGGCCACGTTTTTAAAAACTATTTTTACTGTGATTATTTAGAGAAGGAAGCTATTATAATAAAGAAGAAAAGGAAAACTGTACCCAGAGAGTCCTAGTGTAATAATATTGATTAAACTTCAGATGCAAGGGGGAATAACACCTGAATTTAAATACCCTTTCCCCCATCACAAGTGCTCCCTATAGATATATGCTTACAGGCTAGTGAGTTTTGCCTTATGGATGCCGCCCCTTTCTTGCTTTAACTTTAGTCTTATGTGAACCTACTTGCATCATTTAATATTTATAAACTGAATTTTAAATCAAAATAAATGATTCCTTTAATTATTCTGTCAAAATGAAATCAGCCTAGCCAGTTGTGTTCAGTGGAGAGAACCTGAATTATTTTATTATTTCAGTGAACAGTTTATAGGACCCCCCCCAACCCATTTATTGGTATATAAACTCTACTTGCCCTGAATGAACTGTAACTGACAACACAGCTTAGGTTGTAAAATCTAGATTAGTGCCTATTTCCTAAGAGCAAAAACATCAGTAGCACAAAATATTGTATGATCTTCTGCATCATTGTTGCAGAGCTTTAAATCATAGAAGTGGCGAGACTTTATTTGGGCCATGCATCAACAACACTTAGGACTCAGCCATCAAACATCCACCTCTTGTTAATAGCATTTCAAAGTTCTTATTACGGAGTTCATCTAATCCAAGGTTCAAGCTCCTGTCAGTGGTGAGATACATTTTTGGCTCAACGGCTAAAAAATAAATATACACAACGATATTTGGATAGATCAATGTAATCATTCTGAAACAAATCTCATTATCTCTAGAATGTTTTTAAGGTGCCACATATTCAATGTTTTGGAAATCCTTAAAAGTCTGATATTCATTTAAATTTCAAGCCTGTATTTCCAGTAGGCACATACAGGGTTAAAACGTCTTTGGTGACATCATCTAACCTAAACAGATGTTATTCTGCTTTGTTCTGTAATATTTACAGAGTGGCATAAGTTTTCTATGTAACCGTTCATAGTATTAATCGTTATATAATACAACAAATACAAATGCAAATCAAAATGTTAATAGAAGAACATATGTGCTAACAGATTAAAGGTATCTATATGTTGTGGTCTCCAGATGCTATTATGATATTGGTTTGTTAATCATTTTTAATAGGAACACATAGCTACAATGTCTGTCTGGGTTTGGTGATACCAACAGCATTATGTGGCTTCTGCCATTTACGTTATGAAAATAGTGCGTCATGGAAGGAAGTCATGGACTGATTGAAACGTTCAGACTATTAGGGAGATTCAATAAAAGTTCTTATCATTAAAAATTGCACTAATTTTGCCCCAACCAATCAGATGTTAGCTTTGAAATGTTAAATAAGATCTGACTGGTTGGGGCAAAATGAGCACCATTTTTAATGATAAGAACATTCATTAAATCTCCCTGCTTGTATATTACAGTATTTCATAAAAGAATGTTTGCCAGCTCTATTTATCTGCACCAACCAATCAGATCAGATCTAAGTGCAGTAAAACACATTTTATATTTATATTTTATATGCAAATGAGCCAATCAGATGATACCTTTTTACTGGTCTACTACAGTAAACATTTGTTGACATCTGATTGTATGCTGCAGAGTAACAGTACGGGCAAACCTCTTATTAAATAAGCCCCTTGATTGGTTGCTGAAGATTAATAGCACATGCAAACATTTTCAACACGTAAATAAGCCCTCACTATACACTTAGCTGGAAGGAAAACATTATGGTCGCCACCAAAAAGTGCTTAATTTCCTTCAAAACTCCATAGAATAAGAAAATCTGCCCCAATCATGTTCTGTAGAGCAAAGATACAAACACATCACTACGCATAGGAGAAAGAAACCTGCTATATAAAAGTGCCCAGCATGCAGTATCATCAGAAACAATTACCGCCCATTCAAAAACATGGACTCAGGTGCAACAGAAAAGTCATCACCATTGACCCCACCTATGCTAACCACAGTTTAATTGCCTGGCAAAATACATTGTGCAACCTCTGACAAACAAACAGAATTAAAAAGCAACAGACTTTCAAATAGCTTGTTCCCTCAGGCTACAAGGCTTGTGGCAAATTACAATCTCTAACCCTTCCAACCTACCCTTAGCCCTCCCACTACTATACAAATCTCCTGACAATCTGATAAGTCAACTCATTGTATAATATCTGCACCACAGTGCATTGTGTTTATTTTACTTCACCACTGTCTATTTTTCTTTCCGTAGGATGTTTTTAAACACAACAAGAATACAAATGTTTGTGGTGCTATACACGTGGAATGTAGGAAAAACTTGCGCTCAGGGCAGTCAATGTTGTTTGTTTAAATTTAGATTATTGAGATTTCGTCCTACTCTAGTACAACATTTGAAATGGTGAATTCATTTCAAAACCCTTAGTAGAGAGTAGGGAGAATCCATCCTCAGGTGTCTAGTTCTACAAGATAATTTACCCAATTTATTGTTTGCAGTGGTGTCCTATCAGCACACATGTAAACATGTTCGATTTTAACATCAACGCACAACCCTCAAGCGCGACCACACGCATGGCAGATCAACGGCTCCTCCATGGCAGATCAACGAATGCCACCCAACTAAAAGCATACACACATGCAAATATTGCCCCAAAATGGCTGTTGGTCACTCTGGGCCTTGTCTTTGGAGGTTGTTCGTTGACAGTAAAACCATACATGTGTATGAGGCTTTAGCCAGTAATTTTTTGTTTACCTTATCTGAGGTTTTATACTGGGGATTGTTTAACATTAAGGGCAGGGACATAACTACAGTTACCAGGGGAGCAGACACTGCAATCACAGCCTCCTCCCAGAAAGCCACTACAGATGAAGCAGGGAGAGGCATCCTATCATAGCTTTGCTGGGGGGCCCAGTGAATCCACTGATTCAGGGAGCATATTTAACCCTCCCCCCAACAAATAAGATGTCAGGGTGGCTATGCAGTAACCCCCCTCTAGTTTGCCTAGTGAGAAATCCGGCCCTGTTAACAGTGTGCATAATGCAGGCCCCTGTGTCATTATCCCCATGGATTACATAGGAATTATATCATCAGGCAAAGAAGAAAATAACTGTAGTCTCTAATGGTAGTTTTTGCTTATGGTTTCGTTTAATATACACCAAGGGTAAGGTATGGTTAAGGTTTGATTGTATGCCCTCCAAGGGTGGGTTGTGTTTAGGATTTGTTTATTTTGCCTTCCAAGGGTGGGTTGGGGTTAAGATTTGTATTTTGGCCTTCCAAGGGTGGGTTGGGGTTAAGATTTGTTCTTTTGCCTTCCAAGGGTGGGTTGGGGTTAAGGTTTAGTTTTATGCCCCCCAGGGGAGGTTGTGGTTAATTTTGGGTTTTGTGACATCCAGGGTTAAGTTAAGGTTAAGGATGGGTTTAAAGATCTTAATGGAGCATTTCAGGTGCCCATTAGTTGTAAATCTGCCCTTAATTCTAATTAAAGCACAGATACTATGGATTCCATTGGTTTTTATATGTTCAATAGGAGTAAGCCGTTATATGTTACTATACTGATACATAATAAACCATTCATTATTTATTTGTTTTCAATTCATGCATTTTAGGAAATTATAATATACATATAAATAGACCTTAATTAAGTGATCACAGAGCCTCCTTTCAGCAGCCATGGTGCAGCCAACATTAAATCAATGAGGTAAGACGATATAAGTTCAATGTGTGTATGTGATGTCAGTAGCTAGCCGGCAGGCAGTGTAAATATGTTGAATGGATTACAGCAAGGAATAGTCTACACACATTTCTCTGGTGCTATGGATAAGCATAACATTTAGACTGTAAGCTCTTCAGAACAGGACCAGCATGCTTTATCCCCCAGGATCTACCACATTAACGACCCTGTGGTATTTGCTTTGGCAGGTGACCTCTTTGCACCTTACCAGTATTTTAATGTATTGTAGGAATGTACAGCAATGTGTTTCTAACGGCACAACGCGGTTCAGCTTATTGAGCACTTTGTCTTGTTAAATGCAACTTGGATTCAGACCCTGGTGGCAGAAGTGACATAGCAGGAGTAATAGATTATTGTTTAGGTGTCCATAAGGGGGGGGGGATCACTTGACCTTTACTGAAGAGTAAAACATTTTGACTAGAATAACAGACCTAACCATATGATGTAAAATGTCATAAGGAAACAATAATATTAATAACAAACCCTCCAATTCTCCCTTTAAACCTACTGCATTTTTTAGATCACTGGTTCTAAGCAATATGTCATTCAAGGGACTTTGAAGGCTATTAGAAAACCTTCAGGTGTCGTTCCTGTAAGTACTTTATGATTTGTTTTTGATCTATGTTTGGATTATCTTTTTGAAATGACTCTAAAGTATTCAGTTTATTTTAGCTTCAGTTTCTCCGCCGTGAGAATAGTCAATAGCCATTGGTTCTCTCTAAGCATTCTAACGCTCATCATGAAAATTAAAGTGCAATTAAGGCGAAATGCTCCAGAACTGGAATCTTAAAACAAGAACGTTTGGAGAAATTGAGTACACGTAGGGTTCCTAGATTATCTACTGGCTGCAGGACGCTCTTAATACAATCCATTAGCAGGGCTGTGCTGGTTGTAGACATGTGGTATTTAAACTGCATTGCTGCATGTGTAGCTGTGGTTTGCGGCAAACGTTTGTGCGGTCCATAGGATACCAAACGATTGGCCGTGATTTACCAACATGTTAGATTGCTCGCTTGTCCTATCCAAGCGACAGACCTCGACGGCCGACAATGGAATTAATACCGCAGATTTTTCAGACTGACCAGCTGATATCTGAAAATATCGGTTGGTTTGGCAAAAAAAAATCTGCTTGTGTGTACCCAGCCTAAAGGTTCGTACACACCTGCCAGATCCCTGAGCCCCGACCGACCCCCGAGGCCGGTGGTAATTGGGCTTCAGGAACGTCATAAAAGTTTCATAAAACTCACCCCCAATTTCATAGAGCACAGGAAATTGTTTTACAATATTAATTCTAGAAAATTTCTAGAATTTCTAGAAAAAAGTTCATGGGAATTGTGGAAAATACCAGGACTTCCAGAGGATCATGGGTAAAAAAGTAAGAGTGTCAGATAAGTGCAGCAGTCAAAGGGACATTATTCTCATGCAGTTACTAGCAAAATCTTTTCCAGATCTGTAATTAAAATGGGTTAAGTTCCAATTAAAGGCAAAACAATTCCCATATATGTTGTGCCTTTAAGCTAGGTACACACAGTCCAGATTTCTGAAAGATGACAGACAGGATCTGCAAGATCTGCATACACACAGTCCCGAACGTTCTCCCTATACGTACGAGCGTACGGCCGACCCGATCGTTCGGCGGCCGTGCGCTCATTCGGGAAACGAACGTACACACAGTAACGATAAAGCCCCGATACCGTCGGATCCGACGGTATCAGGGCTTTATCGTTAGTGTGTGTACCCAGCTTTAATTCTACAGGAAACAAAACCATTTTCCAGACAAATAGGGACTTCAAATTCATCTTAATACATTTAGTTTCACAAAGGTTAAGATCATGCCAGTCATTTCTGCTGATCCTCTAAGAGGGTAAAAACATCAAAATCCACCTTTGCTAGATGGCTTAAAGGGGCAGCCATCCTTGCTGTCTTGTGGGATGAGATATTTGAAGCTCCAGTAGATGAGATCTGTCAAAAACTAATGGATTACTGATTTATATAATGTTTTAGCCATAGCAGTACTGACCTCTATAGTGTGCTGTCTTGAAAGACAGTGGGAAACAGAATTTACAGAAGACAAAATTCTCTCTTTCCTGTGTATGGTCCTATACTCAAATTATTTAGCATGATGCATTGTCAGACCTTTGATAGGTGTAAACATGATGTAGGAGACAACACACCCCTGCCATAAATTATACAGTGGAAGTCACCATGAATTGTATTAAGAGCTCCACTGTAAAATGTACTTTCCTGATTGCAATAAGAAGCACATCATGCTCTACAATATACATTAAAAACAATGCAGTATTCTCTAAAACACATTCAGATGTAATAAAAGTTCTTATTGTTAAAAATGGTGCTAATTTTGCCCCAACCAATCAGATGTTATTTACCATTTGAAAGCTAACATCTGATTGGTTGGGGTAAAATTAGCAAATTTTTTAACAATAAGAACTTTAATTACATCACCCTGTTTGACTGTTGAAGCATGCATCAAAACAAAAACTTTATCACAATATTTTGCAACTTGAGTAAACAAAGCTGTTGCTAAAGGATTAGCTCTAGAGCTCTAACTCTGGGTACAAACAGGCAGATTTTTCGGCCCAAGCGACCAATACTTCCGTGAATCGGTTAGTTGGGCTGGAAAATCTGTGCTGCTTTCGTCCGCAGCTAAGTTTTGTCTGGACAAACGGGCGATCGGACGAGTTGGTAAATCATGGCTGATCGTTCCCTATGGAACCGCATGATCGGTCTTACAAACTGTTAGCCATGGCCACTATTGCTGTGACAGACAGATAATTTGCCCCGCCGAGCACTCATTTGTGGTGAATGCTCGGTCGGGGCAAACAGTCCCCTCATGTGTACCCAGCCTAAGTGCAAAAGTGCACAAGATAACTACTACGGTATGGTCTCTTTGGCACTCTCATCTGCAGGCAAGGAATGAGGGTGCAAATCTCTCTTCTTATGCAGGGCCAGATATATACTTTTCTTCCCTAGGCCATCTAGCTTGTTGCTGCCACCCTCCAATATACACCATTGAGAAATGCATTGCACAGATTTGTGCCGAGATCAGGTTCACTTCATTATCCTTAACTTGCAGCCTAGAACTATGTTGTTTTTATAAGTGTACCTATTAAGGTCTAGGCCACACCAGAGCATTTTAACACATAATCTAATCGCAAGTTAAAAAGCACACACTAATATGGCCCTATTGTGGTGGCCACACTAGGGGGGAGATTCAATACTAAGTGCCACGCTACTTACCTTAGCCCGATCCCGCGATACAATACCTGACATAAACGAGATTACAACAGGTATTGCATCGCGGGATTGGGTAAGAAGTGTTGACTTTAACGCTCCACAATCCGTCCAGTTAAGTTTTCCATTACGAAGTAGTGCAAACCTTAACAAATGGGTTTTTGGATCGTTAACACAGCGCTATGTCTAAAATCATTTGGAAATGGCGCTGTGCTCTAAAATCCATTTAAAACCCACATTAACCCGATATTTCTTCGGGTTAATGTGGGTTTTAGAAGGATTTGGGCCATATTGAATCTCCCCCTAGGTGCATTGAGATCTGGTAATCGGAGCGCTTGCAATCCATATTTTTTTGCACAATCGCATTGTGCAATTGCAGAGATACGGAAATGCGTGCACTTATGTATCCGTTACCGTATCTCTCATATGCATTACAGTGTGGCATCAGCCTAAAGGGGTTAATGTTGTAGGGTATGCCCCCCAGCAAATAAGGTAATGCAGCTCTGCAGATACTAAAGAAGAAATTCTCCTGTCCACAAAAAGAACTGTACACATAAGTGTTACCCGCATGCACAGATTTAGTACTGACCAAACAAGCATTTTCACACTTTTATTGCCAAAACAACCAATTTCCTACAAATTATTGCTTTAGAAATCCACAATTTCTCAGCAGCCAGATTATTAGATAAACCTGCAAAACATCCCGATAAATTGTCTCCGGTTTCATTTGTATTGTGCAAATCCATACTGCATGTAGGACGTACCTACATCTGTCATGTCAAGATGCCTTTTTATTTTTTAATTTAGCCAAAGGGTCACAGATCACATTTATTTAAATATAGAGGAATCAAGTTTTCATTGATTCCTGTTTACTATTTTATTGCATTTCTATTGATATGTGAAATGTGTCAGAGCAGCATTGGGAAGGAGGAGAGTTAGGGCGCAAAGGGACCGATAATTACCGAAAATCCCAAATAAGCCGAATGGCTCTGGTGCGAAATCATAATTCACAAGGCAAAGTAAAACAAATAACAAAACACGGCTATAAAATGAATAGTAGAACTGACCTCATGTGGCACAAACGTTTGAATTCAATCACAGAATGATGTCCTACATGGGATAGGGCGAGCCACAAACAAATCAGTTCGGACACAAACACTATTTAATAGTTTAAATATAACAAAAACTGATCCACCTTGTGGGACCTGCTGAGATATTTTATTTTAACCTCAGGATCATTGCCTTGGTATAATAACGATGCTTCCAATAAAACAAAATCCGGGTTATTCAATAAAAGTTCTTATCGTTTAAAATGGTGCTAATTTTGCCCCAACCAATCAGATGTTAGCTTTCAAATGTTAAATAAGATCTGATTGGTTGGGGCAAAATTAGCACCATTTTAAACGATAAGAACTTTTATTGAATCTCCCTGTACGTCTCCTATTTGTAAACAGGCGTCTCATATTTTATTTTAAGGTAAGCCACGTGGGATGAAAAATACATTTCATAAAAATGCAAATTATTCAAAAGAAAATAAAAAAGGTTTTTCTTTATTACATTACAGGCAATTACTCAACAGCTCATATTTATCTATGTTTTTTTTACTTAATCATATTTCATACTGGCACGCCTAGAAAGGAGTTTTCAAGTTAAAGGGCTGCTTCTACTGCTCCACAGTACATTCGGCAGTGCAGTAGGGTTAGGCACACCTATTATAACCTGCCTGGAACATTTGCTATCATGGTACAATTGTAGCTATGCCTAATGTCTATGTAGCCAAATATCTACAATTCTGGATGAAGCTTATGTAGCAAAAAGGACTCACTGAATACACACATGTTCTAATGATAAATGTTGCAAGAACATGTCCATACAACGTCCCAGCCAATTAAACACAGACATTTGCTTAAAGGGCATGTCCACCCTTTACACAAAAAACTTGGTGACTTGTCAGTTATATGCCCGCAACCCCAACTACTATTTTTCCCTGTTTATTACATGTATTTGCAACTGAATGATAAATTAATTTCTTTCTGCCAAATGTATCTGCCTATTCCCTCTGCTCAATGAGCTTTTTATATGTTTGAGCATGTGCAGAGGAGGCAGCAGATGAAACAGCAGTCAATCATTAGTTGTGATGTCAGTTGTCACAGCCTTGATTGACTGCATGGAGGGAGGGGCCAGCTTACTCTGCTAATATGGGGACAATAATTATCCTTAAATATCTGGTTAGTAATGCAGGTAATAAAGTACAAAATATATCAGTTGGGGTTGGGGTCAGGTGATTGACAATTGAAATAGAAGACAAAGTCCATTGCACTCTTGTCCAAACCGTGGGTGCTTACTCCTCATGTATCCAACCCTCCATGGATGAAAATTCACAGTAGGGAAAACAGATTGAGGGTCGCACTCCAAAATCAGTTGAATACTTTATTTAGTGACCAACATCAAAATCACAACATTCACCTGAGGAAGGGGGCACCTGTTTATTTACCCCCGAAACGTTGTGATTTTAATGTTGGTCACTAAATAAAGTATTCAACTGATTTTGGAGTGCGACCCTCAATCTGTTTTCCCTACTGTGATTGACAATTGACCAGTGTTTTGTTTAAAGGGTAAACACGCCCTTTAAGATAGTAATGAGCTGGGTCATTAGTTTAGCTTGTTCTCCAGAGAAATGCAGTCTGTAAATCCTGATCTTAGGTAGTCTATGAAGAATGCCTAAAGCTGGGTACACACCTATCGATTTTTCCTCCTGACCGACCGTTCGATACTTTCGAACGGTCGGCCAGGAGGAAGGACTGTCGGTCGCGGGCGAGGTTTTCCACCCTGTCCGATCGTCCTTTCGTCCGATTCGGACGAACGGTCGATCGGACATGGGCACTTTCGGATGCGATAATTTCGGTCCGATCGACCGATACACTGAACTATCGGTCGATCGGACCGAAATATCTCATCGTGTGTACCCAGCTTTAGCTGAGAAAGCCAGTATGGCATCTCCCACTGTATAAATACAGGTAAATACTAAATAAAAGGCATTTCGTACCCAAAAAAGGTGCATCCCGTGTATATGAATATATTTATGCATAGGTATATGATATAAGAATTAGATATTAAATCCTTGTTTATAAATAGGTTATAATTTTCTTAATTATGAATAAGACATGCTGCGGCAACAATCTCAGATCACCGCCACTCTGGACTGCGAATTTCTGTGCAGTAGGAGATTGGCCAGAGCTATTATTTGTAAATAATAATTCATTAATGAGATGTTAAATAATAAATGAGTTTGTGTAATGATATAGGCAAATTGTCTAGTTCTTTTGTTTGAAGATAATCTAAAGGGGGGTAAAGGGAGTTACACGTATGTAACATGGAGTTCTACTAGAGAATCAGTGAATCCAGGCTGTTTATATCACTCACGGGAATGAATTTGGAAGCCTGTGATATAAATAATGGGACAATAATCCCTGAAACATGCATGAAGTTTGTCTGAAACCCACCAGTCACACAAACACACATATGTACACAAACAGATAGAGACACAAGCATGCACTTAAATAAAAGGCAAGCACAGACACACAGGTAAACAAACACACACAGTATATAATGTACACATAGACTAAAGATTTGTACATTACATACATCAGGTAGCGTGGGTTTTACACTTAACGCAACTTCATTGCATTGCCCCCATAGACACAAATACAGACATACACACAACATACGTAAGCAAACACACTGACACACATATGTAGACACAAACATTTACAAACAAATAAATACACACTATACAGGTTCACTTAACACATACAATCATGCATACACATAAACAGACCTATATAGACACAGTCACACACCCAGGGGCAAAAACAAACCATTCCCCCGTTTCTTGAGAATGAAACCAATCCCATGTTGTGTGTATATGATGTAGTTAGGTTAATGGAACCTGCAGCCCTGATTGATCTCATTGCACCGTATCTGTCGTCTGGCTTTGACTCTGTTTTCTATCTGAAATCCAATCTGCCCGTTTAATAAAGAAGGGCCCTGTAATTATTACAGATGGACATTAGCATTAATCACTAACACATGCCTAACATCCATTCTCCAATAAAGAGAAACCTAAAAAAACAGAAAGGATGAGTGAAAGAATGCGGATTATAGGAATGAGATTCATGGGGGGAAAAGAAAAGGGAGAAGGTGAGGTAAATTAAAGACTAGAGATGCATTTAATATCAATTCATTTTGCAGAATGCTGACGCGGCCAACTCTCACCGCTCTGAATTTATGGCTCATTGTAATGAGTGTCGTGCGAGGAGAGAAAAAAAAAAAGAGTCTGTCAGCAGAAAAAAAAAATCAGAGTAAAGAGAGAGAGAGAGAGAGAGAGAGAGAGAGAGAGAAAGAGAGAGAGAGAGAGAGAGAGAGAGAGAGACAGAGGAATGAGGCCCCAATGGGAATTCCCTCAACACAGGGGTCCAATCAGATTACAAAAACATATCTCTGTTTTAAATCCCAAACTTAATCCTCATAACGAATAGTGAGATCAACAGGTTCCCTCCTTCTTCAGACCAAGCCTGCATTAAAGCAAAACAAAAAAATAGCAATACAATCCAGGTCTGCAGAAATGGCTGTTAATTTATTTAATAGCTTTTTTAACCCCTTGATTGTTAAGGAGGGGGAAAAAAAATCAATGTCATTTACGGAGTGCTTGCCAGTTGAAGTTGGTGGTAATTGTGCAGATACATCAGATACTATTGTATTCCTGATGAGTTCCCTACTGAGTCAATGAAGTCTCTAGATATTTCTCTTTAAGTCCTCAGGTTGCCCCACCTTTCCGGCTGTGCTGTCTGTGACAACCTCACTCTGGGAGATTGGCTTTGAAGAATCCATAACCTTATAAAAAGGATTACAAGCCATATGTAGGAAGTGCTGTGCCAGGTAACGTGACATTTATGCCAAATGACTCCTACCAGGAATCTACACAGTGGATATTACTGTACCTGCATTACAATCATCGTGATGTCACCTCCTGCAGCTTCAAGCTGTTTCCATGGTATATCTTCTAAAGATGAAATTTACTGATTTTCACCATTACACTATGTAATGATTGCCAATATCATTTTATGAAGTGTACTATTAAATAGAAAGAAAACCTTTACTAGTCAGATTTAATGCTTCCCCAAAAACCCAGAATTAATTACCAGCTATGCAATTAACACCCAATGGAATCCAAGGACCCGTTTAACATTATTTTCATCGGCTTCTATTTGGCAAGTTTCAGAAAACACATGGTTGATACTGAGAGTGCAATATAGATCCATGGAAGAGGGATGCAGTGCGATAGTGTGACTTTAAGAAGGGAATATTAGTGGCTGCACACAGTGAATATATACAATGACTTTCTTAATGGCAGCATTAAAGATTAAAGTTACACGGCGGTAACACCCGGTCAGGATTTACCCAGAACCACAAGTGCGATATTAAATTCCGTCGCTTGAATTGTTTCATATTGAAGCTCTCCCATTCCAACTATTCTTTCAGTATCTATATTTGGAAAACAATAAATCTGGAAAGACACAAGAAAACATTTGTAGCCATTCTTCGACCCTAATTCACTTTGCATTTCCACACACAAAAAACCACAAAATCTAGCAAATTTGACCTGGCTTGGACACTGACCCCTTGACCTCCTTCCTCGTATCTGACCGACCAGGCATGGTTAATAAAGGACAAAAAAAAATTAAGAAATGAATACAACAGCTGTGGGAAGACCCTCGGGAATGATGGAGGTGATAAACTGTTATTGAACAGAAATAAAACAAAAGGAATAGTGCCAGTCTAGAATCAATTCTAAATATGCAGATCTGTAAATTATCCAGCCATAACTTCATATGGGATAATTCTGTGTTTACCTAGATTTTGGAAAGACTAACGGGAGGTGTGCCGTGTCTATTAGCAACACTGGAATACTGGAACTATATGTAGACAAAGGTGCAATCAAATAGAAACACAAGCTGCATTGCCATCAAAGATTTTAAAGCAGTAATGCTGAAACTTAATCCCAACAATACATCCCACTACTTGTATTTCTAATGCAAGGCCGAGGGCTAAAAACCTCCATAAAAACTGCATAGAAATAGCGCAGTACTGGGAAGGGCCAAAGCCGGTGCCTGCTAAAGTCACCCTTGAGTGTAATAATAACATAACAAATGCTGAAAAATCTGCTATAAAAAGACACAGCCGCAAAATAACACCATTATGATTTGTAAGGCTGATAATAGCATGGATGTGGTGGTATGAGATATGGATAAGTACATTCACTGGCTCCCAGACAATATCACATTTCACTTCAACAAAAAAAATGACCCTACTTTAACCTTAAAAGGTTAAATAACCATAGAAAGATATTAGGTATGGCTGATGAAATACACTGTGTGAAACCCTTTTATTCCATGACAAATCATTACTTATACTAAAATAGATCCAGGTAATGTAAAAGATAGGAATATGACACAAAAGAATTAAAGGGATTTTCTGATTATAACGTGACAATTGATTCAGTCCCAAAAACACAACGTAACACTTCATGATCACAAAACAGCAATGTAGAGATGGCTGCTCCAACATTTAAACACATGTCCACCCTAACAAGCAGAAGCCCCCCAACACAATTTCCCCGATACTTTTCATTACTTACACAGCCCGATCCCTTGCTGGCTTGTAGACTGTACATGTATGTTTTAAATAAGAGTCATGCCTGACTTCCAGACCCAGAAGCTGCAGAGGAGACAGCATAAGGATTGGGCTGTTCAAGCAATGAGAGAAACAGTTATGGCAAAGGTAAGTACAGCGAACTTTGTGTTTGTGGTTAACCTGCTTGTAGAGGGCAGTGTTTCTCTGGCAGGGGCCTGAGAATCCTTAGGGTACTTTGGGAGGTTACTAGGGGTTCCTCAGGAGATTGTGGCATGAACTGTATAATTATTCCTTTATATTTGTATAAATTATGGCCTGTGTAGAATTGATAATGAGAAAGAAAAGAGATAAAATATATATATTTTTTAACGTAGGGACTCCCTGAGACATTATTATTGTTTTGGGGTCCCGCAAGTATAAAAAAGGTTGTTTTTAGGTTGTTGGGTTGCAACAATATTTTTCACAAAAGTTGCATTTTAGAATTTTTTTTCTGGTGTGTGTGTGTTAGTACCTGTTTGTAGAGAAAGAGTGAGTGGGAGTACCTTTATGTCTGAAAAAGTGTGTGTGTGTGTGAGTGCCTGTCTTTGAGAGAGAACGTGTACATGTATGGCTGGGAGGGTCTGTGTGCCTGTCTGTGAGAGAGTGTGTACCTGTATGGCTGGGAGAGTCTGTGTATGCCTGTCTGTGAGAGCGTGTACCTGTATGGCTGGGAGTGCCTGTATGCCTGTCTGTGAGAGAGTGTGTAACTGTATGGCTGGGAGTGCCTGTATGCCTGTCTGTGAGAGAGTGTGTAACTGTATGGCTGGGAGTGCCTGTATGCCTGTCTGTGAGGGAGTGTGTAACTGTATGGCTGGGAGTGCCTGTATGCCTGTCTGTAGAGAGAACGTGTACCTGTATGGCTGGGAGTGCCTGTATGCCTGTCTGTGAGAGAGTGTGTAACTGTATGACTGGGAGTGCCTGTATGCCTGTCTGTGAGGGAGTGTGTAACTGTATGGCTGGGAGAGTCTGTGCATTTCTGTGAGAGTGTGTAACTGTTTGTCTGGGAGAGTCTGTGTGTACCTGTCTGTAGAGAGAGTGTGTAACTGTAAGTCTGGGATAGTCAGTGTGTGCCTGTCTGTAAAGAGAGTGTGTGAGTGCCTCTGTAGAGAGAAAGTGAGTAGGAGTACCTCTATGTCTATGTAAGAGTAGGAGTGTGTGTGGGTTCCCTGGTGGAGGCACCCTGTACTACAATGTAAATTAAGGTAGTCAATTTTTTTCCTTATGGATCGTGGGGCCCAATGATTACTAGCTATGCCCCTGGCAGTCTTCATTGGCTGTGACATCATCCATCATGGCAACGATTGACTGCGGTTACTCAGAAAAACTGGAACAAACACCTGGATATCTGATAAGGCTTCTTTAAATAATTATGTACATTGATAATATATCCTTTAAAATGCTAAGCAAATATATATTACATTTTATTTACCTTATAAGCAAAACTAAACAGAACAAGACAAAACCTCTGTGGTGTACTAAATGGTTAGTGCTGAGATGGGTAAGATTGGCTGTTAACTGGGTCACTTGAAGTCTTTACAAGGAATAAAAGAGGATTGGTCAAATTGCTCATGTGGTGCCTATATTTAAAAAGGGAATCTGATCTCAGCCAGGTAATCATAGGCCTGTCGGTGTGACATCTGTGGTGGAAAAGCTTTAAGAAAGAATATTAAGGTATTAATAATAATTAATATTAATGGACAATTATACTCTTACTGGGTCCAGTAACTCTATAAATGACCTAGTGTTGGGCATTGAGGGTACAACCTTTGTGTTTCCAGATGATACCAAATTGTGCAGAACTATAGGCTCAGTGCAAGATGTCTTCACCGGACAAACTAATTTAAATAAACTTGGTGGTTGGTCTACAAAATGGCAAATGAAGTTTAATATTGAGAAATGCAAATTTATGCATAAAAAAAACCCAACAACATGAAAGCTGGTTATACCCTAAATAAAATAGTATTAGGGCTGACTCAATAGAGGAGGAGGATTTGTGAACAACAGACTTCACTCTAAGCAGTGACCGGCTGTATTTGGCTAAAGCATACAATATTCAGCAAATATTGTAGAAGAAGAAGCATTGACTAGAGGGAGGAAGACAAAATTCTACCTCTGTAAAAAGCATCCGTAAGGCCTCATCTTCAGCATGCAGTGCAGTTTTGGGCACAAGTCCATGGGATAAAAATGAATCAGAAAGTGTGCAGAGAAGGGAAACCAAACCGATAAGGAATTAAGAATTGAAGATTATCAAAGTTAGATTTGCTTTCCCTGGAAAAGAGGCAAATGTGAGGGGAAATGATAACAGCCAATTAGCAGAGGATCTATCCTTATCTTAGGGGTGAACAAATGACAAGAGGTCACTCCTTTAGAACAGGGATTTCAGCTTAAAGGGCCTGCCAACCCCCCCTAACAAACCTCAACCCACAACCAGCAGGTGTCCCTTGTTACAGTTGTAAGTTGAGGCCTCTGAAAGAAATGGAGGGACCTGGTGGTCACTCCATTAAATTTCATTAGAGATTAAATAATGACATTTTTCAATGTACTTTTCTCTAGTCCAACCTTACAAGGCTTCCACTTAAACAAACCAAACAGTTGATCTCGAGGAAGCCAAAAAAAAAAGAGGGGGGGAATTTCTTCCTGACTTTTTTTTTAAATTTCCCTGGATTAACCAGAACTATATGTATAAATACCAGTAATTTTAAATATTGCAAAAAAACACAGGAAACCAGGGTTCCTGGTTGTGGGGCTAAAACATTTTTAGGGGGTGGACATGCCCTTTAAGAAACATAAATGGTTCTTCACTGGGCAGTTAAAGTTGTGTGATGCTGTACATTGAAAATGCTGTGTTGGCTACTTCTCTGAACACATATAAAGAAGACTTTTTCTTGGACAGGCCGAATACCCAGGGTTACAGCTGGTGACTGTACTAAGTGTGGATATGTGAGATTAATTGTGTACTTGTTTAGTTTTGAGTACATGGGTGCAGAAGAAGGGTTAACATGGTGGGATAAAAAATAAACCTTGTAACTAAGTTATTTCATACCAATATCATATTATCTTTAATTGTTTTCATTATCTAGCTCCTCCCCTTTTGAATACAATCTTAAGTCAGATTCAGACATAGCATGCATTGAGCAGGCTGCAGGAACTTTTGATTTTTCCCCTCCCATTGACTTCTTTGGGTTTGTTTTCAGATTTCCAGAATTTCACATTTTTCGAAAATCTCAAAAAATTGAACGGAACTCGAACGGAACATCTCTACTTAAATATAAGGTTTAGGGTAAAAAAAAAATATTTGTAAAGAGGAAAGTCTACACTCAAGACAGGTTTGTGCTGGCTGTAGCTACTGCTGACTGACATTGGTTGGAAAAAAAAAAATTCAAACAGGAGGCAGCATCAAGACAGATCCTTGTAGTATACAGATTCCAGCTTCAGTCCAATTACATAATGCACCATTGGCTACTAATCTGTTCCTCAATACATTTGTAACAGGAAGCATTGTTGCAGATGAAATGTAATTTATCACAGTGCAACACTCCATAGATTTTTATTCTTACCAACATTTTATGAATGCCTTTAGAAAACTTTAGGATGACCCACAGTGTCTAACATTAGGTGTCTTGTACAACCCTTAGCCTTGTATATTGAGTAAATACAGCAAGGGTTTGCACCTAATTTAAAATCACACGACAGGGACACATGCTATGAAAGAACTTCTGTCACATATATGTTTTATATCGCTTGTGATTTAGAGATAAGATACATTTAAAGTTGTGCAACCTATTTACCGAGCCGATATCGGCTCTTTAAGGTGGAATCTTTTACGCCAGCATATAGCTGGAATTAAAGATTCGGAATAGGTAAACCCCATTTGCAATGCGCTGAGAGACGCTATTGGCTTAGTGCATTGCCTAAAGGGGGCGATAGCAGCTCTCTGTACATTTCCCTCTATATTTCTTATAATTGGGGTAAAAATGAATTATCATTTTACATATAATATACATACAACAGCAATGCATGCTTTAATTGTTATACCGGTAATTGGACATAAGCAGTTGACATTATTTTGGAATTGTAACCATAAAAAAAGTTACCCTTAGCGTAAATATTTATAGATATCATCAATATGCACTTATTATTATTATTTTTATTTCTCGACTATATTCTGAAGCTTTATTTGCAGGTCATTCATTGACCAGTAGGAAGGCCAATTTTTTAGTTAGGGAAGATCAGCAGGTCTGTCAACATTAATCACCAAGAAGCCCACAAAATAAGTGATGATTTTCAAATTTGACTGAAACCATTTATTGTGTTAATTGCTTCTTACCAGACCTGTTTTTTTTTTAATCTGGAACACTCTAAAAGTCAGGGGGAAAAACAAGATCTTCAGTACAGGATAGAGAGTCACCTGACATTTCATTAGAGTCATGTGGTATGGAGAAATTCTTATTTATAAATCACATTACCAAACACTGCGATTTGGATTGTGTGCATCTGTGAATGATTCTATATATAAGCAATTCACTTTGTACTTTCCCAATCCACAGCATTCCAGCATTTTAAAACTATAGTTATTCGTAAGCAGTAATATATTGTATCAATTCCCTCTGAGCCTCTGTCATTTACCAGTACTGGGTAACAAATAGCTTGTCTAATGAAATTATATTTATAGTACCTTGCGTGACACAGGATGTGTCTTAAAGCTAAGCGCTGCTTGATCCAAATACCGCAGTGATTGGTGCTACATTAAACTGCTTAAGGTACTGTACCTGGTCAATGAAGTCCCAGCAAAATATGGATACTATTGGAGGTGGAGGTTTTATAATAGAAAGAAAAATCAATCAATAGAAAAAGAAGGAATTCTTTAGTGTGCTGAACCAATTTAACAATAAAACAGTTCTAACAAGTATTATTGAAATGTTAAAGCAAGCAAGAGGCCAATCAAAGATTTGTTTCTCTTGTAGGTGCTGCATTGAGGTCTTAATCCCATAACGTTCCGAATAGGAAAACAAAAGAAAGATGCGCTGCAGGGTATGTGAACGTAAACAAGGCTCCTAATTGGAGAATGCTGCATGTATATTAAATAATCTTATCAACAGTCTACTGAGAGCAGGGGGCACCTGGAACAATAAATAAACTCAATTTGGAGAAAACGAAATAAATATTACAGACATAAAGCAAAAATGCTATGCACACCAAAGCTATTTAGGAAAAAAAATGAAGACTAGATTGCCTATTTAATTACACCCATGGGCATTAGCTATTTTACAGAAAATACATCAAAACAAATCCCATGCTGTCATATGTTGCCATTAATTTACACACTGGTCATTGTTATTGTGTATACCCAGTGGATGCCACATCTGAATTCCCTAACGTTTCACGAAATGAATTCAAAACCGAATCGCCAATCTATGCAACAGAGCATTTAAAACGTTTTAAAATAGAAGAAAGTGGGATCTTCTTTTACTTCATGTTGTTGGTAGGTAACATTTCCATTCATAAAACACAGATTTGTGGAAATGGAGCAAGTGTAACTCCAATCCTCAACAAAGCCCACCCAACGTATCTTAGCAGAGTTACCTCTATTCCTTCTCTTCCTCCCTACAGCAAATAGCCTGCAGATCAAATGTGGTACTTAGTTCCAATTTAGATGTATACACACTTGCCAACCCTGCCCCCATATTGCCTTCGGACTGACTTACCCATAGGTAAACACGATTGCTTGTCTGTTTGACGGGAATGACAGCAGAAACGCCAATATTTCAGCACAATCAATTAAATTTTTTGGCTGATTTTGACCAGAAAAAAGGTGCAAAATGTTAGCCGATATTTCATCCCAATCAACCTAAATATCTGCCATGGCAGTCTATCTATGAGCTAGTGTGTACACTGCCTTACCAGAGATTGTTTTCTCAGAGCTGTTAATCTGTTTGACATCTGTGTATTCACTGTTTTATCAAAGTCACACTATAGGAGATCTCCTGTAAGGCTGGGTACACATGATAAGATTTTTTTTTTTCAAGCTGATATTTCCGTGTATTGGTCAGTATGAAAAATCTGAAAAAGTGTTTTTGGCCGGATGCGACCAATGTCATTCGGATGAATGGACATGCTGGTAAAACCACATTGATCTTGCCATTTTCTTTGGAACCACATAATCAGTCACAGCTACTATTGCCACAACCCACAGTGATTCATCCCAGCAGACAGTCAGCTAGTGAGGAATGGTTGGCTGGCATGAATATCTTACCATGTGTACCCAAGATCAACAGTGGAAGATTCTCCTTGTTGGGTATATTTTTGATTGAGTCACCAGATGGCTATATTTCTAAGCTGGTTAATAAAAATCAGAAGAAAATTCACAATATCCCTTTGAAGGTGTAGTATCCAGACTGAAAAAAAATCCCTGGGTTGGGGATCCAAACTAGGACCTCTGTATTTCTAAGATGGCACAGATGCCATTCTGTATTTCTAAGATGGCACAGATGCCATTCTGTATTTCTAAGATGGCACAGATGCCATTTCTAGGTGATTTATATTAAACATCTGAGAAGCTCCCCTTGGAGCAGCTGACACCACTGTGGGCATCTATTTAGTAGCTATGGCTAAATAAAGTCAACATCTATCTATTTCAAACCTTTTACCCAACTCATACTCCCTGCCTAGGAAAAAATCCAACTATTAGGAAGATGGAATGTTATTCCTGGATCTGATAGCTGATTAATTGCATTGTGGGAGCATGGGAATGTTATGGAAGCAAGAAAGCCACGGACGAATAGATTGAGGGAGGGGCGGCATGACTGGGCTGGGAGGAGTATAACGGGGGGTGTGGTAAAAGAAGGATTGTGGGAAGAAGAAAGCTAGAGGGGAGGAGACAACGAGCTGCAGCCATATTAGAGCAGGAGGTAAAAAGGCGCGACGGTGTGGGATGAAGATGGACGAGCTGATGGAGTCGATACGGACAGTGGTGGCAGCAAAAGGAGAAGATTGGTTGAGGGAAGCTATACGGAGAGCGAAGAACCGGAGGCGGAGCGAAGCAGGAGGCGGCAGCAAGCGAAAGAGAGACGGAAAGGCGGGTCGGGGTAAGGAGATCCAGGCCACCGACGAGATAAGTCCGGTATTACAGCAGAGGAGGAGAAGAGTGAGCGTAAGTAAGAATGGAATGGATCAGCGGGCTGGGTGGGAACAGAGGGGGCGGAGGTATCTGAAGCGCAAAAAGAAAAGCACGGCTCAGATTCAAGAATGCAAAGCAACAAGGGAAATGGAGAGAAGAGGAATGGTATTGGGAGCTGTTACAGAGGGTTCTAGGGTCGGCCGGGATTCCAGGGAATCGAAAAATGGGGGGGCAGAGTCAGAAGGGGCAGTGGGGAAAGCGAAGGGAGAGAAGCTGTGTTAGGCAGCCAGCAAGGAGAAATAGGGCGGAGCCTCGGTCTCGGGTGCATCTGTAATGTTGGCGCGGGTAAGACGAATTAAGTGAACACACCAGGCCCTAGCAGAGGACAGGGTGCGACGGACAACAAATAGCAAGGCGCGAAAAAGGACACGAGACAGAAGGTATAGTAGGCAAACCAGGAGAACAAGGAGCGGGCAGCGTGCGGCCATAGGTGGGGCCTGGAGCAGATTGGGAAAGAAAAAAAGAACAAACTTAGGAAGGAGAGAGGAAACAAAACAAGGGACAAGAAAAGGGAATGATAACAGCCCAAGCCAGGATTTTATGAGGGGAGTAGGAATCAATTAGGAAAAAAGGGTGAGGAAAGGGAAGGGAGTATTCCGGCTTGGGGCTACCATGGGAATATTACAGGAGCAAGAAGGATTCGGAAGGGCTGGAAAGGCCAAATATGATGTCTGTCTCTTCATTTCAGAGCGCATTAACCAATTGCAGGATAACAGTGCAGCATACGGTTGCAAGTACAAGTTCATCTGCAAATTTAACGATTGGCGAAGCGGCTCCTCTGTTTCAAGGATGAGTCGGGAGTTGGGCAGCGTCGATCAGGAACGGTCGGAAGGACCAAGGAGTGATGCGACAGGAGGGCCGGCACTAGAGGAATCAGGTACTGCAACAGTGCACAACACACACTTCACAGCTTAATTTTGAATGCACCGCAACACAAAAGTAAGAAAATAATAAGAGATGGGGGATATTATGTCAAGTTAAAAAACTGTTTGAATAGGGGGGAGGCCACTCAGGTAGGGAAACAAAGCGCAGTGTACATAGGAAGTGCAGAAGCACAGCTACTCTAAGTGAGGATCGAATGGAAGAGGTCAAATAGGACAGAATTTGAGGTAGTACAGAAAGAGAAGGAAGGAACAGGACAGTAGGACAGCTCCATTGCAGGGACAGCATCACACCGTCAACCAGCCAGGCAATAGGAGAGGTAGTGATCAAAAGGTGCTTTCAGATCAGGCAAAATGTCATACGTACATATGTTTTGAAGGGGCCGTTAGGAATTCATTTGAAGCAGGAAATGAAGAAAAGAATTGGCGTAGAGAATTTGTGGAATTTTTGCCCTTTTGCCAATAGAAAGATTTTCTATAGACAAAATGGAAGATTTAAAGACATTAAGAAGGAGGAGGAGATGAAGCGAGACGTAGGATTAGGCTAATACCGCGCACGTTCGGTAACGGCGCAGGCCTTTGTAGTTTTAGGAAGCGTAATAGGTGAAAAAACTCCAGAATGTTGCTCAGCATTGTTTTGCTACCTAGACTCTATCTGGGAAGCACACAGAGTGTATGGGGGACAAGCTTGGCTGCGCTACGATGAGGCTTTTAGACAGAAGATGGCAGTAAGGTGGAACTGTCTGGGATCACCGGGACATTGGTTTATGGATGGAATATAGAACAACAAAGTTTTCAAAGCAACTAGGGTTCGCGCCTGCTCAGCCATTTCTGTCTGGGGGAAACGTCAATATATCGGGAGGCCAAAAAAGGGGATTTTGTTGGCAATTAATGAAGGGAGCTGCAAATTCGGAAATTCATGTAGATTTCGACATGAATGTTCGTGGTGCTCCGGAAACACACCCACAAACAAGATGTTTCAGAAAAAATAGGCAGGGAAGTGGCAGGAACAGAGAGGCTTTTACAAAAGGGGAAACGCCGGTGAGAGTAGAATGATGGTTCAATGGCTAAATAGATATCCATTGAGGGAAAAAGCCAAGCTCATAGAGGAAGGCTTTCGTTTTGGTTTCGTATCCCATCCAAGGTAAGGGTCCCGTTGGAATGTAAAAAATTACGATCAGCCTGTTTAGCAACAGACATAGTTAGAAATAAGTTAAAGAAAGAAGTTGATTTAGGTAGGATGGCAGGTCCATTCAATAGCCCGCCTATGGCGAGTTAGTAGTATCACCACTTGGCCTGTACCAAGAGGGAACCGGGAAAATAAGAATGATCCACCACTTATCTTTCCCGGAAGGTAGTTCGTTAACGAGAGGAAATAGACAAGACCCTTACATCAGTTGAGTATATGTCCTTCGATGGGCAGTCAAAATGTCCAGAGAGCAGGTAAAGGGGCGATTATGGCAAAAACCGATGTGGAATCAGCGTTTAGACTGTTACCTGTCCATCCAGAATCATGTATCTTTTGGGATGCAAGTTTGAGGACAGGTATTATGTCGATAGGGCTCTCCCCATGGGTTGCGCCATATCTGTTCTTTGTTTGAAACATTCAGTACATTTATGAATGGGTAGTCAAAGAAAGTACAGGGATCACGTCAGTCGTTCATTATCTGGATGATTTCCTATGGTAGGTCCAAAGGAAGTTGGAGTGTCAGAAGCTATTAGACACTATGCAGGCAATAACAAGAGAGTTTGGTTATACCATTAGCGGAAGAGAAGACGGTCGCACCTACGACATGCCTGAAATTTTTAGGCATAGAAATTGACACCAATAGACAGGAATGCAGATTGCCAGAGAAAAAGTGAGGGACCTAAAGGATGCAATAAAAGAATGCAGGGAAGCCAAAAAAGTGACCTTAAAGCAATGCAGTCGCTAATGGGTAAACTTAATTTCGCGTGCAAAATTATCCCCATGGGACGAGTCTTGGGAGGCGGTTAGCATTAGCGACAAAAGGGGTAAGGAAGTATCTCATCTTCATTAGAATAACAAAACAATGAAGGAAGACATGGATATTTGGTTGCAATTTTTGGAAAACTTTAATGGGGAGGCATACTGGCAAACACGAGAAAAGGAATAGATAGTCTGCAGTTATTTACAGATGCGGCGGGTGCGTCAGGATTTGGAGCATACCTTCAAGGGTCTTGGTGTGCCGCGCCTTGGCCAAAAGAATGGAAAGACACAGAACTGATAACCAATCTGGCCTTTTTGGAACTCTTCGATAATAGTCTCTATAGCAATATGGGGACATATGTTTTAGGATAAGGTCATAGTGTTTCGATTAGACAACATGGCAGTGGTACTCGCGATTAACAATTTAACGAGTAAGTCTTTACCGTGGTGGGTTACTAAGACAGCTAGTATTACAGTGTTTAAAACTGAATGTGACATTTAGGGCAGAACATATACCAGGTTGGAAAATGAAATAGCGGATGCATTATCTCGCTTCAGTGGCGTCGATTCCAGAAAAATAGCTCCAGGGGCAAACCTGGAAGGAGAGAAGTGCCCAACCTGGATATGGAACCTGACCAGTTAGAGATTTAAAATGGTTAAAGTGTTACTAGCGCCAGCGACATGGGCAGGCTATAACAGGATATGGAACGATTGGACAGAATTGGAAAAACAAATGTTGGCAAGAAAAAACGAAGTGGATTATTACATTTATTAATCTGGAAATTATTACAGTTATTTGAAGTTAGGGTGTCAAATAGTACCATTGTTAGAACGCTTCAGCGTTGAGTTTTATGTTTAAGTTAAGGGGTTTAACAGATGTAACAAAACATTTTAGTTAGAAACAAATAGTAAAGGGTTTTAAAAGTGGAAAAGTTACTCAGGACAAAAGAAGGCGATTACGTTAGAAATTTTACAAGGGTTATTTAGGGAATTGTTCAAATTGTTAAAATCTGCATACGAACAGAAACTGTTTAAAGTAGCATTTTCTTGGGCCTTTTACGGGGCGTTTAGGATTGGGGAATAGTGAGCAAAAACAAGAAAGGGGATGGAGGCATTCTAAGTGAGGATGTGCAGAAAGAGCAGGACTATTGATAGTAAATATTAGGGACCCCAAAACCAAAAAAGGAGGTAGGCTAAGGGTGCCGTTATACCCTATCCCTGAAGAGGAAACGTGCCCGATAAAATGTTATGAGGAATTATGCAGGTTAGACCTCCGGTACCGGGAATATTGTTAATTCATAACAGGGAAATAGTGCTATCACAATATCAATTTATTGCAATACTTAGGAAAACTCTAACAGTTTTAAAGTTGTCAGCGTCGGAATATGGATCACACTCATTCAGAATAGGGCGGCAGCGACGGAAGCAGCAAGGCTAGGTATGACAGAGCAGTAATAAATGAAAATAGGAAGGTGGGAATCCAATCGCTTCAGAACATACATTAGGCCCACAAGAGTAGAAGTATAAAAAAAAAAAAAAAAAAAAAAAAAAAAAAAAAAAAAAAAAAAATAGGTTTTAGTTTATTTTAGGTGCCGGCAAGAAGGCGATATGGTTGGTAGGACATTCCTTCCTCCATTGGCGGAAAAGAGAGCACATGTCCGACCCAAAGGGACAATATTTGGGTTTGAATCCAAGTAAAATAACTCTTCATTGGATGGGAAAGAGGGGTATGAAATGGGAGGAAGTGGTTCCCATGGCTATAGCCAAAGCAAAGTGCTAGGACAACACCATATATATTGATACATGCAGGCGGCAATGATATGGGGTTTTGCCCAATGAATATGCTTATAAAGAAAATTCGTAGGGATTGTTTTTAAGGCTATGGTCCGTTTTTCTAGCGTGAAGTTGATTTGGTCCGAAATAATCCCGAGATTTAACTGGAGAGGAGCCAGATCACAGCTGGCAATTGATAACGCTAGAAAAAAGGTAAACAGAGCCATATCAAAATATATTTTGAGAAATCAGGGTAGTCATCAGGCATGAGGATATTGAATATCAAAGTTCACTTTTCCGCCCAGATGGAATTCACTTGTCGGAGGTGGGGTTGGACATTTCAACCTCAACCTTGGTATGTGTCTGGAGGGGCAGTGTCGGCTTTGGGGGGCACACAGCAGCCTAGATAAGAATGGCTGTGTACCTATGGCGGGGTTCCTCGCCAGTCTGGGGGCAATTAAAGTGGCATGAAAAGGGTGGCAACACCTTGGCCCGGTCCAACCCCTGGAGGTGGGTGGCCGGGGGGATTGAAAAAACAGAAACTAAATGGAGTATATGGTTTTGCCGTTAGTTACGGTTTGGAAATTACCGGAGGCAACAAGAAAAGGATAATAACAAGTATATAATTAACGGGATAGACTGGCGGGGACCCTTCAAGCCGACAAATTGTTTCATGTACTGTTTGTCAGTTATTTACGTTTGTTAAACTGTTAGTTGGACAGTTCAGATCAACATATTATTATTATATATGTGAGTTTTAAAATGCCATAAAAGACGGCACATGTTAAGAAAATAAAGCTGTGGCCCTACACTATCCAAAATAAGTGGTCTTGTGTGGTTATTATAGGTAAGAAAAGAAGGTAAGAGTTTGTGTGGGGCAATTAGTGAACAATATACCATGCCCAGGTCAAGAAAGCCACGGACGAATAGATTGAGGGAGGGGCGGCAGACTGGCGGGAGGGTATAACGGGGGGGTGTGGAAAAGAGGATTGTGGGAAGAAGAAAGCTAGAGGGGAGGAGACAACGAGCTGCAGCCATATTAGAGCAGGAGGTAAAAAGGCCCACCCGCCCACCCCCATTTCGTTTGTAAGCGGAGTGCAATGCAAATGTCTATTGTATTTATTTATCAACAGGATGGTGCGTGCAAGCCAACAAACCAAGGGACGGAATGCACAGGAGATGAAAAAGGAGCATCCATAGTTATTGTCACAGCTTTGGGGAGGCGGGGTTCCTCGCCAGTCTGGGGGCAATTAAAGTGGCATGAAAAGGGTGGCAACACCTTGGCCCGGTCCAACCCCTGGAGGTGGGTGGCCGGGGGGATTGAAAAAACAGAAACTAAATGGAGTATATGGTTTTGCCGTTAGTACGTTTGGAAATTACCGGAGGCAACAAGAAAAGGATAATAACAAGTATATAATTAACGGGATAGACTGGCGGGGACCCTTCAAGCCGACAAATTGTTTCATGTACTGTTTGTCAGTTATTTACGTTTGTTAAACTGTTAGTTGGACAGTTCAGATCAACATATTATTTTATATATGTGAGTTTTAAAATGCCATAAAAGACGGCACATGTTAAGAAAATAAAGCTGTGGCCCTACACTATCCAAATAAGTGGTCTTGTGTGGTTATTATAGGTAAGAAAAGAAGGTAAGAGTTTGTGTGGGGCAATTAGTGAACAATATACCATGCCCAGGTCATGCGCTTTGAATGCAGACTACACATACCAATGCGTTTTAACATGCTTATTGAGCTGTAGTGTAGGCGAGTAGTGGCGTAACTAGAAATCACTGGTCCTCCAAGCCAAACTATGATGGGCCCCCATCTGTGCTTTATCTACAGTGGAGGCTATATATCTCATAGGAAAAATAAGAAGATGCCCCCCCCCTGTGGTTGCTCCCCCTACTCCCCTAGTAGGTATGCCATAGTAGGTATGCCATAGTAGGTATGCCATTGTAGGTATGCCATAGTAGGTATGCCATTGTAGGCGAGGACAAAATAGACCAACATTGGCAGAGGAGTTAGGGATAATGAGCTTTAGGGACTGTGGGGTAGTGAAGCTAAGTATATTTTACTTCCAGAACAGTTTTTTTATCCCCTAAAAGGCGAAACAATGTTTTACAGTATCCCTAGAGGTAAAATATAATGGAATACATACATGTTTTAGGTTATTAACTTTTCTTCTGGGAAAACATCAGCTGTAGAAAGACCATAGTTTGGCGGAAGGACTACACTAATGTTCTCTGCTTGCAAAGCAGGAAAGAAATTAATTCGGACCATAGGTCTGTACCTCTTCTACCAAAAACACAATCAACTGATTAAAAAATTCAGCAACACTGATTTTAACTCAACAAATTTTATAGAAGAATATAAACACAATGAAAAAGAAAATTTTTTATTTTTGCAGTAGAAAATATTGCCTTTAATTACCAACAATAAAAAAATCACAATGCAAGCTTTAAGGGCACCGAGGCCCCATGCCAGGCCAATTTACTAAGAAAACGCTGAAATGGCACAAGATAAACATCCAGTTTGTGTACTTTTATATCTAAGAGTTCTGTTGTGCCAGAATTTATTTGTAATTCATTGTGATTCTCCCTGACCCAAGCGCCTCTGTGACCTGAAAACTTTTAACTAATTAAAGCTGTAGTACCAGTTCTACACTCAGGTCTTAAGGTTTCTACTTTATCTTTTCTTTATCTGAACTTTAAATATTGTAATTTGTCCAGTGTTGTGCTCCCATTCTTAATTTTTAAAAAAATGTGTCACATAAATGAACAGTTCCCATTACATTCTTTTTACTGGTAGCATACTACATTGTTTTATCTGTCATCTTGTAACTTGCACAGACCACATTCCCTATTAGGTATGTGCTTGTATACATGAACTCAAATTATGGTGCATATACAAGATTTATATGCACGCTCAAACAATGCACACACACGCATGCAAAAACAACACTGATCAATCCTTCACATGACAGGGTAGGTCTGGTCTAGTAGGCTGAGGGGGAAATGCTCCCTAGGTTAGTCTCCAATGAAAAATCTGGGCTACTGTGACGTTTTTGGTAATGCGCATAGTAACGTCACCAGGGGCGTGCCTGCCATGAAGCAAACTGAAAAGTTTGATATCAGCTTGCCTCTGACACACGTGTGCGATCTGATAGGGTGTGTGGCTGAGTGCTGGAGTCTTAAGCGTCCGCCACTCGGCTTCTTTAAGGCCATCAAGAAAGCACAATTTACAAGTCTGTGAGTACTGGGCATGGGGGCATTTTAAAGTCTGTGCGTACTGGGCATGGGAGCATCTTAAAGTTTGTGTGTACTGGGCATTGGGGCATCTTAAAGTCTGTGTACTGGGCAATGGGGCATCTTAAAATCTGTGTGTACTTAGCATGGGGGCATTTTAAAATCTGTGTGTACTTGGCATGGGGGCATCTTAAATACTGTGTACTGGGCATTAGGGGATCTTAAAGTCTGCGTGTATTGGACACGGGGCAACTTAAAATCAGTGTGCACTGGGCATGGAGGCATCTTAAAGTCTGTGTATATGGGCATGGGATTCAAAAACTACATTTTAACCAACTAATGGCCCCACTGTGTAGTTTAGAAAAATCCTTACCTTACATCCCAAATGGCAGCCCTGCAATGTCCCTCCAAAGTCCGAAAAAGTAAAGATCTGGAGTCTGGCCGAGTCCCAAATGGTCTCTGCCTCCTGTCTCTCCTTCGGGAGAATTTGGTCAGGCGCAGAGAAGCCCATTCCCCCTCCCTCTCCCTCCCGTTTCACTCTCCCTCCCCCTAGCTCCTCCCTCCCTCTCCCACCCCCAACCGCTGTAGTTATTTGCAGAAAAACTCTCCCGATCTCTACTTACATTGCCTGTTTCCCCCAACATTCTGTACAGCCGGAAGCTGCGTTTGTGATTGTCTGCCTCTCAGCCAATCACGAACATGACTGCCTGTCTGCCCCCCTGCTTGCAGTTTCATGCAAGCAGAGGGCCGGGGGAACGCCGGGGGAAACAGGCAATGTAAGCAGAGATCGGGAGAGTTTTTCTGCAAATAACTATAGCGGTTGGGGGTGGGAGAGGGAGCCCTGCACTACAGAAAAATTTTACAAATGGGGGTGTACTGGGCATGGGGTCATTTTAAAGTCTCTTTGTACTTGGCATGGGGGCATCTTAAAGTCTGTGTACTGGGCATTATGGCATTTTAAAGTCTGTGTGGGCATGGAGCATCTTATATTTACCAGTCTGGGCTGAGCATAAGGTCAACTTATATTTACAAATCTGTGTGTCGCTGGGCATGGGGGATCTAATATATACCAGTCTGTGTACTGGGCATTGGGGCATCTTAAAGTCTGTGTGGGCATGGAGCATCTTATATTTACCAGTCTGGGCTGGGCATGAGGGCATCTTATATTAACTACTCTATATGGGCTGGGCATGAGGGCATATTATATTTGCCAATCTGGACTGGGCTTGAAGGCATCTTATATTAACCAGTCTGTGTGGGCACATCTATTATTTAAAAGGACAAGTCAGTCAGTCCTTTGGTGCACCAGTCAGTGTTAGCCAACTCATCACATCCAACTCCACAAGCTTTGGGCGCCGCAGGCGGCTTTACATATTTGTTTCAGATGACAAAATGTATAGGAACAATTGTAACAGTGTGAGTGAGAGAGACACATAAAAGGCAAAATAAACTGTTATATTTTGGTTACTTAACTACATATTAATATATTAAATATTCACCTAATTAATTTATTAATTAACAACTTCACCTGCTTAATATTATACATTACATTATAATGATGATTATCAGTAAAAATCACTTTATTACTGGTAGACTTTGATTTTGTAGTCGCTAATATAAGATTATATTCGGGTAAATTATTGCTATAGGAATATATTATTGATTTACACATGTGCAATAGAAATAGGGGATTGTTTAGGCCTGTGCTGGAAAATTAATTGAATGGGTAATCATATAAGGAAGGTAAGTAAGTAAAGGTGATCTACCATGAAAGGGTCACTTGGCTTTATTTGCCCCCCAGGCCAAAAGGTCCCAGTCCTCCCCTGACACAAGCGCACTACAGTATGAAGGGCGCCTATAGAAATTTTGCCACCTGAGACAAACATTAAAATTACGCCCCCCCCCCCAGACAAACAAAATACAGCAGTGATAGAGATGTAGAGAAGCACAACACAATGGAAATGTTATAGTAAGAGAAAATTAGTACACAGGGACAATGTTGGACTGGGGGTGTTGGTGCCTACAAGGAAACATCAGACTACCAGGAGACATTTATACATGCACTAGAAGACAAAACACTGTCTCAATCAGGTCCCCTAAAAAGCACAATCCACTTGTGGACCCTACAAATACAGCTTTATTGAACACAATAACCCCTCCACATAACGCTGTTACACAATATTACACATAAAATCAATATAAAATTGCCCACAACTCGTCCCCAGAGATAAAAATAAACCATCCCCCAGAGAAGAAAATAGAATAGCCTGCCAGATGGCTAAAAAATGAACTGTACCCCTACCTACTGTCCAAATCTACAAGTCCTGGTATTCCACTCGCAAGCTGGATAAACACCGTTAAAATCGGTATTCTGATAATACACTCCAAACAGGCTAAAGATTCGGGGACTTACCAGGACCAGCCCATCCGCACAACCTAACTCACACCTGATCACCAACGGTCGGGGTAAGCTGTCCTCTTCACCCCGTCTTAAAGTGGCTGGGTGGTACCTGCATTCACAGTAGATTTGTGCAGCCAACAGTTCCCTGTTACCGGCAGTCACTATCTTCTCAGGATCCAGCAAACTTCTCGCTGAATTGCAACAAACATCCGACGTGTGTTTCACCCGTATTACCCGTACCAGCACAGGCTTCGTCAGGGATTACATCCTCTTCCCACAAGAGTTCTTTTAACCCCACATGGGCTGATGGAACACACCTCCAACCATGTAGATTGGGTATCCCAAATTCACAGCCCTATCAATCAAGACTCAGGCAGCAATCGAATACATAGTATCTTTACCAAAGAAAAATATTATTATACATAGTAGCAAGATTAATCAGCGTAATGTAACATATGACTTTCTCATATATTAGGGGACACTTAAGTATCTGAAAAACGCATTATATAAAGTAGTTTACTTTACACAGAACTGCGGAAACATTCAGCACCATATACCCAGAGGCTGTCTGGTATAATAGATGACACAGTAGTCTAGGTTGTGCGGATGGGCTGGTCCTGGTAAGTCCCCGAATCTTTAGCCTGTTTGGAGTGTATTATCAGAATACCGATTTTAACGGTGTTTATCCAGCTTGCGAGTGGAATACCAGGACTTGTAGATTTGGACAGTAGGTAGGGGTCCAGTTCATTTTTTAGCCATCTGGCAGGCTATTCTATTTTCTTCTCTGGGGGATGGTTTATTTTTTATCTCTGGGGACGCTCAGAGTTGTGGGCAATTTATATTGATTTTATGGTAATATTGTGTAATTATATGGAGGGTTACTGGTTCAATAAAGCTGTTTTTGTAGGGTGCACAAGTGGATTGTGCTTTTTAGGGGGCTGATTGAGACAGTGTTTTGTCTTCTAGTGTATGTATATTGTTTCTACCCTCTGAGCACCACATTAGTATATGTGTCCACAGGATCTATTTACTGAGTATGTTGCACTGATCTATGTATTATGTATACCAGGAGACATTTACAGGTACAGCAGTTGATGGAGTCTCCCAGATTCTGGCGAGACCACCAAACCCCAAGTACCTATTACTCCACCCCACCCCCTAGTGATGCCGCCAACGCCACATCCCTTCCCTGACACACCCCCTTACCTCACCCTGCCCAGAAGCAACAATACTGCACAGGGATATTTATACAGTTACACAGTCCCACGTGTCATATAACATAAGAATGCAATAATCTATAGTGTGTTAAGTATATGTAATTCATACCACATTGATTAAATATGACTATGAGATACAATGAGTGTGTCAGGTGTGATGTTTAACTTCTGGGTGTATATGTAAGTATATATTATACTTTATTTGCTATATATTTTCAAAATATTTTAAAGGGCAAGTCCACCCCCAAAACTAACTTTATTTTTTATTTTTTGGCCCAAATAAGTGCTCAAAACAAACTTTACAGCTTGTAAATCGGTCCAGTGGTTCAAAGTTACAGACCTTTGGATATATATCAGGCGCACTTCCTCTCCACTTCCTCTTTAGATGACCCCGAGCTGCAGCTTAGAAAAAAAAAATTCTTGCCTGTGTTTTGTGTGTCTCTCTCTCTCTCTCTCTTTCTGGGCTGGCTGGCTGCAGCTGTTGATCCGGATTTCTTCAGTACACATAACTTTACAGCTGTGATGGTTGAGAGGGAAAATCCAGGGATCCAGGGGTCAGACCATTACTGATGCAACTTCCTCTGTTCTCACTGCTGGATGCTAACAGACATGCTCAAGAACATGAAAAGAACAGAGGCAGGTAATGTAACCTGTCTCTATTCATCGTGTATTGGTCCATGCTGCAGGATTAAGCCAGCTACAAAGGTCTGTAAATTTTGAACCATGGTCGATTTACATGCTGTAAAGTTTGTTTTGGAGCACTTATTTGGGCCAAATAAATATAAAAAGTTAGTTTGGGGGTGGACTTTCCCTTTAATTTAAAAAGACAATGTATTGCACTATGATGTGAAATATATTAACTGGAAATTGTAAACTAATTCAAGACACAACCTGATAATGCTTTGCCAGTGTGCCATTCCCATTGCCATTGAAATAAAAAGCACGGGTAATTCTTTTTTCATCTCTTAGGACACCATGGCAATAAAGTGATCAAGCACAAAAGCCAAGCACCCTTAACACAACAGGACCACACCTACAAACCCCAGCCATGTTTTTCTTATAGGGGAGAAAAAACAGACTATATACTATCAGGGAGGTTCATAAAAGGTCTTGTGTTTCTCAAACATAACTGTACCAAGGGGATGCCAGATACTTTGTGAAAACTGGTAGGAGATAGATTATTTACCATAATATGCAAACTAAGTTTAAAACACAGGTTATCCAATGAAATAAGGTTAGCGTGAGCTTAACACTGCATAGCGGGGCTGCGCAATTTTGTATTAACAGCACAGGCACCCGACGCCATAACCACAATGCTAGGTTTGCACTAACATGCACTATGGAGGTGTAATGTGGCACCACCTGACACGATTGTCATCCCATGATGCAGAGGGCCTCATTTACCTAGAGCTGCAAATTGTCCGGGCAAATATGGCTCCCGGTATTTAATACTGGATTTGCACCTGGTGGTAAATCCCAAAAGGGAGTTAAAGTGGTGCAAATCCTTTATTAAATACATTGCTCCGGTTGCACGGGTGTCTTTTGTGAAACCCGTGTAGCCAGTGTAATTGTGGGGCTGGGCTGAGGCCACACTGCAACGTGCCAGAATCGGTTGTGTGCATTATGCGATGTGCGCGCAATTCTTGTGCGTTTTGCGCATGCAAATTTTCTGTTTTCGTTATGGAAAAGCATGTGTTAATGCACCAAAAATGGTAAACGCATGCGTTACCAAAACAAAAACGTATGCGCAATTGCATGCGCATCGGAAATTGTGGGAATTTTTGTGTTTCCCATTTCATTATAACCAAAACGCACACGTGCACAAAACCGCATAAAAAGCCGAAGTGTGGCCTAGCCCTACAACTTGCGCTAACCTATTCAATTGGTTAGCAGAGTTTAACCCCATTTTTAGCACAGCACAGTGGGTAAATCTTGTGAAGTGATTACTGCATTGCAAGATCTCGGGTAGGTAAGTAACGGCGGTGTGCTTATTCTCCCCCCGAAGGCAGCAATAGGAAAGAGATCGAACCAACACAAAACGCCCATAGGCACCTACCTACAGTTCCTAATGGTAAATCCTGCGTGTTCCACAAACGTGTACACTAATATTACTACAGATAAATCATGTTCCACACACAACGTTATGTTTGTGGAACACACGTGTCACAACACCCTTGTGGACACACAATTCTACTCACACCTCATTCAACACACTCTCACAGGTTTCATGTCCAAACATGATTCTGTGCACACCCACATAGGACCACACACACACCACACACACACCACACACACTAGCGCTTCCTCAACCCATTGATTGTTGTTGATTTTTCACTTCTACAGATCAGCAGCGAAGCTGAACCTGATGGACTGTTCCTTCTCCTGTTTCATTAACTGCACTTCACAGATCACCTGTAACATAACCTCTACTTTTCTTCTTCCAGTTCTGCCCACAGGGTATACACAGGCTATTACTATTCACAACAATACATCTCCAACAGATCTGGATACATTTCCTGCCCCTCTCACCTATGATCCTTGTAGCCAGAGCAGTTCTGTTTTCCAGTCAGCCCTGATCCGGACTCCCAGAGACTGCAGGGGAACCTTTGCTTTCCAGTCCCCCCATGTTTCTCTGCAGCACCCGTTCTCTGCAGTCCCTGGAGTCTTTCTTTATACTCTCACAAGCTGTAATCAGCTTCTGTGTATCACAGCTCCCCCGGCCATTCTGTGTGCGTATAAAGACCGCCCCAATATTCCCAGGCTGGGTACTTAACATTGTTTTATTAGCTTAATAACACATCTCACTGCTGCCATCAGCGCAGCCTGGTAGGAACAGGTTTTAACCACTGGAGCTCAGCCGGCTCTCTGCGGACATACACAATGTACAGTCACTGCAGCAGCTCCAGCAGATGCACAGCCACAGCGAGCACCCGGGATGCTGGGATTCAATGAACAGGTCATGCAAATGCCCAATGCAAAATGCATTTTAATTAAAGGATGTCTGCAAAGAACAAACTTGTGTTAAACCCCCACAAATCCCAATCTAGATGTTGCATGTAATGACACAGTCGCACACTGTCACCCTGTATACACTGGTAATGGTATCAAACAGACATCCTGGAATGCACATTGATGAACATGGAATCAGTGTTACTCAGTGTTGCACTGTGAATCCCATGAAGTGCTGCAGTAGAGGATTCTGGGTGATGGACGATATTGTCTATCTGCAGTGTGAGGGAAGGAGCAGATTTATGGGAGACTAAACAGCTGCAAGAGTGACCATTACTGTAACTCACAGCCTCCCCCCTCGCTGGGATTCTAGGTAAAGGGAACTCTACACGTGGAACAACCCCCCCCTTCTTCTCCAACATCCAGAAACCAAGGGGAAGTAACAGCTAAAGGTATATGAAAAATCCTAATTAGCCCCAAACCAGGACACAATGTCTGTCTCTATAACCAGCCAAAAACCTTACATTGTAATCCAATTCTGCATTATCCATTCCCCTTCTGCCCATCCTCATTTCATGGGAGATACCGAGAAGCTGTGAACATTTCACAGATACAAACTACAGCACAATAAAGACCAGTGGGGAGAATGGAACTCTACCCCCCAATGGGATGAGATAATAAAATGCTGGGCAGGGGGTGGGGAACCATGAAGTCGAATCCAATATTGTGCAAAAAACAAATGTGTTATGGGCATATCAAGGGCTTTTAGCTTTTGTTTCCTATAACAGGAAGAGCTGCAGTAACAGGGCTCTGGCACCTTCTCTACTGTCAGGAACAGATGGCAATGTGAATTATGGGTCTTTCTACAGCCAGTATATGGATGTATGTGATGACAGACCAAACAGCATTAAAATGGAGTTTTTAAACATTAACCGACCGCATCTCATCAGGAAACTGATGCTTGAAGTTCCCACGGCACCGATCATATCTGTGTGCGACCTGCAGCATTTCTTTATTAATCTCGTCTTCTCCAATCCTAAATACAAAATACCTTTCAATGAACCCCCCCACCCCCTCTGCATTGGGAACCTGGGGGGCTCTGCAGGATTCCAGCTCGGCTCTGCTCACGTGGCTGTATGTTTCCCATGTTTATAATGACCGGTCATCCTGTGGACATCAGAAAACTGATTGCCCTTTGCTGCTGTGAGAACATAAAAACGAAGAGCAGATATAAAAGTGTAATAATAAATCATATGTGCCCCTGTATGTAGACTGCATTGTCCATATTGTGTTCACATAAGCACATTCATATTTGGTTTGTTCCTTGCAGATCTTGCAGGCTCGGTAATTATTAGAGACAGAAGGTTGGTATAATATGACAAGATCCAGATTTTAGTGCTTACTACACCATTAACTGCTCTCGTGAATATGCCCACTTGTGAAACTACACGAATGTGCTGTTTTCTGCTAAACGTGGTGCTGATCATCGCGTTAAGAACAGATGTGAGGCCTTTTATTTCTAATCCTGCATTATATTTAGTTATTATCAAAAATGTCTCATAGTGTACTTTAGCTTGAGGGCAATTAGATGGGTTAAAATAAGACTGACTTGACTTCCCCTTTTGGAGCTTTTTATTATGAACACATTAGTGGTGGTAGCCTTCAATCTTTGTGTCTCGGCAGGGATATAATCCAACCAATGAGACGGGGCTGAATAGCGAGAGTGTCAGGGCCTCTCAAACATAGACGAGTTAACAGCAGCTTTTCAGGAATCCACCTTGTGTGAACATTTGGTAGGTTAGGGGTGGCGAAGGTTGGGGATAGAGAGGAGGGGATCCCAGCATGTTGCAGCAAAATTGACAGTTTCACACAGTAAACAGATGGCAGAGAGAGGAATGCGAAACGAACAACGCAGCCAGACAAAAGTGTTGATCGTTATTACACTCTGACAATGACAGCGGGGACGGGCACATTTCTCAAGAGAGGAAAAACTATAAAAGTTTATGCAGCCGAGAGAGCCATTAATCAGGTTTATTGCACACTTGGGAAACACTGAATAAATACAACTTGAAATCCCAAACAGAAGTACAGGGATCACAACACTATGCAGATAAAGGTTGACAAACACCAAATATATTAAAACAAAACACTATCAACGTGATTGTGTTTTCTTTATAAAAGTCGTTTCAGTCTACGTGAAAGTGCCATACTGAGTTACAAGCGCTGATTTGGGACACGATTGCAATGGTACAAAACAAGCATTTATGGCTTCTAGCTACATACGGTGCTAACCCCTGCTTTGCTTTTGCAAAGGCTGATAAGGTAAGTGATAAATCAACGCCAAATTACTTTTAATGGTGATTCTATAGCCAATAAATGCTAATAAATAATCTGATCAGAGTATACAATATGTTTACACTTGTGACATTCATCAACAACTTCATAACTCCGCATTAGGGAATCTCCGGGGTCCGACCCTCACGTACCAATCATATTAGCGCTTGTTTCTACACATCTCCCACCAACAGAACAGGGCTACCGAATAACCTTGGTGGATTCTAAATAAATTATATCCTACAGACAATAAACCTTGCCAAACACATATTGCCACCTGCAAGCAATACATGTTCCTGTGCCTTGGCTTATCATTGCTGGATACTCAGAACCAGATCTACTTTCATAAATAATAAAACAATCAGATTAGAACCTGATTGGGTGTGTGTGTTCATTTCACCTTTTTCATTTGCTTTAGACGTTCAACATAAATCAAGTTCCCGTTGCCTTTCTTTTATTTTTCGACAGCGAGAACATTGTAAATAACCAAATATACTGAATATATGAATGAAGAATAGAACTGACAATAAAGACAGCAGCGCTAGCACTAGATCTACAATGCTTTACAAGGAATGCAGAGGAAAACCCAAAGAAGGTTGTATATGAAGCGTTTTTTGTACCAGGATATTACTGCTCTGAAGTTGCTGCAAAGACGTCACCTTGAAGATTGCGTTCAATGTTGAGGCCATATTTACAACAAGAGAGGCATTAAAAATACAGGAACGCATGGAATAAAGGCTACCGAAATAGGGGATAGCCACAAATTCAAAGTGCATTAGGAAGTGCATGTAGAATTAGAAGATGGGAGAGAGCTGACAGGGTAGAAACATATAAATACAACCACGGGAATAAGCAGATCTCCAGAGATGGTTAGATTTAGAGAGCGTACATGAATGGGGATGAAGTTAGCTTGTGTTTTTATTATTTGCAACACCCAATCAGATTTTACCTACTGCAACATCCCAGTAAAAACCTATATTTGATTGGTTGCTGCAAATAGACAGCATGGGCAAACTTTTTGCACCTTTATGCAGCCGCAAATACATAACTATTAAAATGCCTAATTGTAAAAACATAGGGCATAGAGGAGGTTTGGTTAAATGATCCCCGTCCCTTTCCCCCCCGGGTTTTCTCGCCCCCCCCTCCCTTCCAGCTTCCCGCCCCCCTTCCGCTCCGTCGGCTCCGGCCCAGCGCCCCCCTCCACATCTGGCAGGCTATTCTATTTTCTTCTCTGGGGGATGGTTTATTTTTTATCTCTGGGGACGCTCAGAGTTGTGGGCAATTTTATATTGATTTTATGTGTAATATTGTGTAATTATATGGAGGGATTACTGTGTTCAATAAAGCTGGTTTTTGTAGGGTGCACAAGTGGATTGTGCTTTTTAGGGGGCCTGATTGAGACAGTGTTTTGTCTTCTAGTGTATGTATATTTGTTTCTACCCTCTGAGCACCGCATTAGTATATGTGTTCCACAGGATCTATTTACTGAGTATGTTGCGCTGATCTATGTATTATGTATACCAGGAGACATTTACAGGTACAGCAGTTGATGGAGTCTCCCAGATTCTGGCGAGACCACCCCAAACCCCAAGTACCTATATACTCCACCCCACCCCCTAGATGATGCCGCCAACGCCACATCCCTTCCCTGACACACCCCCTTACCTCACCCTGCCCAGAAGCAACAATACTGCACAGGGATATTTAATACAGTTACACAGTCCCACGTGTCATATAACATAAAGAATGCAATAATCTATAGTGTAAAGTATATGATAATTCATACCACATCTGATTAAATATGACTATGAGATACAATGAGTGTGTCCAGGTGTGATGTTTACTTCTGGGTGTATATGTAAGTATATATTATACTTTATTTGCTATATATTTTCAAAATATTTTAAAGGGCAAGTCCACCCCCAAAACTAACTTTTTATATTTATTTGGCCCAAATAAGTGCTCCAAAACAAACTTTACAGCTTGTAAATCGGTCCAGTGGTTCAAAAGTTACAGACCTTTGAGATATAATCAGGCTCACTTCCTCTCCACTTCCTCTTTAGATGACCCGAGCTGCAGCTTAGAAAAAAAAAATTCTTGCCTGTGTTGTGTGTGTCTCTCTCTCTCTCTCTTTTCTGGCTGGCTGGCTGCAGCTGTTGATCCTGGATTTCTCATACATAACTTTACAGCTGTGATTGGTTGAGAGGAAAATCCAGGGATCCAGGGGTCAGACCATTACTGATGCAACTTCCTCTGTTCTCACTGCTGGATGCTACAGACATGCTCAAGAACATGAAAAGAACAGAGGCAAGGTAATGTAACCTGTCTCTATTCATCGCTGTATTGTCCATGCTGCAGGATTAAGCCGCTACAAAGGTCTGTAACTTTTGAACCACTGGTCCGATTTACATGCTGTAAAGTTTGTTTTGGAGCACTTATTTGGGCCAAATAAATATAAAAAGTTAGTTTTGGGGGTGGACTTTCCCTTTAATTTAAAAAAGACAATGTATTGCACTATGATGTGAAATATATTAACTGGAAATTGTAAACTAATTCAAGACACAACCTGATAATGCTTTGCCAGTGTGCCATTCCCATTGCCATTGAAATAAAAAGCACGGGTAATTCTTTTTTCATCTCTTTTAGGACACCATTGGCAATAAAGTGATCAAGCACAAAAGCCAAGCACCCTTAACACAACAGGACCACACCTACAAACCCCAGCCATGTTTTTCTTATAGGGGAGAAAAAACAGACTATATACTATCAGGGAGGTTCAATAAAAGGTCTTGTGTTTCTCAAACAATAACTGTACCAAGGGGATGCCAGATACTTTGTGAAAACCTGGTAGGAGATAGATTATTTACCATAATATGCAAACTAAGTTTAAAACACAGGTTATCCAATGTAATATAAGGTTAGCGTGAGCTTAACACTGCATTAGCGGGGCCTGCGCAATTTTGTATTAACAGCACAGGCACCCGACGCCATAACCACAATGCTAGGTTTTGCACTAACATGCACTATGGAGGTGTAATGTGGCACACCTGACACGATTGTCATCCCATGATGCAGAGGGCCTCATTTACCTAGAGCTGCAAATTGCTCCGGGCAAATATGGCTCCCGGTATTTAATACTGGATTTGCACCTGGTGGTAAATCCCAAAAGGGAGTTAAAGTGGTGCAAATCCTTTATTAAATACATTGCTCCGGTTGCACGGGTGTCTTTTGTGAAACCCGTGTAGCCAGTGTAATTGTGGGGCTGGGCTGAGGCCACACTGCAACGTGCCAGAATCGGTTGTGTGCATTATCGCGATTGTGCGCGCAATTCTTGTGCGTTTTGCGCATGCAAATTTTCTGTTTTCTGTTATGGAAAAGCATGTGTTAATGCACCAAAAATGGTAAACGCATGCGTTACCAAAACAAAAACGTATGCGCAATTGCATGCGCATCGGAAATTGCGGGAATTTTTGTGTTTCCCCCATTTCCATTATAACCAAAACGCACACGTGCACAAACACGCATAAAAAGCCGAAGTGTGGCCTAGCCCTACAACTTGCGCTAACCTATTCAATATTGGTTAGCACGAGTTTAACCCCTATTTTTAGCACAGCACACGTGGGTAAATCTTGTGAAGTGATTACTGCATTGCAAGATCTCGGGTAGGTAAGTAACGGCGGTGTGCCTTATTCTCCCCCCGAAGGCAGCAATAGGAAAGAGATCGAACCAACCACAAACGCCCATAGGCACCTACCTACAGTTCCTAATGGTAAATCCTGCGTGTTCCACAAACGTGTACACATAATATTACTACAGATAAATCATGTTCCACACACAACGTTATGTTTGTGGAACACCACGTGTCACACACCCTTGTGGACACACAATTCTACTCACACCTCATTCAACACACTTCCACAGGTTTCATGTTCCAAACATGATTCTGTGCACACCCACAATAGGACCACACACACACACACACACACCACACACACTAGCGCTTCCTCCAACCCATTGATTGTTGTTGATTTTTCACTTTCTACAGATCAGCAGCGAAGCCTGAACCTGATGGACTGTTCCTTTCTCCTGTTTCATTAACTGCACTTCACAGATCACCTGTAACATAACCTCTACTTTTCTTCTTCCCAGTTCTGCCCACAGGGTATCACACAGGCTATTACTATTCCACAACAATACATCTCCAACAGATCTGGCATACATTATCCTGCCCCTCTCCACCTATGATCCTTGTAGCCAGAGCAGTTCTGTTTTCCAGTCAGCCCTGATCCGGACTCCCAGAGACTGCAGGGGAACCTTTGCTTTCCAGTCCCCCCCATGTTTCTCTGCAGCACCCGTTCTCTGCAGTCCCTGGAGTCTTTCTTTATTACCTCTCACAGCTGTAATCAGCTTCTGTGGTATCACAGCTCCCCCGGCCATTCTGTGTGCGTATAAAGAGCCGCCCCAATATTCCCAGGCTGGGTACTTAACATTGTTTTATTAGCTTAATAAACACACTCTCACTGCTGCCATCAGCGCAGCCTGGCTAGGAACAGGTTTAACCACTGGAGCTCAGCCGTGCTCTCTGCGGACATACACAATGTACAGTCACTGCAGCAGCTCCAGCAGATGCACAGCCACAGCGAGCACCAGGGATGCTGGGATTTCAATGAACAGGTCATGCAAATGCACCAATGCAAAATGCTTTTAATTAAGAGGATTGTCTGCAAAGAACAAACTTGTGTTAAACCCCCACAAATCCCATATCTAGATGTTGCATGTAATGACACAGTCGCACACTGTCACCCTGTATACACTGGTAATGGTATCAAACAGACATCCTGGAATGCACATTGATGAACATGGAATCAGTGTTATCTCAGTGTTGCACTGTGAATCCCATGAAGTGCTGCAGTTAGAGGATTCTGGGTGATGGACGATTATTGTCTATCTGCAGTGTGAGGGAAGGAGCAGATTTATGGGAGACTAAACAGCTGCAAGAGTGACCATTACTGTAACTCACAGCCTCCCCCCTCGCTGGGATTCTAGGCTAAAGGGAACTCTACACGTGGACCAACCCCCCCCTTCTTCTCCAACATCCAGAACACAAGGGGAAGTAACAGCTAAAGGTATATGAAAAATCCTAATTAGCCCCAAACTAGGACACACTGTCTGCTCTCATAACCAGCCCAACAACCTTACATTGTAATCCAATTCTGCATTATCCATTCCCCTTCTGCCCATTCCTCATTTCATGGGAGATACCGAGAAAGCTGTGAACATTCCACAGATACAAACTACAGCAAATAAAGACCAGTGGGGAGAATGGAACTCTACCCCCCCAATGGGATGAGATAATAAAATGCTGGCAGGGGGTGGGGAACCATGAAGTCGAATCCAATATTTGTGCAAAAAACAAATGTGTTATGGGCATATCAAGGGCTTTTAGCTTTGTTTTCCTATAACAGGAAGAGCTGCAGTAACAGGGCTCTGGCACCTTCTCTACTGTCAGGAACAGATGGCAATGTGAATTATGGGTCTTTCTACAGCCAGTATATGGATGTATGTGATGACAGACCAATACAGCATTAAAATGGAGTTTTTAAACATTAACCGACCGCATCTCATGCAGGAACCTGATGCTTGAAGTTCCCACGGCACCGATCATATCTGTGTGCGACCTGCAGCATTTCTTTTATTAATCTCGTCTTCTCCAATCCTAAATCAAAATACCTTTCAATGAACCCCCCACCCCCCTCTGCATTGGGAACCTGGGGCCTCTGCAGGATTCCAGCTCGGCTCTGCTCACGTGGCTTGTATGTTTCCCATGTTTATACTGACCGGTCATCCTGTGGACATCAGAACTGATTTGCCCTTTGCTGCTGAGAACATAAAAACGAAGCAGCAGATATAAAAGTGTAATAATAAATCATATGTGCCCTGTATCGTAGACCTGCATTGTCCATATTGTTTCACATAAGCACATTCATATTTGGTTTGTTCCCTTGCAGATCTTGCAGGCTCGGTAATTATTAGAGACAGAAGGTTGGTATAATATGACAAGATCCAGATTTTAGTGCTTACTACACCATTTAACTGCCTCTGCTGAATATGCCCACTTGAAACTACACGAATGTGCTGTTTTCTGCTAAACGTGGTGCTGATCATCGCGTTAAGAACAGATGTGAGGCCTTTTTATTTCTAATCCTGCATTATATTTAGTTATTTATCAAAATGTCTCATAGTGTACTTTAGCTTGACGGGTAAATTAGATGGGTTAAAATAAGACTGACTTGACTTCCCCTTTTGGAGCTTTTTATTATGAACACATTAGTGGTGGTAGCCTTCAATCTTTGTGTCTCGGCAGGGATATAATCCAACCAATGAGACGGGGCTGAATAGCGAGAGTGTCCAGGGCCTCTCAAACATTAGACGAGTTAACCGCAGCTTTTCACGGAATCCACCTTGTGCGGAAACATTTGGTAGGTTAGGGGTGGCGAAGGTTGGGGTATAGAGAAGGAGATCCCAGCATGTTGCAGCAAATTGACAGTTTCACACAGTAAACAGATGGCAGAGAGAGGGAATGCGAACAGAACAACGCAGCCAGACAAAAAGATGTTGATCGTTATTACACTCTGACAATGACAGCAGGGGACGGGCACATTTCTCAAGAGGAAAAACATATAAAAGTTTATGCAGCCCGGAGAGAGCCATTAATCAGGTTTATTGCACACTTGGGAAACACTGAATAAATACAACTTGAAATCCCAAAACAGAAGTCACGGGATCACAACACTATGCAGATAAAGGTTGACAAACACCAAATAATATTTAAACAAAACACTATCAACGTGATTGTGTTTTCTTTATAAAAGTCGTTTCAGTCTACGTGAAAGCTGCCATACTGAGTTACAAGCGCTGATTTGGGACACGATTGCAATGGTACAAAACAAGCATTTATGGCTTCTAGCTACAGTACGGTGCTAACCACCTGCTTTGCTTTTGCAAAGGCTGATAAGGTAAGTGATAAATCTAACTGCCAAATTACTTTTAAATGGTGATTCTATAGCCAATAAAATGCTAATAATATAATCTGATCAGAGTATACAATATGTTTACACTTGTGACATTCATCAACAACTTCATAACTCCGCATTAGGGAATCTCCGGGGTCCGACCCTCAGTACCAATCATATTAGCGCTTGTTTATCTACCATCTCCCACCAACAGAACAGGGCTACAGAATAACCTTGGTGGATTCTAAATAAATTATAATCCTACAGACAATAAACCTTGCCAAACACATATTGCCATCTGCAAGCAATACATGTTCCTGTGCCTTGGCCTTATCATTGCTTGGATACTCAGAACCAGATCTACTTTCCATAAATAATAAACAAATCAGATTAGAACCTGATTGGGTGTGTGTGTTCATTTCACCTTTTTCATTTGCTTTAGACGTTCAACATAAATCAAGTTCCCGTTGCCTTTCTTTTATTTTTCGACAGCGAGAACATTGTAAATAACCAAATATACTGAATATATGAATGAAGAATAGAACTGACAATAAAGACAGCAGCGCTAGCACTAGATCTACAATGCTTTACAAGGAATGCAGAGGAAAACCCAAAGAAGGTTGTATATGAAGCGTTTTTAGTACCAGGATATGTTACTGCTCTGAAGTTGCTGCAAAGACGTCACCTTGAAGATTGCGTTCAATGTTGAGACCATATTTACAACAAGAGAGGCATTAAAAATACAGGAACGCATGGAATAAAGGCTACCGAAATAGGGTATAGTCCAAATATCAAAGTGCATTAGGAAGTGCATGTAGAATTTAGAAGATGGAAGAGAGCTGACAGGGTAGAAACATATAAATACACCACGGGAATAAGCAGATCTCCAGAGATGGTTAGATTTAGAGAGCGTAACATGAAATTGGGGATGAAGTTAGCTTGTGTTTTTATTTATTTGCAACACCCAATCAGATTTTACCTAACTGCAACATCCCAGTAAAAACCTAATATTTGATTGGTTGCTGCAAATAGACAGCATGGGCAAACTTTTTGCACCTTTATATGCAGCCGCAAATACATAACATATTAAAATGCCTAATTGTAAAAAACATAGGGCATAGAGGAAGGTTTGGTTAAATGATCCACGTCACTTTAAAACAATGTGGTTTTATAGCAAAAAAATCATTAAAGATTAAAGACCCATTAAAGATCCAGTAGATACAGGCAAAGAGACACAATAAAAATCCTTTGTAAACTGGTTATTTACAATAGACAGTCTTGACTCTAAACTGATCACATGGTCTGAATCACCAATAGAAGAGCACAAAATATTAAGGGGAAAGACAAAGTGACCATTATTTATTGCAGCACCCTGTAAAGAAAATTATAATGAGCATCCCTCCAAAATTAACAAAAACAATATAAATATATAAAAGAATATTAAGTGAAGCTTGAAACCGGACAATGGGAAAAAAATAAAAAATATGCTCAGTGCAAATAATATGCAGTGCGAGTACTTGTTTATACAAATGCATGGGCACAGGCGTATAATAGGCTGGTATATACTATAAATCATACAAAAGTACAATACCAAACAAATAAGCAGTTTCACAGCTAGGGGCAGAAAATGTGTCAGGTTATTTTCCTTCTACTGTCTCAGCATAGTTGCAGTAAAATATGTTTCTAACTTATTCCAAGCTTCTTCAGTTGCCACATAAAACCCCCCACCAGTAACTTATTTACAGGTATTAGTTTTGCTAATCAAAACTTGACCACTAGGGGCAATCATATTTGTTGTCGTTGTTCTCCTTTCTATTTAAAGGAGAAATGTAGTGCAAAACAAGTTATTCTGATTCACAGCCTAGAACTACATTTTAAAAGCAAGAATTTCCTAGCCAAAGACACAACGGAGTGAAATAAGTAAACATGTTACCTCCTTCCCTCTCCCTGTGGTAGAGACATGCTCAGTGTGCTGCATCCAAGGAAAAATTAAGTTACCTTCAGGGAGATTCACCAAAATTCATCAATCTCCTATAGCACATTTATCAGAGGCTGCACGGCTCTGAGTGAATCTCACCTGCAATTAAGTGTTGAAAGCTAGCTATAGGCGAGGTAAGTGTTGAAAGCTAGCTATAGGCTAGATAAGTGTTGAAAGCTAGCTATAGGCTAGGTAAGTGTTGAAAGCTAGCTATAGGCTAGATAAGTGTTGAAAGCTAGCTATAGGCTAGGTAAGTGTTGAAAGCTAGCTATAGGCTAGATAAGTGTTGAACGTAGCGATAGGTAGGTAAGTCTGAAAGCTAGCATAGGCTAGATAAGTGTTGAAAGCTAGCTATAGGCTAGGTAAGTGTTGAAAGCTAGCTATAGGCTAGATAAGTGTTGAAAGCTAGCTATAGGCTAGATAAGTGTTGAAAGCTAGCTATAGGCTAGATAGTGTTGAAAGCTAGCTATAGGCTAGATAAGTGTTGAATGAAAGCTAGCTATAGGCTAGATAAGTGTTGAAAGCTAGCTATAGGCTAGATAAGTGTTGAAAGCTAGCTTAGGCTAGATAAGTGTTGAAAGCTAGCTATAGGCTAGATAAGTGTGAAAGCTAGCTATAGGCTAGATAAGTGTTGAAAGCTAGCTATAGGCTAGATAAGTGTTGAAAGCTAGCTATAGGCTAGGTAAGCGTTGAAAGCTAGATAGGCTAGATAACGTGGTTGAAAGCTAGCTATAGGCTAGGTAAGGTTGAAAGCTAGCTTAGGCTAGGTAAGTGTTGAAAGCTGCTCTAGGTATGAGGTGTTGGAAAGCTAGCTATAGGCTAGATAAGTGTTGAAAGTAGCTTAGGCTAGGTAGTGTTGAAAGCTAGCTATAGGCTAGATAAGTGTTGAAAGCTAGCTATAGGCTAGGTAAGCGTTGAAAGCTAGCTATAGGCTAATAAGCGTGTGAAAGCTAGATTAGGCTAGATAAGGTTTGAAAGTAGCTATAGGCTAGATAAGTGTTGAAAGCTAGGGCTAATAGGCTGATAAGTGGTTGAAAGCTAGTATAGGTAGGTAAGTGTTGTGTGAAAGCTAGCTATAGGTAGATAAGTGTTTGAAAGCTAGCTATAGGCTAGGTAAGTGTTGAAAGCTAGCTATAGGCTAGATAAGTGTTGAAAGCTAGCTATAGGCTAGGTAAGTGTTGAAAGCTAGCTATAGGCTAGGTAAGTGTTGAAAGCTAGCTATAGGCTAGATAAGTGTTGAAAGCTAGCTATAGGCTGGTGGTAAGTACTAACTTGGCAGCCTCTGGCAAATAGGCTTGTGAGGACTGCACGAGTGTCTCTTCCGATACTCACATAGCCACTGCAAACTAAGGGTTAAAGGATAACTATAATGTGTATTAAGTTTTTTAAACACCATTTTATACGTGATAACGTGCAATTTCCTACTATATCATAAAAGGAGACATCGCAAGTGCAAATGCCCAAAAATAGCATGTAAATTGCATCCGAAACGCACACGCAATCGGGTGCGTGAGCGCTTCCGGTGCGATGCAGTGTCCCAGGCCCTTAACCAGGTTTTTTGTAATTTGCCCTTGCTAACCAATCTACCCAGTAATATCCACACAGGCAAATACAGCAGTGCTGGACCTAACAGGAAATCCTCATCTCACCCCTTTGAATTGGTTTAAAGGAGAAAGACTTTATTGATGCATCTGTCACACACCGGGAACATGACACACCATTTATTTCAGTGGGAAAAGTGGTTTGGTCTTGTGTGCCAGATACTTAAAAGAAGTCTGCTGCTCCATCTGCACGAAAAGCAGCAAAAGTCTGGCAGCCCCCTAACCCATGAACATATGAAGGTTGTTCTTCTTACAGAATAGTAAAGGATGATAAATGAATGTTCTCTGACTGAATGGTATAATGTATGAAGATATATAGAGCAACTGTCACTATCAGAGCCAAGGCTAAAACTTCCTTTCCCATACACAGGTAACATGAAACATAAGAGCGAGGCTAAAAAAAAAAGTCTATGAAGATCAAACTTTTGGCTAAACAGCTCAACTTCTTTGAACAAGGGAGCGAGTTGGAATTTAGACTCTGGTATAGCAGTAGATGTAGTTTACTTGGATTTTGCAAAGGCTTTTGATACATTCCCCCATAGACGACTAATGCACAAGCTAAGGTCTGTTGGTCTGGGGAGTCACATTTGTACATGGATAGAAAATTGGTTAATGATGGATGCAGAGAGTAGTTGTTAATAGGGCTTCATCATTATGGACTAAAGTGCTAAGTGGGGGCCACAGGATTCTGTGTTGGGGCCACTTCTAGGGCCACTTCTATTTAATCTATTAATGATTTGGAAGTGGGTATTGTTAGCAAGGTTTTTGTGTTTGCTGACGACACTAGACTTTGTCGACCATTAAAAGCTGCAGAGGATGTGCAATTGATGGCAGATTTTGCAGACAGATCTAGATAGATCGTCAAGTTGGGCTTCTAAATGGCAGATGAGATACAATGTTGATAAATGTAAGGAGATGCATAAAAATCCTTGTGCTGCTTATACTATGAATGGCTCTGAGCTAAGTGACTGTTGGAAAAAGGATTTTGGTGGCTAACAAACTTAAATGCAGCAAGCAGTGCCAGGTAGCAACAGCCAGAGCCAGCAATATATTGTCTTGTATAAAGAGGGTAATACATTCAAGAGAAAAAATATTATATAAATAAATATAAATATAATAAATATTATGTAAATATAATGCTTACAAAGCATTGGTAAGACCTCATTTGGAATATGTGGTACAGTTTTGGAATCCTGTATACAAATGGAAAGGGTTCAGCAAAAAATGGAAAGGGTTCTGAGATGGGCAACAAAATTAATAAGGGGGCTGTGGGAGCTTGAATATGAAGACAGATTGAATAAGCTTCAATTATGCACACTAGAGAAAAGGTGCTTGCATGGGGATGATTCCATTGTATAAATACATTAACGGGCAACACAAAAAACTATCTGGGGTATTGTTCACCAATAGAACATGTCAGAGAACACGTGGACATCCCTTAAAGGAATAGTTCTCTCAAGTGAACTATTCCGTTTTTGCATTAAAGGTTATCTCCACAGGTAAAATACATTGTATGTAGTCAGTTCTATTGAAGCACAGGAGGTAAAGAGGTAAAGGAGCTGTGTCTTCCCTTCCGTTCTTCAATAAAACGTGTAGGAGCTGGGAACAAAGTTAGAGGACGCGACGGAGGAGCGAGAGATTAGGTAAGTTCTCTAACTTCATTCTCGGCTCCTGCACGTTTTATTGAAGAACGGGAGGTAAGACACAGCTCCTTTACCTCCTGTTCGTTAATAAAACAGACTACAAAAATGTATTTTACCAGTGGAGATCGCTCTTTTTAATTGAAGAACAGAAGGATAGAGGAGGTAAAGGAGGTCTTACCTCTGGTTCTTCAATAAATGTAACAGGAGCCAGGAATGAAGCATTGAAACTTACTTGCAATTGTAATTAACTGTTGCCTCCTCTGACAGGACTCTACTGATTCTGGCCTTAACTAAACTATAGCGCGCATGCACACTATAGTTTATTTAAAGCCGGAAACAGTATGGCTTCATTCCTGGCTCCTGTTACATTAATTGATGAATGGGAGGTAAGGAATATCTCCTTTACCCCCCTAAGCCAATTAATGCAAAAACATATAGTTTCACTTTTTTGAGACTGGAAGAAAAGAAATTTAGTTCGGAAAGGGTTTTTGACTGTGAGAAACTATGGAACTGTCTTCCGTTGGATGTGGTGATGGCAGGTTCCTTGGATAGTTTAAAAAAAATGCTTGATGAGTTTCTAAAAATTCTTAGGGCTCTGTACCGAGAGCCGTTATCGCTCTCTATTGCCTCCATCAAGAAATGCACTGGGGTTTTCCCATTCCGAAACTTTAACGCTAGCTATCTGCTGGTGTTAAAGTTTCTGTCTAAGGGCTAGGCCACACTAGTGCGTTTTTCGCGTGTTTGTGCACGTGTTTCGCAAAAGTGGAAATCGCGGGGACGCGAAAATTCCCGCAAATTTCTGATGCGCATGCAATTGCGCGTCCGTTTGCGTTTTGGTAACGCACGCGTTCACCGTTTTTGTTGTGTTAACACATGCGTTTCCATAACGCAAAATGGCGAAAACGCAAAATGGCAAAAACGCATGCGCAAAACGTGAACGCAAAATGCACAAGAATCGTGCACACAACCGCGTGCGATAACGCTCACGATTTTGTGCGCGATTCCTGTGCATTGCAGTGTGGCTTCACCCTTAAAGAGCCATTATCGGCTTGGGACATAGCTTGCGGTGGTAGTGAGACACAGCTTTTACATACCGCCACAACCGCAGTAAGTTATGTCTGAAAGTCACGTTAGCTTGGCTATCTAAGGAAATAGGGGACAGATCAATGAAAAAATGATACAGTGGTGGTTGGGAAGAATTATGGTTTTCAGTTATGGTCAATTTAAAATAACCAATTTTTTGGTATAGATGCCCTTTAAGACAGAGAAAGCTGATAAAAGCTCTCTGTACATGGTCCTGAAAGAATGCTGTGGGCTACTGGTATTGATACATAAAGTTTGAGTTGATCCAGGGATATTTCTCATTGCCAGTTTGAGTCAAGAAGGTTCCCACCCCCCCTTCATACTGTGGTTTTTTTTTTGCCTTTCCCTGGATCAACAGTTAAGTAAGAAATGTGGGTATTGCTGAGTAGGTTGGACTAGATGGACATATGTCTTTATTCAACCTCAAATACTATACTGAGGAGAAGATCAATATCCATCTGTAGTCAGAAAGGGAATCAAAATCCTCCCCTACATCACTGGGGGCTACAGGACTGTTCTCTGGATCACCCAGGTAGTAAAGCAATGGAGTAGAAGGATTAGACAGAATATATTTTGGTTCAGGCACCAGCTGGTATTATTAGTGTGCCGTATATACACAATCAAAGCTGTTTTAAACCGGGTTGCCAGATCAGTGAAACACCTATTAAAAATACACACAGCATGGCTGAGTTAAAATTAAAGGGTATGTACACTGCAAATCCAACTTATTATTACTAGATAGCTTAGGCTTTGAATGTGTTTTTCCCCCGAGCACCCTGCTATTCCCATTTTCAAAGGGTAAAGGTAGGATATAGGGGGGGCTAGAAAAACAAACACTTTACATTTAAAGCCAAAGCTATCTATTAATAGTAAGTTGGATTCACAGTGGACACACCCTGAAATGGTGTTTCAGGAACACAAAGGACGTAATTTATTTTTAGCACTTATTAACATGCATTTCTAGCCAGTTATTTAATGAGAAGATAGCCCTCGGTCTCTGCCTTTCTGGTAAATGTTGCTGCCTCTTACCCCAGCTCAATGAGCATTAACTTGAGTATGTGCAGAGGAGGCAACAGGGGAAAGATCAGTCAAATATGAATCCAGCTTCCCCTGCCAAAATGGGTGCAATAATTATTCTAAAATATTGGTAAATAATACATCTAATAAAGTGCTGAATATGTAGGTTAAAATATGGCGCAGGTAAGTGCATTTGACCATTTTTTGTGTTTTAAGTGTGAACATTGGAATCAACTCTGCTAAATACATTTACTAATTGTGTCCCTAGCAGATCAGACAATCTGGCAACCCTGCCTGTACTTGTTAATAACTGCACATGTCAGTATAACCCTTCTCAATAGCTTGCTCAGACAAGTGTGCTGTCTTTCGAACCCTGGATAATGTGAAATGCTTTGCCTTCCAGAGACAGCTATACAGTATGTGCAATACATCATTTATTTAGCATTCTTTATCCTACATGTGCATTTTACTGCTCTGCAGTCATGCCTGTTCACCAGCCTTAATCACATGCCTGTAAAATGTATAGGTTTATAGCTTCTCTCGCTCACCCCTCCCATGCCTCTATTTGTTTGAATTGACACATATACGTAGGATGTGGATAGCCATGATTTTTTTTTTTTTGCTGAGCTCAGGGTATCCTCGGCTGCTAGCAGAATCGATAAACTCTGTGAGTAAGGCTGACAAGAAGAAGGGACAGAGAGGAGAGACCCTGTGACAGCCAAGAAGCAGCTCAGTAACAATACGTGAATCATTGTGTATCTGGCGAGAGACAGGGGCACAGCCAGTCTCAGAAATATAAAACACAACCTTTCAGAACTTCAAATATTTATTACATCCGCCCAATGAAAATCCAGCTGTGAATTCAGAGCCTGGGACCCAGTGCAGTACATCTGCATAGCACTGTGCTCTATATACCTTATGCCTTCGATTTCTTTAGACTGTGGTCTTGCTTGATCTATATCACAGACAGGCCATTCAATGTAATTAGTGCTATCCCAAGAGAAAATGAACAACCTATTTTTTTTATGAGGTCCCTTTCTCAGTTATCTGATCCTCTGGTTGATCTTTCTGCAGTAAAACTCCCATAATACACTAGGAAATACATCTGCGGACATACTGCATGGGGTAATTAAATACATATAATTACTGGGTATGTTCAGTATATGTATTAGACATGGATTTAGAATTCTGTCAGTTCATGAAATGCTCCCGTAACGGCTTAGGAAACCAGACACGCAATATAATATTTTTTATTGAAACTATTCATCGTGGATCCAACAAAAAAATGAATGCAGAGGAGACATGAGGTAACAAGACAGGAGGATTGTAGGTGACTTCATTTAATGAAACCTGTGGATATTAGTTAGGTAGATGGTGTTGTTTGACATTTACGTGCTGGTAGTCAAATTTAGTGGCATTACACAGGAATTATTAGAGGAGCAAGAAAGGTGGAGTCACGTGTATAGAGAGATGGATCTCACAGAATGCTTTGGTTCCACTTTAGTGGCTATAGATCCTACATCATCTTGGGAAGAATGCAGCATATTAACAGGCTGAGGGCTTTATTTATTAAGAAGCTGCACTCCATTTACATTGGGTTTCTGGAGATTTTAGTCATAAAAATAAGAAAAGCAAAACGTGGTGGAAAAAAAGATAAAAATGGTTCCAAGATACGGATCTGTCACAGCCTACGTCGCAATGCGCTGATTTCATCGGAATTCTGCTTTATGATTCTCTTGTTTTCTTTTAATAAGCATTTTGGCTGCTATTAGGGTTTGGTCTGTCCAGCACAGGGAGGACTTTAGTCTTCTTGGCGGACGACTTTGAACACGCCCTCTGCCAGCCACTTTATAAATGGACTTGTTTGTGGATACGGAAACAGATTTATTTTAATCAAGAGCTTGAAATTTAAAAAATAAAAAGGAAGACATTTTGCCGGTTAAGAGTTTTTTCTTTCTCAGAAACCTGTTGTTGGGGACAACAGCTAAATCCTGTAATAACACAGGGAGCTGTACACTCCCAGAAGCATGTATATATCACATTGGCCTTCTACTAAACAGCCCCCACCAGTTCCCCTAACACATTATCCATAGTGCTGCCTCATGTAGCTTTCTTGGTGTTGCACTGCGTTAAGAGCCCATTTCCATCTCTTTCCACTCGTAAAAAACCCAATGATCTGGGATATCTCGGTCTTTTACATTCCACTGAATAACCTAATACCTACAGAACTTTCTAAAAGTGACGCATGAAGCTTCGGTTTCCAGAACACTCTAATAAATCAGGTAATAGATCCAGCAGGAGACCATTAGCATGGTGTATTGAGAAAAGTCACCAGTGCGAGAAGCAATAATGGTTATGGCTTGCTGGCACACGGAGGGTTAATTATGTACAGCTCTTATAAATAAAGATAATGGTCAATGGTATTAGCACATATAATTCTAAAGGTGTATGTACATTTAAAGGAAAACTAAAGCTAATGAGATTGTTTGAATTCAATAATTGGTAGCTAACACAGTGAATTATTTAGTTCCGTCTCTCCACCCGTCAGAGCGATCAGGTAACTAAAAAGCAGCCAGAAACCAATTGTTGGACAGTTCTGTGTAAATACGCATGCTTTTATGAAAAAAGACATATTCACATTTCACAGACCTTAAAGGGGAACTGTGGTGTCCAAACAAGTTGAGTTTAAATGAAAGACCAGTTTCCTACCTTTAAAACAAGCCATCAACCACCTCTCTACGTGCTCCACAGCCCAAGATATAAAGAAATGACTGACCGGAAAGTTAATGGGTGGGAGGCTGACATGTGACATTCCTAAGGCTTCTCCTACACAGTGCCGCCAGCGAGCACAGCCTCAGACTCCCTCAGTGTGTGAGGGAAACAGGAAGTCCCTCCTCCTCTCTGCTGTGTGAAGGGGGGGTAGGGGGGTGTCAGAGTGGCCCACATCAATTGTGAGCGGGTGGGGCTTAGGCACCCGCGAGTGGGTGGGGTTTAGGCACCTGTGAGTGGGCGGGGCCATGGCACCCATGAGTGGGCGGGGCCACACGGGGCTGTAAGGGAATGAGCCAAGGGGGGTCTGCAACTGGAAGGACCATGGGGTCCATGAGTGGGAGGGACCAGGGGGGCTGCAAAGGGGAGGAGACACAGGGCAGATTGACTGACAGGTTTCAGAGCAGGAAGCAGGAAGTGCAGGGGATCTGGTGATGCTGCTGCCATATCACACACAAAAATGTAAATATCTTTCAAAACTATGCAAAATAAACAATGACAATAAATTGCAAAAACTCTCAGGAGAGCAATTCCTATCAATTTACCTAAAGTCATTTTTGGACCACAGTTCCTCTTTAATCTGCCCATCCAGCATTTTGTCTGTGTATAAATAAATGCTTTCCCAATACTGACTACCTGTTTGCAGGACTCTGAATAATACCCTTGACTCGTTCCTGGGTTTATGCAGTTGCTCAGTAGAGATCTGAGCATCTTTGACCCACCCAATAGCCAATAAGTAGAAATTACTCTTAGAAACATTCCAAGGAAAATGGAAATGTCAGCTCTATGCTAACCAAAGCAAAGCATCGCTAAGGGTGTGAAATTCATTTATTTTTCAAAAAAAGATGAGAATATATAGAAAAACCACGAATGTGTAATATAAAGTAAGAATTTAAATAAATGATATTTTCCACTGAGCTTCCACTTTAAGTATCAATTCTCCTTTAAGTGTGTTTTTGTATTACTTTCAGTACTAAGAGCTTGGAAGTTAGGAACAAATTTAGACACAATAACATTTATTTAGTAAGAGGTGCAAAAAATTGCCCTCACTGTCAATTTGCAGTAACCAATCAGATGAAAGCTTATTACTGGTCTACTAGGGTTATAAAACATTTGATAACATCTGATTGCTGGAGAATAACCGTATAGACACACATTTCTACCTCTTATTAACACGTGTGTAGGGAATGTTCATTTAATGCTGATGTATAAAGTATAAATAACAGTAAAACACAAGGAAAAAAGTATTTTTCTAACTCTCCAGTGATTAAAAGATCAATAACCGTGATGTAGTCAGAGACCTGACATTACCAGCAAGATGTAGAAACCCCTTCTGGGGGGGTCACTATAGCTGCAAACCCCCTCTAAACAAATAGAGGTTCATAAGCAATTACATGTGACAGATTGTTATGGGAAAAAAAAAGATCCACGCTCTGTCCTTTAGCTCCATACACACAGAGAGCACAGTGCGAGGGCAGCCCATTACCTGGCAGCTTAAGGCTTGTCACTCCACTGGTATTTATTTCATTTAATATCCATCACAATGTTTTATTTATGGGTACACATACTCCCCCACCTCTCGCCGAGCTAGTGTACCCAATGTGAATAAAACATCAGGGACCAGGGAGAGATGTCAGGGGACACACAGCGCTGTGCTGAGAGAGGCCTTTCTTTCCTCTGACGACTGCACTTTTCTTGGAAATTCATTTGGATGTTATTTTATTTCTTTGCATTGTCCTAGGGGGTGGGGGGTATCAATTTCTAACAACTGAATTAGTGTAAAAGGCGACAGTTACAACATCTGCAGGAAGGGGGTAAAGAATTAATTGCAGGGACAAGCATATATACAATATATACATACAACCTAATAAAACACTGCCCTTCTCCAATTCCAAAGGTCATACAGACTAATATGAACATCATTAAATGTGGGAGGGAGGAGATATCCCACCAGGGATGGAGATTGACAAGTCAGTTGAGAGAAGATAATCAGGCAGAGAGTTTATAAGGAAGTTAACCATCTGCATATAATCTAATGGCAGGGGAGGTATAAAAAGAAAGTGACCTCTTTAATATGACCCTAAAACTTTTATGAGCAATCTGTGCTTCTCTAGATGTTGCTGCTGAACTGTAACTCCCACTGACAGCAGAAAGCAGGTTACCGGCCTTCACAAAAACCATGACCTCCCTATCGTATCACACACCAGGAAAGCATCCAATAAAAATATCCTCGTGGACACATAAGGAAAACCCTTTGTCTTAAAAGCACATGCAGTGCTCCATTAAAATACACTGTAGTCTGCAATTTGCAGGGGTTATCACATTAAAGGATTGACACAGGTCACGTGGACACAAATAGCATCCTGAGTAGTCATGAAATGTGCAAGAAGCAGAGAGATGGCTGATTTATTGTGTTACTTGAGGCAGCAGTTTATTGGGAAGTGAAATTCTGTCAGTCTGACACTAAAACCACAGTGCATTAGCCGTGTAATCACAAATTGTAATTGAAGAAAGCAAAGCCAGGCTTACTGTACTACTAGCTGCTTATTACTGGTTGCGCTCTACAGAGTAGGCAGTCCGAGGAACTGGTTTACAATGTAGAATATTGTTCTGGGGCTGTATACAGAGAATCTTGCACTGTTTTGGATTATTGACAAAGATAACAGGTTAAGAACATGTGAAGCTTCAATAAACCTCATATGGGCCCATTTACCGAGAGCAGAAAGCACAGGGGAGATTATTTAATATTGGGATTCATTTTGAGATTTTACCCTAACATGAGTGATGAATGCAACACACTAAATAGCCACCAATACTTTACTTTTCTAAAACACACGCAGTCCTTGAAATTTCCATGAAAATGGTGAACGTGGCTGACTTGCTCACCTATAGGCTTCATTCATACTAGGTGCATTTTATTGCATTTACAATAATGCATGCAATTGGAAAAAGTAAGGACATGAATTTCGTATATTGATGCCATTCACACTACTACATTTTATGTGTTGCTATATTCCAACTAGCTGCTTGCTGCAGTTTAATGCACTACTGCACTCAATGAAAGTCTTTGGGGAAGAAAAAAACTGCACATGATACACCGTTCTATGACTTTTTTGCTATCTAACCCCACAAAAACTGCAATAAGGAAGGCCTGGATTTACCATTTACCATGCCTAGGGGCATCTGTGGTTGAAGAGGCAGCTGTCAGTTCCCCCCACCAACCCACCCCCTTTATAGAGGGGTGTTGTGTGTTCAGGGGCAGGACCAAGGGCTTTTGTGCCTACAGGCTCCTGAGGTGTAAATCCACCCCTGCACACTGCACACAAATGCGTTGTTATACCGTTATAACGATTTGTTGCATTTTGCATTGTGTTGTGTGAACATAGCCTTAAAGGGCAACTATAGTGAGAAAATTGTTTTTTTTTAATTTCTTCTAATGTATCCTATAAGTCATCCCATCCACCAGGGTACCTTTAGTTTCTTTAAATTCTACATAGTCCCCGAGATATAATCCTTTGAATATGCTGTGATTTGTAGGAGCTGCTACACCTCATCTGTCACTCAAAGGCACACACCCACACAATCCAAAGCTCCCCTGCAGTACTGTCACACACTCTCACCCACACTGTAAGTACCATGTGCAACATATAGTCAAATGCTGTAGTGCTAAACACAATCAATAAACCATTAACCCAGCAATATGAGCACAACACACTATAAAACAGCCCCCCCCCCAAAAAAATCTTATATACATACAAAACCAGTGACTCAAATGGAACATTAATACAGTATATATAATACAGTAATACAGACTATATACCAAACAAGACACACAGTGCAATCTATGAAATATATAGACTAAAGCAACTGAAATATAACAGGACAACAAGCAGTGTCACTGTGTTTGTGAAGGTCTCTCACTACAAGCTGCTGTTACACTGACTCTCTCTTCAGTGATTATGATCTCAGCTAAGCAGGGGACAGATATGAAATTTAGGTAAAAAATAAATAACAATTAGCAAAGTTAGAGAACAGGGAGAGTTCAGTAACTTACTTGTAAAGAATCTCAGCACCACTTGTCCTCCTCTCTCCCCCTCTGCCCCTCCCTTCAGTATATTGCTACTTTCTCTACTGCTTGCAGTCTAGCTCTGGAAGGGAGGGGTCAACAGGATGTCAGCACTTCATTTAAAGTCCTTTCAACTGACAATGCTCGGACTCTGTATACAGCCCGTCACTGCTTGAGGGGGAGTAGACAGAGAGGGGAGGGGGACTACACAGCTTGGTACAAACTTCTGCCAGTGTGAAGAAACAAAGCCACACAGAAACATGAAAGTAAGGCAGCTTATACTAAGTGATCTATACATTGTATACAGACAAAGTTTTTTTTTCACTATAGTTGCCCTTTAATATAAATGAAAAGGCAAATAAAAGCATTAAATATCTGGATTGCTATATCTACAACTTAAAAACTTGGCTAAACCATAATTAAATCATAACATGCGTGCCTTCTCTTCTACCTCCTGTGCAGCTGCTCTGTTTTTATTATGGCAGCCATTTTCTTCTAGGGGGGCTGATGTATAATTTACTAATGGATCACAATTTAGGTCAGTATGTTTTTTGTTAAGTTATATATTCTTCAGTTCCTACAAGAAAAGCATTTTAAGGGACTATAGTCTGAGAAAATGATGGCCTATGCAATTCAAGAAAGGGGAAAGTTGCAGGATGATGTTGCCCTATTGATAGTAACATGCTAGACTATATCCCACCTATCCTATATACATACTATAGAGAAGTATAAGAAGAAGAAATAAGAGAATAAGAATGGGGAAAATTGCAGGATGATGTTGCCCTATTGATAGTAACATGCTAGACTATATCCACCTATCCTATATACATACTATAGAGAAGTATAGATAAGAAGAAGAAATAAGAGAATAAGAATGGGGAAAGTTGCAGGATGATGTTGCTCTATTGATGTAGTAACATGCTAGACAAATCCACCTATCCTATTACATACTATAGAGAAGTATAAGAAGAAGAAATAGAGAATAAGAATGGGGAAAGTTGCAGGATGATGTTGCCTATGATAGTAACATGCTAGACTAAATCCCACCATCCATGACATACTATAGAGGAGTATAAGAAGAAGAAATAAGAGAAGAATAAGAATGGGGAAAGTTGCAGGATGATGTTGCCCTATTGATAGTAACATGCTAGACTATATCCCACCTATCCTATATACATACTATAGAGAAGTATAAGAAGAAGAAATAAGAGAAGAAGAATGGGGAAAGTTGCAGGATGATGTTGCCCTATTGATAGTAACATGCTAGACTATATCCCACCTATCCTATATACATACTATAGAGGAGTATAAGAAGAAGAAATAAGAGAAGAATTGGGAAAGTTGCAGGATGATGTTGCCCTATGATAGTAAAATTGCTAGAACTATATCCCACCTATCCTATATAAATACATAGAGGAGTATAAGAAGAAAAGAAATAGAGAAAGAAAGAATTGGGAAAGCAGGATGATGTTGCCCATTGATAGTAACATGCTAGACTAAATCCACCTATCTTATATACATACTATAGAGAAGTATAAAGAAGAAGAAATAAGAGAAGAAAAGAATGGGAAAGTTGCAGGATGATGTTGCCTATTGATAGTAACATGACGACTAAATCCCCTATCCTATATAATATACTATAGAGAAGTATAAGAAGAAGAAATAAGAGAGAAGAATGGGGAAGTGCAGGATGATGTTGCCCTATTGATAGTAACATGCTAGACTAAATCCCACCTATCCTATGTACATACTATAGATGAGTATAAGAAGAAGAAGAAGAAGAAGAAGAAAGAAAGAAATAAGAGAAAGAAGAGAGGGGGGAAAGTTGCAGGTGATGTTGCCCTATTAATAGTACATGCTAGACTATTCCACCTATCCTATAATACTATAGAGGAGTATAAGAAGAAGAAGAAAGAAGAAAGAAAATAAGATAATTTGAGACGGCGCATTTTAGCATTAAATTGTAAAGACGATACCCTTCAGAAGAGAAAAGAAGAAGAGAAAGAAGAAAGAATGGGGAAAGTTGCAGGATGATGTTGCCCTATGTAGTAACAATGCTAGACTAAATCCACCTATCCTATATACATACTATAGAGAGTATAAGAAGAAAGAAAGAGAAAGAAAGAAGAGAAGAAGAAAGAAATAAGAGAAGAAGAAGGAATTGGGAAAGTTGCAGGATGATGTTGCCCTATTGATAGGAACATGCTAGAATAAATCCCACCTTATCCTATATAATACATAGAGAGTATAGAGAAGGAGAAGAAAAAGAAAGAAAGAAGAAAGAAGAAATAAGAAGAAGAAGAGAGAAAGAAAGAATGGGAGGAAGAAGTTGCAGGATGATGTTGCCCTATTGATAGTAACATGCTGACTATATCCACACCTATCATATAACATATAGAGAGAGAGTATAAGAAGAAAAATAAGAGAAGAAGAATGGGGAAAGTGCAGGATGATGTTGCCCTATGATAGTAACTGCTAGACTATATCCCACCTACCTATTACATACTATAGAGGAGTATAAGAAGAAGAGAGAAATAGAGAGAGAAGAATGGGGAAAGTTGCAGGATGATGTTGCCTATTGATAGGTAACATTGCTAGAATAATCCCACCTATCCTATATACATACTATAGAGGAGTATAAGAAGAAGAAGAAGAAATAAGAGAAGAAGAAGAATGGGGAAAGTTGCAGGATGATGTTGCCCTATTGATAGTAACATGCTAGACTATATCCCACCTATCCTATATACATACTATAGAGGTATTAAGAAGAAGAAGAAATAAGAGAAGAAGAAGAATGGGGAAGTTGCAGGATGATGTTGCCTATTGATGGTAACTGCTAGACTAATCCCATATCCATATATACATACTATAGAGGAGTAAGAAGAAAATAAGAGAGAGAAGAATGTGGGAAGTTGCAGGATGATGTTGCCTATTGATAGTAACATGCTACTAAATCCCACCTATCCTATATACATTACTATAGAGAAGAGTAAGAAGAAGAAATAAGAGAAGAAGAATGTGGGGAAAGTTGCAGGATGATGTGCTCTATTGATAGTAACTGCTAGACTATATCCCACCTATCCTATATTACATACTATAGAGGAGTAAAGAGAAGAAGAAATAAGAGAAGAAGAAGAATGGGGAAAGTTGAGGATGAGTTGCATATTGATAGTAACATGCTAGACTAAATCCCACCTATCCTATATACATACTATAGAGAAGTATAAGAAGAAGAAATAAGAGAAGAAGAATTGGGAAAGTTGCAGGATGATGTTGCCCTATTGATAGTAACATGCTAGACTAAATCCCACCTTTCCTATATACATACTATAGAGAAGTATAAGAAGAAGAAATAAGAGAATAAGAATGGGGAAAGTTGCAGGATGATGTTGCTCTATTGATAGTAACATGCTAGACTAAATCCCACCTATCCTATTACATTAATATAGAGGAAGTATAAGAAGAAGAAATAAGAGAGAATAAGAAAGGGAAGTTGCAGGATGATGTTGCCCTATGATAGTAACATGCTAGACTAAATCCCACCTATCCTATATACTACTATAGAGAAGTATAGAAGAAGAAATAAAGAGAAGAAGAATTGGGAAAGTTGTGTGATGTTGCCCATTGAAGTAACATGCTAGACTATATCCCACCTTCCTATGTACATACTATAGGAGAGTATAAGAAGAAGAAATAAGAGATAAGAAGGAAAGTTGCAGGATGATGTTGCCCTATTGATAGTAACTGCTAGACTATATCCCACTATCCTATATACATACTATAGAGGAGTATAAGAGAGAAATAAGAGAAGAAGAATTGGGAAGTTGCAGGATGATGTTGCCCTATTGTAGTAACTTGCTAGACTATATCCCACCTATCCTATATACATACTATAGAGGAGTATAAGAAGAAGAAGAAGAAATAAGAGAAGAAGAAGAATGGGGAAAGTTGCAGGATGATGTTGCCCTATTGATGGTAACTTGCTAGACTATATCCCACCTATCCTATATACAACTATAGAGAAGTATAAGAGAGAAATAAGAGAGAAGAATGGGGAAAGTTGCAGGTATGTTGCCCTATTGATAGTAAATGCTAGACTAAATCCCACCTATCCTATATACATACTATAAGAGAAGATAAGATAAGAAGAAAAAGAAGAAGAAGATGAGAGAAGAATGGGGAAAGTTGCACGGATGATGTTGCCCTATTGAATAACATGCTAGACTATCCCACCTATCCTATAATACTATAGAGAGTATAAAGAAAGAAGAAGAAATAAGAAGAAGAAGAAGGGGAAAGTTGCAGGATGATGTGCCCTATTGATAGTACATGCTAGACTAAATCCACCTATCCTATATACATACTATAGAGTAAGAAGAAGAAGAAGAAGAAGAAAGAAGAAGAAGAAGAGAAATAAGAGAAGAAGAAGAATGGGGAAAGTTTGCAGGATGATGTGCCCTATTGATAGTAACATGCTTAGACTAATCACCATCCTATACATATATAGATGTATAAGAAGAGAAGAGAAGAGAAGAGAGAAATAAGAGAAGAGAATGGGGAAAGTTGCAGGATGATGTTGCTATTGATAGAACATGCTAGACTATATCCCACCTATCCTATTACATACTATAGAGAGTATAAGAAGAAGAAATAAGAGAAGAAGAATGGGAAAGTTGCAGGATGATGTGTGCCATTGATAGTAACATGCTAGACTATCCCACCTATCATATACATACTATGAGAGAGTATAAGAAGAAGAAAAAGAGAAGAAGAATGGGGAAAGTTGCAGGATGATGTTGCCCTATTGATGTAAAAAGCTGACTAATCCCACCTATCCTATAATACTATAGAGAGTATAAGAAGAGAGAAAAGAAGAAAGAAATAAGAGAGAGATGGGAAAGTTGCAGGATGATGTTGCCCTATTGTAGTAACATGCTAGGACTAATCCACCTATCCTATGTACATACTATAGAGAAGTAAGAGAAGAAGAAATAAGAGAAGAAGAATGGGAGAAGTTGCAGGATGATGTTGCCCTATTAATAACATGCTAGACTATCTCCACCTATCCTTATCATACTATAGAGGGTATAAGAAGAAGTAAGAGAGAGAATGGTGGAATGGAAAGTTGCAGGATGATGTTGCCCTATTGATAGTAACATGCTAGACTATATCCACCTATCTATACATACTATAGAGAAGTGTAGAGAAGAATAAGAGAAGAAGAATGGGAAAGTTGCAGGATGTGTTGCCCTTGATAGTACACTGCTAGACTATATCCCACCTATCCTATATACAACTATAGAGGGTATAGGAAGAAGAAAAGAGAAGGAAAAGGATAGCCAGAAAGAGAAGAGATAAGAAAGAAATAAAAAGAAAGCAGAAAAAAAAGAAGAAAACGAAAGAGAAAGACTAAGATAGTAAAAGTAAGAAGAACAAAAAATAGCTAAGAAACAGAAGAAGATAAGAAAAAGAAGAGCAAATAGACATAGAAAAGAAAAAGAGAAAAGAGCAGAGAAAAGATAAGAGAAGAGAAGAAAGAAAAGAGAAGAAAAGAAGAAGAAAGATAAGAATAGGATAAGGAAACAGGAAGTAATTAGAAGGAACTGAAGAGGGAGAAAAAAGACGAAAAGAAATAAGAAGAAAAAGAAGAAATAGAGAAGAATGGGGAAAGTTGCAGGATGATGTTGCCTATTGATAGTAATGCATGCTAGACTATATCCACACCTATCCTATATACATTTACTATAGAGGAGTATAAGAAGAAGAAGAAGAATAAAGAGAAAGAGAATGCGGAAAGTTGCAGGATGATGTTGCCCTATTGATGGTAACTTGCTAGACTATATCCCACCTATCCTATACATACTATAGAGGAGTATAAGAAGAAGAAGAAGAAATAAGAGAAGAAGAAGAATGGGGAAAGTTGCAGGATGATAAAGACACTATTATCCTGGTGGAGTGACTATTGAGTATCAGGGACAACACTAATAGGAAGATGCTTTCTAGAGATGACCCAGGAAAAACATGAAGGATAAGAGTTGCATTGACATGATGGATTTGAATATATTTGTAATTTTCATAAAGGTAAAGCAAATAAAGCCAATATATAAGAAGATCGCTATAGGGATATTAAGGCTCTTCACCTGTTAATGTTCAGTCAATCACTCCGATAGTGAATCTGACAGGAAGTACTGATCTGTGTAACACACGTGCCGCTCCATTTTTGATCAGATTGTGGCATCCACTGCCACACACCCACTAACAGTGCATGACCACTTATATTTACTGACTTACTGAGCTTATATCTTCCAGAACACTAAAGTAATTGCCCTCCAATGTGCCAGTAGCAGGGAGAGCTAGTCTGAACGTGTGCCTCCTTTACTTACTCTTGGTAGCAGCAGTTAGAGTCTCTGTAAATAGGTCTGGGTTACATCAGTCCTGTCGGAAATATTGAAATTCAATATCAAGGTTTAAATTAACGAGGCAGGAATAAAGGGTGTTATTAATGCCTCACCTTCTGGGAAAGTTACCATTAGTTTTTAGTTTCCCATGATAAGACCAAACGTAAATGCTATATACAATTCAGAGGAAAGAAAGACATTGTTGTGCTAGGAGATAAAAGAAAGCCTCCCCATTATTAGTGTTAACATACAGGTATGGAAGAATAACAGCTAGATATTTGGCTTTTATTGAAACAGAGATCTTTGTAGAAGCATGGCCCATCTTTATAGTTAATAAAAAGTAGTAATTACCAGTAATAATCCAGATTTACCTGCATGTCCATGACTGCAACCGAGACAGATAACTAACACACTCTGACTTCAGCATTACTCAGTTGTCGACTTACAATCTTAGCAGGAGGGCAGTTTATACTGTATATGTGTTTGTTACCATTCCTGTTATTATATTACACTGAGTGTGGATATCGTATATGTATTTTAAAGGTTTTTAACATTTTGTAAAAGTGCAATTTCCCCCATGTAATAAAGGATTTTAACACAATTAAACAGAGGTTAAGAGAATAACAACTAAATTAATGTGGGAACTGGGGGAGCTTGAATATGAAGACAGATTGGATAAGTTCCAATTATGCTCACTAGAGTAAAGGAGCTTGTGTGGGGATATGATTACTGTGTATAAATACATTAACGGGCCATACAATAATCTGGTGCATTGTTCACCAATAGAACATGTCAAAGGACATGCAGAGATCGCTTAAATCTGGAAAAAAGAATGGAAAGCTGGATGACTTTCTAAAAACTAAGAATGTTGCATGTTACCGGTATTGATAAATAAAGTTGTAGTTGATCCAGGGATATTTCCGATGGCCAATTGGAGTCAGGAAGGAAGTAGGTTGGACTTGATGGGATGTATGTCTTTATTCAACCTTAAAACCAATACTATACTATACTAATATACAGTATTGAACACATTCTGCAGCTCTTACATTTATCAATTCAAACCAGGCCCTGTCCTGAATAGATACTTACAACCAATCAGTAGAACCTGAGATAAAACATGACTGCATGAAAGACAGATAATCTCCTTGCAGATGCAACCTTGGTTTGAAATCAAGACGCTGTTTTGAGTTTCTTTTCAGACAGGGGGAATCTTTGACTGTTGTCTATAGGTCATAGGCTTTTGGTAACTGGACAAGCTAATGGCACAATAGCCCCGGGGAAAGTCTAAATTATAACAGTTGCAAATCATTCAGAGCACAAGGGTATCCGCAAGCTTGGATTTGACTAACGACCAATAAACTCTTTCACTGACAGGAAAGCCGAGATAAGCAGACCTGTTATTCATTCTTATTGGCATAGTGGCCACAGGCTAGCACTCTTGTATCCCAACATTTACAATACAAGCCCCTGATAGGGCTCCATTCTACACTGCCTACCATGCATAAGAAAAAGTCAGGCTGTCTGCCAGGGAAAAAATGCAGCAAAGCATGTTGGGAGGGGAGGAGAATGCTAGACCTTACTTTTATTTACATAACAGTAATAATAATTAAACAGGGCATTTCTAAGCAAATGGCCTAAAATTGATTTATCGTTTTGGAAGTACAGGATTATTTCTGCCCGAAGAAAAGAATTATATTATATAGTTCATCATTGTTTTGGAACAGATGCCTCATGTAACAATATTGTGCACTGGATCTTCTTCCTAAAATGCTAGAGGGTCATATGACCAAAGCCAAAAAACAATTGGGAAAAATAAATTGTAGAAGATTTATAGGAAGAAACATCAGCTAAAATAGAATTTGTTCCTAGTCCTGGGACCGGCCAGTGTTGGAACGACCAATTGTTGACTGCACAGTCAACTTTGCAAATACCAACTAGTGAAAACCCCAAGACTTTAGAGAGAGAAAATTTCACGTTGACAGTGAATTAATATCTGTGATTTACATCCCGTTTCCTGGACATGGACATTAATCAGAAGTTCACATTTTTCTTCTCTCATCATCTCTTTCATTTTTCCTGGAACATTAACGAACATCTCATATTTTGGTTAAGAAGTTCACATCCCTCAGGTATATTTGGACGGATTCTATGGCAGTATGTTTGTTTTGCTATTATACGGCTCTGTATATATTGGCATCTTAATTTTAACAGCAGCATTCATTACACTAAAAGCATCTGCACATGCAATAATTCTACCTGGCACCTTGTTTCTGACTAGTGACACTGCAAGCGCTACATTAATTCATTTAGCAGGCACGCACCCAGTGGAAGCGAAAGGAAAATCCCCCACTTTGCCACGAGGCCTTATTAACCCCTTGGGTGTAGGGAAGGGAATTAAAGTACTGAGAGAGACACATTAAAAGATTTGAAAACTTTCCTGTAAGAGCTCTCTGATTCATTTGTTATTCTTTGAGGGCTTTTCAGCTTTGCATCTAAAAGTGGATTGGCTTTAAGTGTAAGCTGCATATTTTAACACTTGCAAGGACTGAAATGGGCAAGTCATTTTAAATTAAATTCACATTACCACTGATAATTGCCACTGGTAAAACCCCTTTTCTATTCAGTTTTATTGAAGAACGGGAGGTAATGGAGCTGTGTCTTACATCCCCTTGTTCAATAAAACCTTCAGGAGCCATTATCCTTCCTGTTGGAACCCAACTTGTCCTGGTTTCCTATGTTAGGTACACACCGACTGATATATCCATAGAAGTCTTGTAGTCTCCTACTGACTACACGATTGGTCACGGTGAACCGTTGGCCTCAATTATCTTCGCTACGACCGACACTAATTCGCCTGTCGATAGTCGCGAATGGCTGGCGGTGCTGTATTATCTGGTCCTGTGTACCAGTGATCTTAGTTGAAAACTACAGCTCCCAGAATTCCCTGGCTTCCTTCTGCTGTTGTAGAGCATTTGTGGGAAAACATACAGGGTTATTCAATAAAAGTTCTTATCGTTAAAAATGGTGCTAATTTTGCCCCTGCCAATTAGAGGTTTCAAATGTTAAATAAGATCTGATTGGTTGGGACAAGATTAGCACCATTTTAAAAGATAAGTACTTTTATTGAATCTCCCCGGTAGTTTTTAAATATCTGTAGGATGTAGTGTCAATAATAGATCGATGCATCTTCCAATGACTGCACGTGTTGAGTTCTATCTCCAGCTTTTCACAACTGTTTATATCCCTATCCCGAAACTGTTTTCATAGACAAGCTCTACCATTTTAGGAATTCCTGGAACAACCACTATTGTTGAGGCTTTACAGTCATCAAATATTTTTTTCCTCTAAAGGTTCTGTTCAATTATGTTGCAGGAGGTACTTCTTTTACAAGAGAGAAATTGCCTTTGACAGCAACGTAGCTAAACAGAGGTTTCTTGCCTAGTACCAGAGTTAATGTGCCAAATGAGCTAAAAGCAACTGATCAAAAAAGCTTTCTAAAGAAAAAGGCTTGTCTCATAAATAATTAAACATTTCAAGCTGTCCAGCGCATGTGCTTTACTTAAGTATAAAAAAAAACAAGTAAAAATAAGTGTAAGAAGTCGAGAAGCATTTTACTTTCCTAACGGCAAAAAATGTATTAAACCACTGCTTGGTGTGCAAAGAGACATGCAATCTACTGAGTACAGCAGACTAAACTATATATATATATATATATATATACACACACACACAATTGCTGCTAGGTACAGGCACACACCTTAAGCAAGTGCTTTGCCCAGGTGCAATCCAAGAACCACTTTATATAAAACAATACAAAAGTCATTAGCACTCCTAGGTCTTCTTTCAGTGATTTTATTCACACATTAGTGCAAAACGATAGGCAACATTTCTGTCTTAGTTCTTATTTTTTTGCACTAATGTGTGAAAAAAATCACTGAAAGAAGACCGAGGAGTGTTCCTTACTTTATATAAACTCTCCCCCCCTGCGTCCTTACCACACTTGTATAATCGATCCGTCCCCACCCTAATGCCTACTGCCCGTAATGCTCCTTCATCCATTAGTACCCTTAACACACACAATTTCACAAATGTTCCTCTTCTTACCCCTGTTCCTATATCTGGTGCCTTATGGAACACACGGTCTGTTTGTAAAGAACTTGTGCAGATACATGACCTTTTATTTCAAACTCTTTTACTTCTCTTGGTCTTACCGAAACATGACTTTCACCTGCCATGCTCTCGTATGGTGGCATTCTCTCGTATGGTGGTATTCTTTTCTGAGCGCTGTTCTTTCACACCTATCACACCCTTACCTTTGTTCACTTCTCAGCTTGGTTATCCCACTTTTCTCCAAAAACATCCCGTTAATCATCTTAGGGGATTTCAACATCCCCATCGATACTAATAACTCTGCTGTCACCAAGTCTCTCTTACCTCCTCCCTTAGCCTTACTCAATGGTCCTCTGCAGAAACACATTGTAACAGGGACACACTCAATCTGTTTTTCACCCACCTCTGCTCAATATCTAACTTCTCCAACTCGCCCGTTCCTCTGTCAGGCCACAAAATTTACATCTTTGTCCCAGATCTCCCTACACTGACATCCCAGGTCCCCAACTGCCTTAGTGCTATCTCTTCATGTCCTCCAGCTTCCTTAAATTAAACGTGGACAAGTCTGAACTTTTCCCACCCTCACATTCTGTTTCCCTTCCTAGTCTCACTATTAATATTAATGACACACCGATATCCCCATCTTTTCATGTCCGTTGCCTGGGAAAAACGCTACATTCAGATATCTGTTGTATTCAATTAGATCAACTGGACTTGAAGTTTAGTTCTTGAAGACGTTTCGCTAGTCATCCGACTGGCTTTCTCAATTCAGAATGACTTGTACAAGAATCTGTGGCAATTATGTACCCTGGAAAATCCCAATTAGCATATCACAGCCAGGTGTTAAGGGTGTGATTAGATAGTGGCTAAGAGGTGTTATAGGAACGCCCAGAGTAAGGTGTTAAAACAGCATTGTACATGGCAGACAGTTGGTGTCGAACCCCCCCACCTCTATTTAGGCTTGGTTTCTTTATTTTCACATAAATGGCCTCCTTAATACCTCTCTTGAACCAGTCACGTTCCTTTGCCAATATGTTAACATTACACTCTTCAAAGGTATGTTCTTTATCCTTAAGATGCAGGTCCATGGCTGAGTCCTGACCCAAGGAATTGGCTCTTCTGTGCTGGCCATACTTGATGCGTTACTGTTTGGTCTTCCCCACATACAAATCAGAGCATTCTTGTATGTGGGGGAGACCAAACAGCAACTGCATCAATGTATGGCCCAGAACAGAAGAGCCAATTCCTTGGGTCAGGACTCAGCCGTGTACCTGCATCTTAAGGATAAAGGACATACCTTTGAAGATTGTAATGTTAACATATTGGCAAAGGAACGTGACTGGTTCAAGAGAGGTGTAAAGGAAGCCATTTATGTGAAAATAAAGAAACCAAGCCTAAATAGAGGTGGGGAGGTTCGACACCAACTGTCTGCCATGTACATGCCCTAATCATATCCCGGATAGACTACTGCAAAACACTCCTGTGTGGTTTACCAAAATAACTGCCTGGCACCACTTCTATCCATCCTAAACTCTGCTGCCTGGTTCATTCACTCTTCTCGCTTCTCTAACGCCTCTCCTCTCTGTCAGTCACTCCACTGGCTTCCCATCATGCAAATGATCCAGTTCAAGCTGCTTACCCTATCCTATAAAATATCGTAATTTAAAATGTCCTCCAGTCGCAGACAGCTCCCTGTACTAAAGTATAGGGAGATGGCTGCAATTGAAAGATGACTTAAGGATCTTATAGATTGTGACTGTTATTTTTGAAAGATTGGCACTGTGTGTACCCAGCTTTACAGTGGGTTCAGCTGGTCTTAGACCATGACATTTAGGGTAATTAATTGTCACTTATCTTCTAACAACTGATCCCTTCTTCATCCATCATTTGACTTTGGGACAGTTTAGTGAATGAATAAATAAAGTTTAATTTACCTAGAAACTAGTAGGATAACTATTGTTAGAGCTTAAGGTCTAGGCTCTGAGACTAATCATCGTGGGTGGGTGGCTACATTGCATGCGCATGCACTCTGAATGCAGACTATTGTGCGGATCGCAGTGCAACCGGACAGTAACACCCTGTGAGTCACATGCCCAAACAAGGTGCTACATTGAGCTGCTCTTCACAAAGTCCGCTGTGATCTCTGGGAAATATATACATAGAATATATAAGAGAAAACATTCAGGTTAAATGCTGAGAAATCCCTCTCAGTATTTCCAACTATAACTATGATCTTTTTAAAAAAAAGTGATGATACAGTAGATAAACAGAATGACAGGAGAGAAATGATATGTGAACGCCAGCATAATAATATACAAACTTGACCATTGTCTGCTTGTGACTTTCTTGTTGATAAAGTGCCAGGAAAGGGGGAGAATGGGCCATCTTGCCTCAAGCGCCATGTTAAGAATTCCATATTCTGCCGCATACTGGTTACAGTGGAAACTATGATGAACCTAGGCATGAAACACGTGAAACTGCGTATGCTGCCTCTAGTCCCCTTCCAACGGTATGGTTGCTGCAGGCTGTCATCCTATGAACTATAACTAGATCCCCAGGGAACTGCAGGGATATTAAACTTTACATCTGTAGGCATATTCATGGATTTGGCATAGATATAATGATTTACTGTTAAGAACGACTGGAGATTGCTACTATCTGAAATAATGAATGCGGTAGGGTATATCCGCACTTATGACAATTGCAGCTGTAAGACTGAACATGTGATAATAAAGAGAAATATTACTGCACCATATGCTTGTACTTCATGCCAGGGTGTTTTAGCTCAATCTCAGCAAATTCATTAAGTGCCTCTTGTGTGCTAAGTGTATAGTCAGCATCTGCATCTTACCTGACCCTATACTATATATAATACCACTATACATTGCTATGGGAAGCATGGTCAAATCAAGATTAACCAATGAAAAACAGAGCAGAAGCAACTGAGGTCCATCGCTGCTGAAAATTTCCAAAAGATTTATTTGCTAAGAAAGACAATGGATAATTCCCCAGTGGTAATGATGTTTCAGCTAATTAGACAGATGAAGAGGCCCAAGCGTGCTGAAAGCCTGCAAAGATTATCTGTTCAGTTAAACAATGAAGGTATCACCTTTAAACTGCGTCTTATTTTTCTATATGAAATGTAATTTTATTGTTAATGTGTTTTTAACCCTTCGTTTTCTAAAATATTCTTTTGTATTATGGGATTATTTGTTTCTGTAAGTGGACATAGGTACAGTAATACAGTATGTATGACAATATACAGCTGTGCCTAATAGACAAGGCTTGTGTTTAAAGAGGCTACTGCTTATTGCTTTATTTAACAGAGCAAGTGAGGTGTGTGAGTAAAGAATGAACTCAAATTATGGTGGATTCCTCATTGTCAGTATAGGATGATTTAGCAAAATGATGCCTCCCATTTAATCACGCTGTGTAATGAACTCTTAGTTTTCTGTTTCAGAAATAAGCAGCGAACAGGAACTTAAAGGAGAAATAAACTTATTTTTTTTAATCCTAATGTAAAAGCTTTTCTTTAGTAAGTTGCTTTTATTTTATTATAATATATTATAAAATAGATTTTGTAACTAAGGAGGCTTACGTGTTGTTGGTAGTAGAACTCACAGACCATTTAGTTGTCTTGTGAGTAGAGATGGCCGTTTCGCGGACCCGAACCCGGATCCGCCGCGGATTTCTCCCGTCCGCGAACGGCGGATTATTCCGGACTTTCCGGACTTCAGAACTTCCGAACTGCGGATTTTTTTTTTTTACGAAAATTTTCTAAATTTTCGAAAATACGAGTATCTCCGTAATTACGAGGATCTACGATACTTGCGGGATACGGAAAAACCGAAGATCCTCGTAATTACGAGGATTCACGTAATTACGAGGATTCACGTAATTACGAGTATTCTCGTAATTACGAGAATACTCGTAAAAACGAGTAATTCGTGTAAAATTTCAAGACGGAGCAAGCCACATGATCCAAATTAGCCAATGGTAGCTATCATAGTTACAGAAATCCTCGTTTTTTTACGGAAATCTTCGTTTTTACGGGAATCCTCGTATTTTCGAAAAATACCGTTTTTTTTAAAGTCACGCTAGCGGACTGTACTTTTTAGGTATTGTTGGCATTTATACGTGCTTCTAAGGCCATTACCCAGGTCCCTGAGTGGTTAAGTGTACGTTACCAAGGCTATTTAGACCACTTTTAATGCGGATTTTGCCGAACTTTCATTTTAATACGTTTTAACGGGTCCGCTCGCGGATTTTCGAATTTTCGGATTTTTTCGAAAATCCGCGGATCCTCGCGCGGACCGGATTTTTCGAAGTTCGGACATCTCTACTTGTGAGCATGTGCACTTATTGCCCATGCTCCCTGACCCACAATATGGCAGTCCCTGATAAGACTTTGAAAGTTGTATGTTCCCTGCAGTTTATTTACCAGCCAGCGTGAATTGCATACAGACTTCCTGCAATACAAAATAGCCAGCTCAACTCATTGTACTGACATTTTCCCACTGTTCCTAGCAAAAGATAATGATTGTAAATGTAGTTATATTCTCTGCATACACAGTGGTGGCTCACAAGTCTAAAATTTTTTTTAGAAACACACAACCCATTATGTCCAAAGTTTCTATTTGTACTAATTTTCATATGGTAGCACTATTGAGATAGTGGTATAATGCTTTGCTTTTAGCAAGAAAAAGTAAGCAAGGTTTCATGTTTAGTTTCCCAGACTAAGGGCTAGGCCAAACCAGTGCATTTTAACGCATGGTCCAATCACGACCCAATCGCTTGTGAAAAATCGCATACTTGTGTTGACCAGCTGCACTGCAATCTCTTAGTCAGAATTGCACTGCGATCTCTTAATCAGAGTGCATGCGATCCACAGTTTTTTGCACAATCATAGCATACACGCATGGAAACGTGCACGAGCATACTGGAAACATGCTATATAGTGGCCTCAGCCTTACTTTTAATTTTTACTGAAATGTTAATATTCTGTTTCTTACATCCATCTAAGAAATACAAAGATTTTTTGCAAAGATGCAAAGATTATTTTTCTTTTTTTGTGTGAAAAGCAAATGAATAAACCTTTTTTTAGGGACAGGTCTATTTAATTATAGTTTACACAAAAACTGCATTGAAATCCCTGTTCTGTGTCAGGGAGAGGGAAGATCTCTGTGTTGTTATATTGTTACATGATTGGCTGTCAGCTGTAGATTCCTTGTTTGTATTCCTCTGTTGTATAGGAAGTAAATTGCGTACACTTATCTGGACGTCACCCAGCTAAGGTGGATTATGGGAGCTCACTCCTAGAGCCAATAGGTTCATTTTATTAATTCCCCAGCAGCCACAGCAAAGGGAGAGGTAACTGCTTGTTGTAAGTTTGTGTGTACTCTAACTTTTGCGACAATGATGAGAATTTAGCTTCCCTTTAAATAAGACCGAGTAGCAAAAAGTGTTTATTAAACAGAGGCCAAGAAGGGCAAGGGAGAGGCAGAAGCTTATAGACAAACAAGAAGGGCACCTTGGATGGTATCTCATCATGGAGAACCCTAAAGCTGGGTACACACGTTTCAATTTTTCCTCCTGACCGACCGTTCGAGACTTTCGACCGGTCAGCCAAGTGGAAGGACTGTCGGTCGGCAGGACAGAGAAGAGGGGAAAGCTCATTGCCATCAGAACACAGAACATATCAGAGACAATTATTATCACCTCATAAGGTTTAGTGTGTGTACTTACTCTCACTTAATATAGGCTTTTGTCCACAAGATCACTTGCTACCTACAGAATAGTGCACTGTGATGAACAATCAAAAGTATCTTGGGGCCAGCTTGAAAGAATGGACTGTACAGTCAGTGCTTACATCTAACTACCAAGTTTTAACTTGCTTGTTCGAAACATGGAGAGCCATATCCCTATAACCAATGTGATGACTTTATTTCTACTACATCTTGTAGATCCACCAGCTTCAAGCACGATCTGAATGTACCTCAATTTGAGTTGTATCCCTTCAGAGGTATAATAATTTAAAGTTGTATTGTACAGCGCTGCGTCCCCTACTGGTGCTATATGAATAAACATTTACATACATACATACATCATAGCATACCAACATTGACAATAAAACATGGCTGAACTCAAACTTGCTCTTGCATGCTTACAACCTGACTCAGTCTGCCTGAGTATTATCCATTCTGTGACAAGGTCTGCAGATCCAGGACTGAGGGCACGGGACTGGCCCACTGAAAATAGTAGCATTGGATGGTATTCTGTAGACCAGGGTCCTAGTGACTGATAGGGGATAAAGTTTTGGGGCCCCTGCTTTATAGATTGTACAATGTTAAGGCCAGTTTGCAAGATTTGAAGGCCAATGGCCCAGCTTACTTCTGAACTGTGTTCAGTTATTCCTCATACAGTAGAGGAATGTTTTCTTGCTTTCCTGGCTGACATCTCAACAATAGAACTTGGCTGTTTTAGCTGGAAGATGCATATGGTTCTAATCTTCACATAATACCTTAAAGCCAAAAAGTCACCTATTTATGAATGGTTATTTCAATGGTTTCCACTGGTATAGTGATATAGCATTGCGATACAATTTCCTTTGCTTACTGATGCAGCAATCATAAGAAAGTTCCCTTCCTCTCCCCCCCAATGAATGGGCTGGATGCCTTTAAGCAGGATGGGTTAACTATGGTTAGGGCCAGGTCAGGGAGGTAAGGTAGCAGTTTGTAGTAAGCAAGTGAAGGAATTGAAGGCATTGGGCAAGGCAGTGCTAGTGGGCTGGGCAGCAGAAAGGTTTTATCATCCCCGTTCGCGAACGTGGATTTTTCCGGATTTTCCGCCTTCCGAACTTCCGATTGCGGATTTTTCGTATTTTCGAAAATTTTGAAATACGAGTTTTCACGTATTTTCGAAATTTTCGAAAATACAGTAAAACATGTATTTTCCAAATTTTCGAAAATACAAGGATTTCTCTTAATTCCATACATACGTATTTTTGAAAATTTTCGAAATTACGAGGATTGCTTGTATTTCGAAAATACATATTTTCGAAAATACATGAAAACTCGTAATTTCGAAAATTCCCGAAAATACGTAAAAATCGTAATTTCGAAAATTTTCGAAAACACGGAAAATCTCATTATTTCAAGGGTATTTTTAATTTTAACGGTCCGCTCGCGGTTTTCGAATTTTTTCGAAATTCGCGGATCCTCACGGACGGATTTTGTGAAGTTCGGACATCTCTCCATCGCACTCCCAAGCATGCACAGCTATGTTAAGGATAGCGCGCTGTGTTGCAAATTTGAGGTGTGTGGGGGAGAGCAGCCAACAATCGTTCTAATGACAGGGGCTTCTGTGAGTAAACAAGGGGGATGGGAGCTATTTCTCCTTCTCCCTTACTATAATACCTTTTTTTTAGTTTAGTGACCCATTAGCATGTCCACTGGGCGCGTTGGGCCATTTAATTCTGACCTGCACTACATGCACCATCAACCTTCCCTCCACCTAAATCTATTGAAATTCTGTTTTAAAGCTAATGTTCAGTTTCCATTGAGAAAGAATTCAGCTCTATGTCTCGGCTTCATAAATATGCCCCTTTGTATCTGAATTTGTTTCAGGCTAAGGTACATGTTAAATTACCACCCTTAATGTTTACAAAATGTGTCTGAATTCCAAGTGGGGCTGAGAGACAAGAATTCTGATCTCTGTATTATTAAATTATAGTACAGAATAGAACAAAAGGTTCTTGATATATGTGTGTGTGTGTTATGCACCTACACATCCTCTAATGCAAGAAAGCAATACAGCCCACCACACACACACCACACACACACACACACACACACACACACACACACACACACACACACACACAACACACACCACACACCACACACACACACACACACACACACACACACACACACACACACACACACACACACACACACACACTAAGGCCCTCTGTACTTAGAAGACAAAACTAACAGCAAAATATATTAAGGCTCTTGCAGCAGAGCCAATAAACAGCAATGCAAGCACAAAAAAAATGTGAGTACAGGGCAGTGAAGAATAATCTCTTTTGCATGTTTGAACTAATCAATATGGTCACAAACCCAACGTCTCTCTTGCAGGAAGATCAGCTCACTGGCCAAGCTCCAAGCTGAACTCAAGAAGGAGACCAACACTTAGGGAGTATCTATGGGAGCATCTGATGTTTTAAGGCTCTGCTCTTTTCGGTACAAATACTCTCTGTAACTAGAGGTGCCACCACAAAGACAATCGAGTGGAACTTAATACTGCTTTTGTGCTGAGCTCAATTAAAGAGGAAGATTAAAGATTATTACCTTTGTGCTGAGATTCTGCTGTGAAAGGCTGATAGGAGGTAAAAGTATGCAGGGTACATTAGACTCTGGTCACATAGAACTATTCTCTTGTACTGTATTGGGGGGGCAAGAATATAATCCTGAGTCAAGAAGATAAATCAGACTATAGAGGAAGTTGTTTGTGTTGTGCCTTTAATTAATCTCTCTGTAATGACACTCCATCTCTATAAATCACATTTGTGTTTTTCTCCTGTTTATACATTAGAAATTCGAGTAGAGTAGTGGGTATGGAGTACAGTTTATTAAATAAGACTATAAACATGCAAAGATGCACATATAATGAAAGATGAGTATCTGAAGACCTTTCTTTAAAAGAGTAGAAGATAAAGAAATAAATTAACAAGGTAACGGTGGCAGGGACATCAGAAAACAAATGGAGATCATGTACAGGTTCAGAGATATACATGCGAGCAGCATTAAATTGGTTTCATCACTCCTGCCCTCCCATGTGTACTTAACACCACAGAGATAGGAAAGAGATAGACTACAGTTTGAACTGCTGCAAAGTGATAGGAAGCACTTCCAGTCTGTAATGAGAGTCCCAATGGGGAGTTCACAGCAGAAAAGAATCTGTAGCATAACAAGTCAGTATGAAGTTGTGGAACACCAGTGCCCTCTAGCAGAGAACACTCAAGAGATACATGATAGGAAAGCACATTTTGCATTTCTACGAAGCATTTGCTGTCTTAGGTAAATAAAACACTGTGTTTGAATTATTTGGTTTGGAGTCATTTGACACCACCACCAAAACAAAAGGTGCTTTATGGAAATATCAACACCAAGAGGTATAAACACAAGGAGGTATTTGGAGATCCAAATATAACTAGAACAAACTTCAAATCATAATTTCCACTGTCCAAATCCTAAAGTCTGGATCTGGACATTTGTAAATGTTCGGATATGATCTCAGTAAAATGCATTTTACCCTATAATTAATGTCAATCTATGGTATTGAGGGACAGAAATTAATTTTCACTGATATGTGGATGGTTGACCAATCATGACTTAGGGACTTTGTCCATTATGCCAATCATAGCTTCAGCCACACTTGTTAAACATGTGGGAACTAGGTGCAGTATGTGTTACTAAAGACAATCCATTTTTAAGTATCCCACTAACACCTTAACAGTTCCATTTGACAAATACCAGGGGAATTGTTTCATAAAAGGGCGTTTGTTCCTTTAACCCATCAATTCTTAGAACCTGCACTGTTATATGGAAGGTTATTAGACACATTTGAACTGAATCTGCATGTGTATTTGAAGAAGCTGATCATTCCATCTCTTAAGCGACTCTTTTCTCTCTTTCTTTAATGCAAACTAATCCAATTGGAGTCATTTTAAATAGCTTAAACCATTCATTAATTTACTTAATTCAATTCCTTGACTGTGAACCTTTCCAAGTTCCTTTATATCATTTTCATAGACAGGTGCCCAGAACTGAACACTCTTCTTAAAGAGCAGACTAACAACTGATTTATGCAAACAAAGATTAATGCACTTTACCGCTGTCGAACTCTCTTTCTCTTTTTTAAAGATAACCATGTACTGTAGGATTTAAACCTTGAGAAAGTCATCTGGAATGTTCAGTCTTATAACAGAAAAATGAAAACCGTGGGAGAATTAGACAAATAGACAATGCAGGTAGGGAAGCAAATAGTAAGGCTTGGGATGGTGCCCATTAGTGATACTCGCTCACTAGCACTTTGTTTGGTTCAACCTAAAATGGTGAAATTGTCACTTGACCCCCTAATGCAGTAAAAGAATAAAGGGCATGTCCACCCCCCAGAGAAAAACTTAACTTACCTTTCCCACTACCCTAATACTACAATACTTACCCATCTGTAGGATGCTCCTGAAGGAAGTTTTTGTTTCTGATGTTCACTTTTGGGTAGCTGCAGTCAATCATAACTATGACGGCAGCCCCTATTTCACAGGTTCATGCCCTCTCTTAAAGCTGTACAAACCTGTTACTTCAGCAGTTAGGGTCATGATTGTCTGCAGTTACCTGGAAGAAAAATGGAAGTGGGGGCAAACATTGTAGCCAGGAATATCCAAAAGAAAGTTAAGTTTTGTGGTCTTGGGGTGAGGGGAAGGTAAATATATATTTTCTAGGGTGTGTGTGCGTAGATGCCCTTTTATGTTAGTAGCTAGGAAATTGTATTAACACATTTACATTTACAAATGAAAATTCTTTCTTATGTGTAGGAAGAGACTGAATGGGCATTACATATACAATAGGTTTCTTAGAAATGTCTAGCAAGATAATGACAGTGTTGTCCTGTATAAAACCTTTACATTTTACCATTTGTCTTATGTATATTTAGTGTTTTCCTTTCAAGTCCCAAGCACATATGGGCAAGATTCCTGAAAGAACCCGAGACCCCTGGTAGCTGTGCATGGCTCATTGATAATTTTAGTGTTCAATCATTTCTATTGAAAAGAATTTTAACAGATTACATTGTTATGCGACATAGTACAACATTGAATATCAGATTTATTATATATTTCAATTGTTAGGATTATAATTGAATCCATTGCAAAATTAACTAAATACCATAGAAATTGTAAGTAAGATTCTTGTTTGGTTGGTTACATTGCTTTGAAGTTCCATGAGGAAAAGTGATGTGGTCAATGGCTAGGGGGGTTTGGGATATGGGATGAGTTTGGTTAATTTTATCAGGTGATTGTGTGGCATTTCACTGGATATTCTTGTTATTTCTAGCCTCTAAGGGGGCGATTTACCCAGAGCCGCTGGGCAAATTTCTGGAGTTAAAGTCACGCTAACCAGTTCCCTACCGGTTAGCATGAGTTTAACTCCATATTAGCGTCGGAGGCACAGGTTACGCAAAAGACACTGCCTGAAGGAGTGCCTAGGCCCATACTTACATTATACGCAAAAGATACCCATGCATCCGCCAATCGAGATTCAATATCGCATTTGCGCTAGTTTTAGAGCTGGATTTTAACGCCAGCTCGTAGCTGGTGTTAAAATCCTGCAGTGAGGAAATCGCTTTTCGGGATTTACCCACGTTTGCAAACGCGATATTGAATCGCGATCAGGACATTTACCCAAAGCGATTGCTTGCCATGCAGTCCAGGTTTTTATACATAGTGGTATGCTGTCTTGCAGGATATGGAATATATACTGTATAACCCTACATTCAAGGGTTACGGCCAATTCGAGTGTTACCGAAATCTGATGATATTTTCAAGGGTTACCAAAAACGAGCAATACTTTTGAGGGTTACCGAAAACGAACGATAGTTTCAAGGGTTAGTGAACGATACATTCTAGGGTTAGCGAACGGCCTGTAAATTCGATAATCGAAAATACAGCCACGAGTCGGTGTAAACGAACTGGTTCGAACTCGAATTAGTTTGAATAGTTCGAGTTTGTCCGAACTCATTAAGTTCTAGTCCATCCCTAGTGTAAATATCCATTTCCTTTGTTTTAAAGGATATTGGAAAGATGGTGGGATACTTGTAGGAATTGAAATTGGTTTCTAGGTGGGGTAGGGTGGTTGGATTTGATTTGCTCAAATTGCAATTGTTGTCTATTGTGGAAGTGCGCTAGTCTGTATCCTTTATCTTTAAATCCAGGTTCAAAGGTGGAATCATGAATAATTGAAGCTACAGTAGTAGCGAGTAGTTATTTGTAAGTTTAAATTGGGACCCATATTCATAGGGTAGTCTGTGTGCATGGGTTTAATTTTTTTTTTTTTTGGTAGTTGTCTTTTTGTGGACGGTATCCATGCTTTAGAGTCTATGTGCATAGGGTAAAGTAAGTTTGATTCTAGAGTTCCCCATCTTGGGGGGTTTCTGTGCAAGTATGCCTTGTAAGAAGATTCATTTAAGAAGAAGTTAATTGAGCGGACATATAATATTTGTGGAGATCCGGGATGGATAAGAGGCTTTGGGATTTGGTTCTGTATAATATTTGTTTTTTAATCTGGCACTTTTTTCTGCCCAGATGAATTTCCTTACCTCTTTTTGTATTGGGTTTAGCTTTGCTTTTGTTATCCAAAGTGGTAGGCTTCCGAAAAGGTATAGTAGTCAAGGCAGTATGTTCATCTTGAAAGAATTCATTCTGCCTAACCAGGAGATAGGGAGTTTATTCCATTTATTTAAATCAGAGATTAGGTGTATAGCGCGTTGTAGTTGGAAAGTTTCAAATGAGGGTGTTATAATGATTCCCATGTATTTTAGGCTGTGCTCTTGCGATTTGAAGTTGAAGTTTAATGTTATGTTCAATGTTTTTTTGAGGATTTGTTAAGCCAACTCCTTTGTTTTGGATTGGTTGATTGAAAGTCCTGATGTTTTGGATACTTTTGCAGAGTCTGGTAGGATAAGGATAGAGAAATGTCATCTGCAAATACTCAGTTTGTATTCTTTGTCCATTATCTTGATGCCTGGGATATTGGGGTTGTCTCTGATTTCTTTTGCAATGGGTTCATTTCCCAGGATGAAGAAAAGCGGTGAAAGGGGGCAGCCTTGCCTAGTTCCTCGTTGAGTTCCCATTTTCTGTGGGCAGTTTTAGAGTGGCTGTGGGATTAGAGTAGTATAGTTTAATTAAATTTGTAAAGGATGATGTTTCCCTCCAGAGATCTGAGAGGCCCGATTTCTGTAGGTAGGTCTCCAGTTTTTTGACTTTGCATTTATCGTAGTTACATTTGTGTAAGTCAAGGGGTAAATTTAAATCACCTGGCACTATGTAGGTGAAGTCAGGGTGTTCTTCTTGTAGTAGCAATGTTTACATGAAAAGAGTGTTGTTTATTTAGGGTGTATATGTTTAGTCAGGGATATTTGGGCTGGTTTATTAAGCAGTGCACCAGTAAGAATCTTCCATTGAAGTCACTTTTGCTATGTAGGACCTGGACTTGTATAGAGTTATAGAAATGTATTGATACACCCCCTTTTCTAGTTGGTCCGGTGGATGTAATATGGTGCTGGTAATGTTGTTTAATATTTTGATGCAGAGTAGTTATAAAATGGGTTTCTTGTGTATATATATATATATATATATATATATATATATAATATATATATATATATATATATATATATTTTCAATTTGGAGTATTCTTGTAAGGCTAAATGCCGTTTTGGGTATGAATTTAAGCCCCTGACGTTATGAGTTAGCAGGGTCAGGAAGTTGTCATTTTTGGCTTTCCCAATTGAAATACCATTTGTGTATAGGTTAAATTCTGTCATCATAGTTTCCTCTTCCTCTGTGGTAAACATAAGTTTGCATTACTATGGAACATATAACTGAATGTTAAAATGAGTACAGTATTATAACCTGAGGTATCTTAATATAAACATCAACAGTAATAAAAATGTAAAAATAAAGGAAGTATTCGATGGAGAGTTTTGCCTGGCCCCTTCATGGGTCGTCCCGGGGATACTTATAATAGGGTTGTTGTTATATAGTGGGGGTTAAAGTTATGAAGGTGTAGGTATAGGGGTCTATGGAAGTTCTATCGGGTGGGTAACTTCAGATTAATGAGTCCATCCTGTGTGTGAGAAGGGCAACAATGCACTATCCCCAATCCCCCTCTTCCCCCTCCTTCTTTCCTCTCAGGGTTGCAGTTACTTTGTCCAAGAGTGGGGTGGGTATTGAAGAAATATAATTTTTATAATAGTCTTACCAAGTGGGTGGTTCTTAATAGTGAAATTTGAAATATGTTTGTCCATTTTTTATGGTTGTTGGGTTATGATGGAGGTAGGGTTGACCTTTTCATCGGGGTTGAGTTGGTTGTTGTCCAGAGTATTTTGATGCTAGTTGGTTTGGATGGTATGGTTGTCTCCAAGAGTTACTGTAGCGGTTTCTCAATTGGAGCTTGTTGTGGTGATTTGGGTGGTGTAGAGGCTGTCAGGCCTAGTTTCTGTAGCAGTCCCATTCCATCCGAAAGATTATCCACTATGTATGTTCGGTTGTCCCATGAGAACTGTAATTTAAATGGATAACCCCAGCGATATCTGATTTTTTTTTCCTGTTAAGATTTTAGCAAAATGTCGCAGCATTTTACGCCTGGCCAGGGTTTGTGGCGCTAGGTCAGCGTATATAGAGAATTAGTGGCCTTGAAGATCCATGTTTGGACTTTCCTTGCTTCTTGCATCAGGGCTTCTTTTGTGCACTTAGTATGTCACGAATAAATTGAATATCAAGTAAGAAAGAGCGCGTTTTTTCTACAAACAAAAAACCAGACTGATGAACGTTGCATGTGGCTGGCAGCAGTAGAGGAACAGCACCATCTGAACTAAGAATAGATGTGCGAGGAATATTGTTTCATTTGAAAACTTCTTTTGTGGAGTAGTGATGGAATTTTACTATAATATCTCTGGACAGAGTGTTGGTTGGAGGTTTAGCTAGTGCTCTGTGCGCCCCGTCACATTCTAGCTAATTGTCAGGCCAGTCTGGTAGGAGAGTATGAAGGATGTCCTGGATTACATCCTGAGTGTTGGTGAAGGACTTCGGTATTCCCCTGACTCGTGACTGATTCTCCATTTCTTCCATTTGTAGCATTATCTCCTCGAGTTCCATTTGCGTGGCTTGTACTGCATTTACCACCGTGTTGTGTCTCAACGCCATCTCTTCGATCCATTGTCGCAGATTGTGAGGGGCCAGGGCTATGTGCAGTTCTTCCTGCATCATGCAGCGGATTTTGGCTAGCAGACTTTGTGCGTCTCCTGGCTATAGAATAAGTGCGGTTTGGCCTTGTGGTCTGAGGTGGAGGCCTCCGCTCCTTTTGGATTATGTGGCAGGGTTGTAACTTTGTGTTGTTGCTTTTCAGTGCCCCTGTTGAGTTTGGTTGGCTTCTTGATAGGTTCCGCCTGCAGTTTTACAATTTTTCAGATGGGGTAAGTTTGGTTTAGTTTATATTTTTTGTGTGATTCTGGCCACGGGTTAAGGAGCTCCACTACAGAACGTCAGCCATGGGTGCTGCTCCTCGATACAAACTATTTTGTTCTCCCACTGTTCATTGCAGGATCAGTTATTTGGATACAAAAATATCCACAGGTTATTATCACAGCCTTCCTATTTAAATCAGTTTATAGTGATTGTAGAAGTGAAAAGATTCCATAACTAATCCACATGCAGATATATTAGGTTTATTTGTGTATGCCTGAATTATGGAAGATTATTGATAGATGTAGTTGGAATCTATATAATTGGCCTTAAAATGAACTGTGTATGACCAGTTTGCCTTTTCCCCAGTGTGATAATACCTACAGTATGATTCAGGCATGACAAGATTGCCATGGTGCACACAGGGACCAGGGAATGTGAGCTGCAGAATGCCTTGGTTTCAGTATGACCATGTGTTATGCGATGAACTCATTATTAGTCAGATACTGTATGCTGCTTGTGTAAATTTAAGAGATTAAAGATTATCTGGTAAACAAAACCCTTTAAAACCTTGATGGCAAAAGGATTTTTATGACTGAACTAATTTTAAAACTAGATTAGTAAAGGATTACGAATTTACTACTTTAAATAAAAAAAACCTTAGATTTGACAGATGATAGTGAACAGAAAGTATGGTTACAGTTTCCCCAATCCCCTAAGCTTTGCTTACGTTCAGCAATACAATGAACATATGCAGAGCCTCGAGCACCAGAGAGCGAATGGACCGTGATCCAAAAAATAGAAAGCTCTGGGGGACAAATTCCAGGGCATGGATTTACACTGCCATAGGGGTCCAGCATCTCTCTGGTCTCGTACAGTAAGCCATTTGTTTCTTCCTAATCTTTACTTGCCCTTAGAAGACTTCTTCATTTTGCCAGTTAGTAGCAATTATTTTTGAATTGGTATAAGATAAAAACACCAGAAGGCGGTCTGGAAGAGCTGGTACTTAAGGTTCGTATACATGTACGTTCGCGGGTCCCGACCAGTGACGCAGGATGTGTACGAACGAGTGTATCGGACGATAATCGTGTGTATGGGCACTTTATCGGCTGAAATGGCCGTCCGGGGGATCGGGCAACGATCGCCAAACAAAGACCCTTTGCAGACGATAAGGTGCCCATACACGGGGTGATTATTGTCCAAAACGCTCGTTCGTACACACCGTGCATCGCAGGTCAGGACCCGCGGTAAGTAGGAGGAGCTGTAACAGACATGAACCTGCTCACAGGAAAAGGGCAGAACTTTTCCTTCTTGCTTCTTCCTAACTTTTTTTTATTATTATTATTATTATTATTATTGTGGATTTATATAGCACCAACATCTTCTGTAACGGTTTACAATTACATGTATACATTCACATCAGGCCCTGCCCCAAAGAGCTTACAATCTAAGCACATTCATTCAACACAGACAACCTATTAGTATGTCTTTGTGATTGTGATGAAAAACCGGAGGAAAACCACGCAAGTACAGGGAGAACATACAAACTCCTTGCAGGTGTGTCCAAGGGTGGATTTGAACTCAGGACTCAGTGCTGCCAGGCATCTGTGCTAACCACTGAGCCACCGTTTTGGTTGTGGTATGCATGCAATGCCCTGCTAGGGTTGGATAGGCCCATCAAAATGTTAGAGAAATTCCCAGTGAGCCCACAATAATGTTCAAATTGAGATATTGATGCAAAGGAAAAGTATAAAATGTCAAGAAATGTCAAGTCAGGAGGAGTAAATAAGACACTAAAAAGTGTAAAAGGATAAAATGTTAAGTAGGCCTGTGGTCTTATTTTTCCTGGTGGTCCCAGTCCAAAACTACAATCAGGTAATCAGCATTTTGTTGGCCTGTTCCCTCTGGATGATACGGAGACTGAGATTGATGTTTATTTTTGCCTAATATACCTTGTGGCAGACAGCTAGAATATAACTCTTTTAGTTGCTAAAAAGGTAGAACCAGATATTCTGTGGTTTGCAATATCTGTATATAAGCAAAGAAACAGAAATTGAGCTTCTCTATTTAATGAGGAATCCAGCTGTATTTTTGATGAGGCCTGATCCATCTCCCAGGGTGGAATACAAATATTACACATCACTTATTCTGTGTGCAAGTTGCACAGAATTTTCTAGCATTCCAGGAATCCTGTTCCTCCACCCTGTAATAAATGGCGTTAGGATGCAGCATGCAGCCATGAAGGAGGAAAGTAGCACTTTATGAAATGCACTGAAGCTAAACACACTTCCTCCACTGAGAAATATTGGACAATGAGGCAGTATTTCCAGAGTTCAGTCTACCAGAAATGATACTGACATTGGGTGCAGAGATTGGAATCGGGGGAGAAAAATAGCAAGTTCACACAAGGTCTTTCATAAGATGAGATATCAATTTCTGTAAGCTGGTGTTATATAGAACTCTGCTCTACTGACGTGGCTCCTTTAACTGTTTAACAAAGAGGAATGGCTCCTTTTAAAGCTTAAGGGCAAAGCATCTTTATCCCATTTATAAATGAACCATTGTAATGCAGGGTCTAGAACCCTACACTTGATGCAAGAGAATGTACATAAGTAAATCAGCCTCTAGTACATAATGGTACATAAGTACTTAAAAGGGTTATTAGGTGGTTTTTCTAATTAATTAGGATCATATAGAAGGAGCTTGCCGAATATCTAACGAAAGTAAGGTTGATAAAACAAGGATAGGATTCAAATGATCACTCTGCGTTTGTGTGCAGTGCTACTGATTTTACCAAGAACCATGTGGGTGTGTTGGGGCTACACACCATCAAATATTTCATAATGAACGAAAGCAATTTTGGCTGGCTGATTTTAAAGGGCATGTTCACCCTTTAAACCAAAAAATGATCAATTGTCAGTTACCTTCCCCCAACCCCAACTGACATACATTGCACACTTACCTGAATTTTTCATCAGATATATAAGTATTATTATTGTCCCCATCCTGGCAGAGTAGGTTGGCTTTTCCCTCCTTGCTGTCATTCAAGGCTGTGACTGCAGGCATTACAACCCATGATTGACTGCTGTTATGCATATAAACAGGGTTATCCAATAAAAGTTCTTATTGTTAAAAATGGTGCTAATTTTGCCCCAACCAATAAGATGTTAGCTTTCAAATGGTAAATAAGATCTGATTGGTTGGGGAAAATTAGCACCATTTTTAACAATAAGAACTTTTATTGGATCTCCCTGAAAATGTTCTTTGAGCAGAGGGAGAAGGCAGATACCTTTGCCAGAAAGGAATAGAACTTGATTGAATAGAATTATTAAATATCTGGTTACAAATCCATGTTATAACTTGGGTAAAATAGTAGTTGGGGTTGCTGGCAGATAACTGACAAGTCACAAGTTTTTGTTTTAAGGGTGTATATGCCCTTTAAGGAAATATTGTTCTATCTGTGAGATCAGAAAGGTTAATAATGGATGTCAGCTGATGAGTTAGTCTTGGATCACATTTGGGATGTGCATACCACTTTTATTTAATTCCAGTATACTAAAGATAAGCTTATGGTTTTGGGGGAAGCCAAAAACACATTAGGAACTTGCCATCTCATGCACTTGAATAGCTGGAGGGCCTATGGTATTTCTATAAGGCAATGGGTTTACAAGAGATTCCTATTATGTGAGATTTAAATAACATTGTACTAACTACAAATAATACGATTGAAATGTATTCTTACTTTACCAACTGCAAGTGAATTGCTGCAAAATATTTCAATAAAACACCCGGTTAAGCCGCATTTCCAAACATTAAGTAATTTTGATGAAGCCTTTAAAAACGAAAGGTTCTTAAGTCATGTCTAGAGCAAAGTCAAGAGTATGGGCAGGATATTGTATGTAACTGTGTGTCTGTGTGTGTGCCTCTGTGATTGATTGTGTGTGTTATTACATCTGCCTACTGGAAGGACTGCATCTGCTGTGATAATGAATAATGCAAACTTGGGTTCTATAGCAAACATGGAATACAAGTGCAAGGTGGAGTGTCACACTGTAGAATGTCACCACCGATATATACTTCAATTTGTAGATTAAAAAAGCAATATAGTATTGACAGTATTATAGTTATTGTAGATATTAAGGGTCTGTGGGATTCTGGGTGTGCAAGTACAAAGTGTGCCATAGCGTAGGGGCCTTAATTACACTAAAGATGTTGCCAGGATGAGAAAGCAATGCAGTACTGCAAAAGCCTCTAATGTGTTTGCCCACATGTACCTAAAATACATACATGTATATTTTAAGGAAATACAGCATTAAAAGACAAAGTTTGGCCCTGCCATTGTTTCCTATTGTATTTCCACCCACACACTGGCTAAAACTGGCTCAGTGTTTAAGGGTAGATAGAAGCTGATGTTGGATGCCATCTCATTCCTAGATCTTTGGAATAACCCAGTGACCTCGACCCAACAGCTGGCAGCAAAGTAAGCAAATGATTAAAACATGAGATCATCTTGTTTATTTCCCTAAGGCTGCCATGCACCAGTAGCTCAAAACATTCCTAGCCACAGGCAACTATACAGGCACTATACGGCACCTGTGACTAGCGGACAGCATTGCTTACAGTAACTGTAAAATACAGCAACGGATAATCAGATGACAACAACTTTCCTGCACAAAATTATAAAAGTTCAATAGTTTCCCCTGTATTCGTTTAACTCTTCAATTGGTCCTAATGCTCAGGATGTACCCAGACCTTTTATGATGAAATGTAAATATTACAGTAAGATACAGTAATAAATATATATCCTTTGTGTGCAATTATCAAGCCAACCTACACATAGGTGACACAGAGCTGGAAAGGGGTGATGCTATTTCATTTTCCTACTTTGATTTGTTTCAACCAAGGTGCATATCCCATCAGTTATCTACCCACAGGTACAGAAGGTGCCAGGTCCTTATCCTTTCTCCCAGTGTAGGCTAATATATCCCGGTTACTTTTTTTATTTCCTAAGGAAAGAGGTTTGCAAATGGTTAAAGATAATAACTTCATGTTGTGGAAGGGGGGATTATTCTCTGGGTGGGTGCAAGGCAGTTCACTATATAGGAGTCTTTACCTACTCTTTTTTCCTGTTAGTTAATTGCACATGTAATGCTTAGTACATTATACTGTACGTTGTAACGAATTCTCACCAGTCATTAGGCTGTGTAGGGAAATTATGTCTGTTTGTATTAGTATAGTATTGGAGGTTGAATAAAGACATACGTCCATCCAGTCCAACCCATCTAGCAATATCCTCATTTCCTGCCTAACTGTTGATCCAGAGGAAGGCAAAAAACCCCCACCAAATTTATGAAGGGGGAAAAAATTCCTTCCTGACTCCAAGTGGCAATCGGAAATTTCCCTGGATCAAACTTACTGTATGATCAATACCAGTAACTTGCAAATTCCTGTTTGCAGAAACCATCCAGCTTTTTTTTGAAACTGACCAATGAACCTGCCATTACAACGTCCACTGGAAGACAGTTCCACAGCCTTACCGTTCTCACAGTGAAAAACCCTTTCCGAGCTTGAAGCCTAAACCTTTTTTCTTCAAGTCTTAAGGATGTCCTCGTGTCCTTTGACATGTTCTCTTGGTGAACAATGCCCCAGATAGTTTATTGTATGGCCCGTTAATGTATTTATACACAGTAATCATATCCCCACGCAAGCGCCTTTTCTCCAGCGTACATAATTGTAACTTTTCCAGTCTCTCTTCATATTCAAGCTCCCCCAATCCCCTTATTAATTTAGTGCCCTTCTCTGAACCCTTTCCATTTCAAAGATGTCCTTTTTGTACACAGGATTCCAAATTGCACTGCATATTCCAAATGAGGCCTACCAATGCTTTGTAAAGAGGGAGAATTACATTTTCCTCCCTTGAATCCATACCTCGCTTTATACAAGACAATACCATGCTGGCTTCTGGCTGTTGCCGCCTGGCACTGCTTGCTACCTTAAGTTGTTTATCCACCAAAACTCCAGATCCCTTTCCAACAGGGATTCACTTAAACAGAGCCATTTATTGTATAAGTAGCACAAGTATTTTTAAGTCCAAATGCATCACCTTACATTTTAAACATTGAATTTCATCTGCCACTTAGCAGCCCAATGTGATAATCTATCTAGATCCCCTTGCAACGATTGCACATCCTCTGAAGTTTTTAATGGTCGACAAAGTTTTGTGTCGTCAGCAAACACAGAAACCTTGCTGACAATACCCACTTCCAAATCATTAATAAATAGATTAAATAGAAGCGGCCCCAACACAGAACCCTGTGGCACCCCACTTAGCACTTTAGTCCATAATGATGAAGCCCCATAACAACTACTCTGCATCCTATTCTTTAACCAATTTTCTATCCATGTACAAATGTGACTCCCCAGACCAACAGACCTTAGCTTATTCATTAGTCGCCTATGGGGGACTGTATCAAAAGCCTTGCAAAATCCAAGTAAACTACATCTACTGCTATACCAGAGTCTAATTCTACTTACTTCTCATAAAAGCCAAGCAAGTTAGTTTGACAAGATCTATTCCTCCTAAATCCATGCTGGTTACTACTTATAATGTCAGTCCTTGAAACATACTCTTGAACATGATCCCTTATTAAACTTTCCAGGATCTTCCCCACCACTGAAGTTAAACTTACAGGCCAATTACCCGCTGTGAACGACTACCCTTTTTGAATATTGGAATAACATCAGCCTTTTTCCAATCCAGAGGCACACCACCGGACATGAGGGAATCAGCAAAAATTAGAAACAATGGCCTAGATAAAACTGAACTTAGCTCCCTAGTACCCTAGGATGTTTTTATCCGGTCCAGGAGATTTACTAATATTAACTTATTTAGTTCTTTCTGTACCATATCCTCGGTTAACCAAAGTGAACTTGAATCTTGTATACCTTTATTGCTACTATACTATGAATCTGTACTTGGATCTTCTATGTGTATACAGAGGAAAAAAATTATTCAAGACATTTGCTTTATCGCCATCCTCCGTAACTAACTTATCCCCATTAATTAATGGTGCCACACTTCTCAGTCCTCATCTCTTACTATTAATATACTTAAAAAATGTTTAGGCTTAGTGATGCTTTCTTCAGCTATCCTAACTTCATTATTAATTTTAGCTAGTTTGATTGCTTTCTTACACTCCTTGTTACAGTTTTTATACTCCCTAAAGGCCTTCCGTTCCCTCGGCCTTAAAGGTTTTAAATGCCTTTTTCTTCCTTACCATTTGCTCTTACATCAGAATTCAGCCACATGGGCGCGGATTTATTTTTTTACATTTATTTCCCAAGGGTATAAATTTAGATGTGAACTGGCTTAAATCCCCTTGAACACAGTCCACTTCTGTTCAGTACCTTTACCTGATAATACATTATCCAGTTGACATTTCGAAGAGCTGCTTTTAACCTGGGAAAATTTGCTTTCCTGAAATTAAATGTCTTTGTTAACCAGCCAATTTTCCTTTCGAAACAAAGTCCAAATGCCACTATTTCATGGTCACTATTCCCTAAGCCTCCAGTTACCTTATATCTATAATGCGCTCCACAATGTTAGATTTACCAGATCCAACAGAGCTCCTTTCTAGTAGGAACCTCAACCACCTGTGAGAGAAAATTATCCTGCAGCAAATTCAGGAACTCATCGCCTTTTTCTGTGATGGCAGTTCCACCACAACCAATCAATGTCAGGGTAATTGAAGTCCCCCATAATGAGCACACTCCCCAAACTTGAGCCCTTGCCAACTGCTTAGAAGTTGACTCACCTCCTCTCTGCTAGCATGGCGGCTTATAGCAGACACCAACAATGACATACCCCCTTTCCTGTTGCCTAATTCCACCCATATTGCCTCCACTTTATCATCCATATCACCAGTTATCTCTTCTTTAAATTTGGCTTCAATTCTTTTTTAACATATACACATACTCCTCCCCTTTCTTTTTTTTTCTGTCCTGCCAAACAAGGCATATCCTCTATATTTACAGCCCAGTCGGAGTGAGAACTGTCAACCACGTTTCTGCTATACCTATTACATCATACTTTTCATTCAATGCCATCATTTCCAATTCACCCATTTTGTCAGCCAGGCTTCTCGCATTTGCAAACATACATTTTGATTATGATCTGTAATTTATTCGTACACTTTGATACACATTCCTCCCTATCCCCTATGCTAGCCCCACCCCCCTTCCACCCACCACTGGCCTATCTACACCCTGCTTTCCTCCGGACAATCTATCCCAGTGAGACTGTAATACCCTCCCCCCCAAACCTAGTTTAAAATCTCCTCCAACCCTCTAGCCATCTTGTAAAAGAATGCCTCATAAATATTAAAGTTTAAAACCTTTATGCAGCATCTATGTATGTTTGTGATGTAGTGGAGTTCTGTTTTAATCCAACAGTATAATAAAGGAAACTATTAACTGTGCCATAACTCATAGCAACAGACGTAAAGGAAGGGTTGAAACCACAACTACAAAGAAGATCCACCTAGAAAGCCGACTTGTCAGGTCTGATTCCTCAGATGTTGATGTAATAAAGTTTAGACAAGACATGTTGGCTGCTGCTTTACTTAATGTTAAGCCTTTAGATCATCGGATAAAGTCACTACACTTAATAAGACCACATGTAATAGATTTTGCAGATAAAGCTAAGTGCTGCTTTGAATGCAGTTTCTCTTGGTCCACCTCATGTTTCTGTGTGGCTGACTGTGCTTTGTATCTGAGAGGATACACTCCATCTCTAACTCATAGTTGTCCCCAGAGGCTGTAAAATCATCACAGGATACCAGGGCAATTATTATCAAAGTAAAGAAACCTTTTGTAACTTGATGAAGAAACTTTTCTTCTAACCTGAAAGGATTTCCATGTGTCCTCTGAAATGATCTTTTGGTGAACAATGCACATTAATATATTTGTATAATGTGATCATATCCCCAGGTAAGTGCTGCTTCTCCAGTGTAAATAGCCCTAATTTGTCTAATCTGTCTGGTAGTCAAACCCCCCCTTTCCCATTATTAATTTAGTTGCGCTTCTCGGAACTCATTTCCAAGATGTTGCTTTTTATATTTGGGATTCCAAAATTGCACCACATATTCCAAATGATGCCTTACCAGTGCTTTAAAAGGAGGGAGGACAATCTTTTTCTCCCTTGAACCTATTCCCCTCTTTATACAAGTATTTTTTTTAGCATACAAATATCTTGCTAGCTCTAGTAGTTGCTGCAGTGGCACTTCAAGGGGTTCTGCACACAAAACAAAATGCCTTTGGTATTGCCCCCCCCTTGCCATCTCTCCATATGGGTGAGGGGTGGTGAAAGCCTAGATTTTCATTGCAAGTGTAGCCAGTGCCCTGAGCTATTTTGTGCTTGCCTCAAGGATGGGACACCCCTTGGGCACAAAGATTGTTAAAGCCCTTATGCTCCACCTTTCACTTATCAACATTGAATCTTATCAATACATTCTGACAATTTATCTCGGTCTGCCTGCAATAATTGCACATCACTCAGTTGATTGAATCTGTGTTGATTACTACTTAAAGTGTCTGTTCTTAAAGGATAACTATTGCCTCAATGCATTTTTAATTGCATTAAAAAGAGTAAAGGTGTGCAGCCCTCCCCATAAATTTTTTTCCTGATTTCGAGCCTTCAATTAGCCATGTTCTGAAGGGGGCGTAACAATTCTGTCAGCCTCTAACTGTCACTAGCATGTGAGAAAACACTCCTCCATCCACCCTTGATCAGCTTGATTATGTAGGATGTATCCTAGCAACAGGACATTTCAAGTTTGTTTAACTGGCAGAGGAGGAGAAGAGAGGTTGTAACAGACATTCCCACCAGCCAATGACAAGTGCTATGTTTATCAAGTCCCTGGGCCCTCTAGGAGGCGGGCTTTTAAGCACTCATCTTTACTGTGTGATATCTAAGGGAAGGCAGCACAGTTGTAAATGTGAGTCAGTGATTTCAGCTGCTGGAAGTGTGGACATGTAATGGGAGTGATTTTTTTTATATTGTTGTCCTTTAAGACATAAAGGACAACAATGTCTCCCCGTTGGCGACGAGGCCAATAGGAAGGCACGCTCTGCAACAAGCGTGCCTTCCTATTGGCCTCATCGCCGACGGGGAGGAGGGGGCGGAGACTATCAGAGCAGCGTTGCTGTAAGACGCTGCTTTAGGTTACGCAAATCCAGGGGTGAGGACCTAGCGGTTCAGGTCCTCACCCTTAGTAAAAGCTACTGCACAAAGATGTGGAGGGAAGGTGAGTATAATTGTCCTTTAAGGCTAGTGGTCAGAGCCTGAGCAAACAAGTATTGTATTGAAGGTATGCAGCAACACACACACCTCAGAATAAGTGCTATTTAAACATATTTATTTATAGATTTTCAGTATACATACACTTTAAACGGAGAGGCTGTACTGGCCACCTGGGACTAAACTATAACTCTGCTAATTAGGACTATACAAGAAAAGGGGGATCCCCCGAAAGACTCTGTGCAGCAGCTTAGGGGGATTTAAATGTGTTGCTGGTGCTAATTTTAATGTGATTTTAGTGTTTATTATTATAGTTGTGCGATAAAGGTGGAAATTATACCCCCTGTACAAAGTCTGTATACGGCTCCGCTGCGAACATAAGGAACACCACTTAGGGGCAAGAAAGACTTCAATTTTATTCACACAGTGAGTGACCAAGTGCAAGGTATGACACGTTTCACGGATTACTTCCGCTTCACCAGAGACCAATAGGAAATGGAAAGGTGGAAATTTTATTTATAATTGGGAGGTGCAAGGCTTGCTGCTTTCGTGGGGGGATACTTTTATATCTGGACGTCTTGTCTAGAGGTTGGTTTCTGGTTTATATTTTATCTCCGTTAGCACCGCAGTAATTTGTGAAGCCACATCCCTAACTTTAGTGGTGCATTCCTTGATTATATCTTCTTAACTATGAATACTGGACAATATTATATAAGGGAAATGTCAGCAAAATTCTTCATATAAACATTTACATTCCTGTTAATGATTTTTATTCTTTTCTACTGAATATATTGCTGAATAGGCCATAAGAAGTGAAAAGATCGAAACTCTCAAGTCAACTTGTTCTCTTGGTGGTTGAATGACCAGAAGGCGTGTAGAGAAAAGACACAGCAAGAACCATAGAGAGTCTTCATTCAGCATTCATTTCTCCATCAGGGCTGACTGCAGCGTTCTGCAGGGTAATTCAATCTAACGAAAAGGAATGCACTGCAGAACATTACGCTTAAGAGTTGGGATGGAAAATACCTTTCACCTCAAGCAGAAACAAGTGTTTATTTCCATTTGAAACACATAGCATTATTTGAATTGTTGTCATTCCAATAACATACAATACTGCTCATTTGGTGGTTTGCTTTACCACTAACATTACAAATAAAAACATTTAAAGTTACATACACATGCAATGGACTGGGTGGCAGATACTTCAGGTTACTAATTAGATGTAGTATTTCTACCTGCAATGAATGAATATATATATATATATATATATGGATAACAGATATCGGAAGCACTCCTGGGTCTTAATAATAAACAGGTAACTTTTATTCAATGTGCATCAACACGTTTCAACCGCCCATCGCGGCCGTCGTCAGGATCAAAGCGAACAAACAAACATATCCCTTATAACCATCCTGTGTCCACCCCGTCCTCATTAACCACTCTCCCAGTGATCACCCATCACCTGTCACGATCGAGGAGGTGTGTCCGCATCTAGTGCACAGACGATGAATCAACCGATTACGTCACGGACCAGCCTACAAATCCCAGGTACACACCCACCGCCTCGATCCAAAGGTCTCAACTATCTAATGAACCACACTTCTAAATATAAAAAAGTATATATATATATATATATATATATATATATATATATATATATATATTAGCAAAAGTGTGCCCGTTGGTGCACAGTGGAAATTATGTGTGTATGTTTTGCTAGGTAATTATTTTTATTGAAAGCTCGGGGTCATGCTCTCAGTGATACCAACACAGTGCACAAACATGCAAGTGATGCAGGATCTGTCTGCCTCTCCCTTATGCATATAGCTGTTAATCTGTGGAGCCAGATAGAGTCTACTTACATCCGTTTAGTCGGTAGGTATCAGGATCCATTCTGAACTTGCTCTCCACTCCCAGCAAGTATCCAGGGGGAGGCTCAAATGGGATAAGTCTGAAAGTCCCCAGGCAATCCCACCACATAATATGATCAAACACACACAATCTCCCATTTCTATTTGACCTGCCAGCTTTTTACATGTTTAAAAACTACAACTCCCAGCATTCCCTGGCTGCACAGAATGCTGGAAAATGTATTTTTCATAAATCATGGAATACAGCCCTTTTACTGACTTACAGACATTAAAAGCCCATGCGTTAGCAATTCCTACCTAAGGGTTTGAATATGCACATGTTTGAAAACTACAACTCCCAGCATTCTCTGTTAGCAGTAAGTATCTTCTTTATGTCCATTGGCTAATGAATGTATTAACATGCAATACAGTGTAATGATATAGAGCATGGGTGTTTAACTTTTTATGTTTAAAAACTACAACTCCTAGCATTCCCTGGCTGCACAGAATTCTGGAAAATGTATGTTTCATACATCTTGGAATAAAGCCCTTTTACTGACTTACAGACATTAAAAGCCCATGCTTTAGCGATTCCTACTAAAGGGTTTGAATATGCACATGTTTGAAAACTACAACTCCCAGCATTCTCTGTTGGCAGTAAGTTTCTTCTTTATGTCCATTTGCTAATGAATGTATTAAAATGCAATACAGTGTAACGATAGGGTGTTGAACTTTTTACAAGTTTAAAAACTACAACTATCAGCATTCCTGGCTGCACAGAATGCTGGGAAATGTATTTTTCCTACACCCTGGAATAAAGCCCTTTGACTTACAGACATTAAAAACCCATGCTTTAGTGATTCCTACCCAAGGGTTTGAACATTTCAGTGATTCATTTGCCCTTCCCTTACTTCCATAGCAACACTATTGGGTTAGAGAAGGATTATTCAGGTCCCTTCAGGCAGTAGGAGTCACACATCCAACCTTGGGCCCTCTAGGAGATGGGAATAAACCTGCAGGTCTGAGAATAGACCCAGGCATTTCTGTCACATTGTGCAGTTCAAACCAAACACCGGAGACCCCCCTCGCCTATCATATATAGATATCACTTACTGTCCAGCAAACAGCAGCTCTCCATTGTTTCTATTGAGAGGGGTGGGGTGAGGTGAGAGACTGTCACATTTTTTACAAAGGAAGTGACATATTTCACTTGCAACTTCCTACTAACTTCCTACTAACACACAGAAAATGTTTTGATTGGCTAACACTGCTATCCATCTAATATTAAGCACACCATTGGATACAACACTAAAAGGGAAGTTATAAACATGTTCCTTTGTAAGCTTACATTGCCTCCATGTAAAACTTCCTGGGGTATGGCTAAACAGTCCATTTTGAAGATTCCATTACAAAACAGGAGTGGGGACTACGCAAGTACTTTTATTTATTTATAGATTTTGCCTTATTGATATTTCTATATACTTTAATGTCATTACTACATATTTGTTAATATTGATATAACTATTTATCTAGTGTTGTGCTTAAAGAACAACACTGTCCCTATGTATATTACTTTTACCCACCCCCACCAACATAGTTCATCCGAAAAACTCAATGCATTCCCCATGAATTTATATAATATAAGGGATATACAACGCTCATGGCCTAGGATCAAACAATCTGCCTTGGCACAGCCTTCCCCTTCATAAATGTTAGATTGGATATAAAACCTAAACTTTTCAGGTGACACTACCAAGTTCCTCATCATATAAAAAGGTTCAGTTGGTCAGGGCTGGAAAAAGATTTTTAAAAGTTTCCAGTTGGTTGTATCTATGACCTTTAACAGAGCTGAATATTTATAGTGGTGGCGCAATTTTATGTTCTTACCATCCTCTAATTCCCGTACCTGACCTCCCCTGATAGGCTGCTAATGGATGGATTTATAAGAGGACACACCTCCCCTCAGCCTTTAGCTTTGCATATTAGTAGTACCATGATTGACAATGTGGCACTGGATGTAGAATATTTTAAAAGTGCTGGTAAGTGCTGGACTAATGAATTGTGGGGAATCTTTCAATAGGTCACATGCTTGCCAACTGTATGCTGATGAAGATCATTTTACATTTATGTAATCTTTGAAACGGCTATTAACAAATTAAGAAGGTATATTTGTATTTAATAGTGTGCCTTCAATGAGATTTCCTTAAAATAACCAGGTTAAGGAAATGTATCTGTTGTGTGTTATATAGTGCGAGGAAACAAAACATCTTAGAATGAAACTAAATGCTACAAGGTAAAACATCCCTGTATAGGATTTTGAGATAAATGGCAGCAAAACAATTACAGAATAATCAATAACAACATTCCACTAATATCTATAATTAGAAAAAGGTTAAGTAACCCGCTGCATTAGAATCATTACATGTATTTGTAATAATGAAACATTCCGTATGGATAAGCCATGTCTCATAGAAATGACTTATTTCTATTGCATCAGCTTGGGTAGCCACAGGTTTGGTGATAGCTGTAGGAATGCAGAGCCCAGTACAGGGTTACCATTGGGTGCATATAAAATCAAGCACACCCTGTTCCGCTTGCAGAAAAGTTCCACCTAAAATTTAGTTATAAATAGCAATGGTCACTTACAGTAAATGGCTCCGGGACCTGGGAAACACTAACAATGTTCAAAATCTTTAAAAAAAAAAACACCGTCCAGTACCAGAAACCTTGTTTGCTTCTGTTTTGGCTTTCTGAGTAGTATTTTCAAGATTTTTATAAATATCAAAAAAAAATTATATTTTTTTACTGAACATTTTTGAACGTTCCAGAATTTTTGAAAAGAGATCTGAAAAAGTCAGAAATCCACAAAGTGAATCCTTGAGATTCGGAACCGGGTTCGAGTCCATCTTTTTCTTGTTATTGTTTCTGGTTATACCTCTGACCCTATCAGTAGGTGGTTATAGCTCTGACCCTATCAGTAGGTGGTTATACCTCTGACCCTATCAGTAGGTGGTTATACCTCTGACCCTATCAGTAGGTGGTTATACCTCTGATCCTATCAGTAGGTGGTTATACCTCTGACCCTATCAGGATTCGGGTCCACCTTTATCCCCTGGTGGTTATACCTCTGACCCTATCAGTAGGTGGTTATACCTCTGACCCTATCAGGATTCGGGTCCATCTTTATCCCCTGGTGGTTATACCTCTGACCCTATCAGTAGTGATCGGTGCTCTATATTATAGATAAGATAATGTATTAATATCTTCACCAGGCATTTCTTCATACAGTGGTTACTGATGGGAGCTGTAGAAGTATTACCATATTGGTAAATAAGCCATATCTGTGAGCTGGTGTGAAACCTGAGCTTTAAATAAATTTAATCCAAAACATAATAAATAAATGTGAGTGAATGGCAGTTAACACAGGATTATTTACAGATTCAGGACATTGGCTGGGGCCCTTTAATCAGCATGCATTACAATCATTACCAAGATGTGGCAAACTAACAGAGAGATTCAATAAAAGTTCTTATCGTTTAAAATGGTGCTAATATTGCACCAACCAATCAGAACTTATTTAACATTTGAAAGCTAACATCTGATTGGTTGGGGCAAAATTAGCACCATTTTAAACTATAAGAACTTTTATTGAATAACCCTGTAAGTGTTCATATAGGATCCCTAAATTGGATGAAATGTTTGTCTCCATCTGTCACTGGTATCCAATCAATGCTGTGCCAGGACTTGGTCAGCCCTGGGTTATTAATGATATAATTACCCCATCAGAGAAGTGCACTGCTGACAGTATACTGAATGAGCAAATAAAGCAAAGGGCAAGAACCTTTAACATGTGAGTATAGAGTTAAAATTGGATTGTCTAGAGCTGAGGGTCTGAACAAGATTAATGTCTATGGGCCAGTAAACAAATCAGCTGAGTAATTCTAAGTGTTATAATAACCATTACATATCTGAGTGTTAAACATATAAATGCTTATACGTGATGCACATCATGTGAGTTTGGAGTCTTGGATGGGGGTGCCAGGACAGGTTGGCACAGGGAAGGAGGTGTAGAGAAGGGGTCAGGCTGGGATGGAAAAGGGGGCAGAGAGTGTTATGCAAGGGGATGGGGGAATGGAGGGGCAGGGAAGGGAAATCTTACTTTATGTCTGGGGACAGGTGGGAGGGTCAAAAATTACCCATTCCCACTTCTTTCAGGGTTGCCAGTCTACAGCCCCCACCATGGGAATCTGGATTTGACCCCTGAAGTTGGAACGGTTTGGATTGGTCAGAAGGTGTCTGAGTGACAGAAAAGATAAAATCAGTATGAGAGGAATGTGTGGATAGGAGAATTGCGTAGATTTATGTGTTATGAAGTGACTGTGTAGCAGCGTGAGTGTGTAATCTAATAAATGTTCAATTTGTTCAGTCCTGTGTGAGTGAATATAATATTATATAAATATATTGAATAATGTGAAGAAGTGAGTCTAACAGTGAGTGCAGGTGTGGAAGTGATAGTGTAAACATAGGTATAAACTGGGATTGACAATGTGTTAATGTGAGTGATTTAGTGGGAGATTTTATGGAATCTGACAGTGTGTGTGTTCTGTGAATCTGTGTGGGTATATTTGCTGTTCCACTAGCTATTGTGCCTTCTCTTGTGCTTCAGAACTAAAACATAAAGATCTCTAATTATTACAGAAATAGCTACAGATCCCTAAAAAGCACATTTTCCTCCTCTAAGGGACTGGCTCTTTTCCCTAGTGTAGACAGCTTTGTGCTGTTAGCACCTGTCACCAGTGAACTGAACAGAGGTGTAATTCCGCAGCCAATCACAGGACACCGCTAGACCATGTAGGAACGCATTCCATAGCTTACCATTCTATATTTATCTTTCTATATATATAATGATGAAATTCACACCATCAGGACATCATTTGTCCTTTCATTTGCAGAATGGTGCAATGAAGCATAGAAAAGTGCATGCAAGGCAATACATCCACATACTTAATGGTGCAATGCAGAAAACACTGTACAGAGAGCAAAACAGTAAGACATCTCCGTATATAACTGTATGTCATATGCATCTCATTGAAAAGCATCAAACAGGCATTGCTGGCTATTCTAATTATCTCAGTTGATTATGGTGTAATTTATTTATTTACCGGGGAGATGGAATTAAATTTACAGATCTGACACGATCAGGTGTTAACAAGAATTATTTTTGGATATATGGTAATTATATCATAATTAGTATGACAATCTGCCCATAAAGGACATAAAAATACAATTAGTTTGGGACATATATTTGTTTGCTTTTGATTTAACACAGTTTGAACTAATAAATAGTCAGCATACTGCTGATTTCTAACAGGAGTGGATGATTATAGTTCTGTTTATTGTATTGTATTGTACTGTGCAGCACTGCTTAGATCTGCTTATCCAATCTAAGTACCCTAACAAACACACACAGCCAGCTGCACCACAGGGGGCACCCAGAGCAAATTGCCTCCGGTGCTGCCCCCTTGCAAGAACCGTCCTAAGCGCAGAAGCATGTCACCACCTTGAACTGACAGGGGTGCTAGTGCACTGAGCAAGTTTTTTTTAATGTTTTCCAGCACAACAACTCATCAGTATTGAGAATGCAAATGCAACCAAGAGATGCAATTTTCTTCTGTTTGGCCAAATATTCTGGTTTAGTTACCAAAAGAGCAGATCTTGGATATGCCACATAAAATGTAACATAAGTAGTGATGACAAGCAGAGGCAAGCACAGGATTTTCAAAGAGGGGATTCCTGAATGGATTACCACTGAACAAGCCCAGAAGGAAGATTGTGACCAAATACATCCATATATTATATTACATATGGATTAGAGATGCAATGTGGGTTCGAATAGAACCCAGTATCGAATTGAATCTGAGGGTTTCCGACGAAACTTTTGGAACTCCCGAATTTCACAGATTTTTTTTAATCGAAAATTGGAAGTAGATGATTATTGAAAATCGAAAGTAGATTATCGAAAATCGAAAGTAGACGATTTTTCAAAATCGAAAGTAGACGATTTTTCAAAATCGAAAGTAGACGATTTTTTAAAATCGTCTACTTTCGATTTTCGATTTTTCAAAAATGAAACTCGAATTCAAACTTTCCGACAATTTAGAAAGTTCGAAAAACAGAATGAAACTCAACAGTTTCGAACATCTCTAATATGGATCAAATAATAATATAATCTCTTCTTTCCATAATTATCATCACAGTTAGCCAATACAGATATCCCCTTAACTGTCTTTATAAAGTAAATTCATTAAGGCTGGGTAAACAAGAGAAGATTTTCTGATCCAACCGACCGTTATTTCTGTGTATCAGTCAGTCTGCCCGAAAAATGGGAGGCGATGAAAAATTTGTCCATGTATACACAACACAACATTCTGTTTTACATTATCATTAGTGTCATTCAGTCAGAGCTGTGACACTGACGGCAGATCGGACAGAATTTGCTGAATATTGTCGATATCGGGTCCTACCAGTAAATTGCAGAACATTTCCAGAACTGGCTCCCTTAACTACAGTAGAGGGAGACGATAACTTAGGACATTGTTCTGTATAAAGAATATATGGAACTATTGCTCCTGTGTACAAATAATCATATATAACAAAAGCCTAAGTGTGCATCCCTGTGTCCGTGTGTGTGTCACTGCAGTTCCTATGGACTCACCACTAGAGGGAGAGTCTCTGCAGTTCCTATTGACTCACCACTAGAGGGAAAGTTTCTGCAGTTCCTATTGCCTCACCACTAGAGGGAGAAACACAGGAAACACGGAGGGAAAACAGCAATTAGACTACAGGTAAGGTTGCTTGGGACAGGGGCCCCTGGATTTGGGACAGAGGGGACCCTGGATTTGGGACAGAAGGGGGGCCCTGGATTTGGGACAGAGGGGGCCCCCTGGATTTGGGACAGACGGGGGCTGGATTTGGTACAGAGGGGGGCCTTGGATTTGGTAGAGAGTAGGAGCCCTGGATTTGGGACAGAGGGGGGGCTGGATTTGGGACAGAAGGGGGGCCCTGGATTTGGGACAGATGGGGCCCTGGATTTGGGACAGAAGGGGGGCCCTGGATTTGGGACAGATGGGGGCCCTTGGATTTGGGACAGAGGGGGCCCCCTGGATTTGGGACAGAGGGGGGGCTGGATTTGGTACAGAGGGGGGGGGCTTGGATTTGGTAGAGAGGAGGAGCCCTGGGTTTGGGACAGAGGGGGGGCTGGATTTTGGACAGAGGGGGTACCCTGGGTTTGGGACCGAGGGGGGATTCTGGATTTGGGACAGAGGGGGCCCCTGGCCTTGGGACACTAAGAGGGAACTATGGCCTTGGGACACTAAGGGGGTACTCTGTGCTTCTAGCGCCCGTTATTGTAGCGGGCTTAATGTCTAGTATATATACAATATAATGAAATGTTAGCAATGAGCTATACAACCACCTCCAGGATTTCTTAATGTCCTATTCCTGCTCACTAAGCTCCATCACAGTGTAGTAGGTACAGTAAGTACTGAATATAAACCCAGTCACAGCAACCACCTCAGGCAGCAGAGATACTGATACAAATGCAGCTGAGATACTAATACAAATGCAGCTGAGATACTGATACAAATGCAGCTGAGGTACTGATACAAATGCAGCTGAGATACTGATACAAATGCAGCTGAGATACTGATACAAATGCAGCTGAGATACTGATACTGATACAAATGCAGCTGAGATACTGATACAAATGCAGCTGAGAGTATTGATACTGATACAAATGCTGCTGACATACTGATACAAATGCAGCTGAGATACTGATACAAATGCAGGTGAGATACTGATACAAATGCAGCTGAGATACTGATACTGATACAAATGCAGGTGAGATACAGTACTGATACAAATGCAGCTGAGGTACTGATATAAATGCAGGTGAGATACTGATACAAATGCAGGTGGGATACTGAAACAAATGCAGCTGAGGGCTAGGCCACACTGAAACACAAACGCAAACGCAATCGCAATCGCATGCGATTTCATGTGCGATTTTTTTGCGTTTGCGCTTGCGATTTCTTCAATAAGTATAGGAAATCGCATGCGATTGCGATTAAAAATGCAGAACGCAAAATGCAATCGCACCGAAAAACGCGCGTTTTTTTTGCGTTGCCGCGTTTTCTATTATTTGTTAAAAACGCAAGCGCAATCGCAATCGCAAGCGCAAACGCAAAAAAAAAACGCAGCAGTGTGGCCTAGCCCTGAGATACTGAAACAAATGCAGCTAAGATACTGATACAAATGCAACTGAGATACTGATACAAATGCAGCTGAGATACTGATACAAATGCAGCTGAGAGTACTGATACTGATACAAATGCTGCTGAGATACTGATACAAATGCAGCTGAGATACTAATACAAATGCCGCTGAGATACTGATACAAATGCAGCTGAGATACTGATACAAATGCAGCTGAGATACTGATACAAATGCAGGTCTGATACAAATGCAGCTGAGATACTGATACAAATGCAGTTGAGATACTGATACAAATGCAGCTGAGATACTGATACTGATACAAATGCAGCTGAGATACTGATACAAATACAGGTCTGATACAAATGCAGCTGAGATACTGATACAAATGCAGTTGAGATACTGATACAAATGCAGCTTGAGTATGATACTGATACAAATGCAGCTGAGATACATGATACAAAATGCAGCTGAGATACTGATACAAATGCAGCTGAAATACGATACAATGCAGGTGAGATACAGTACTGATACAAATGCAGCTGAGGTACTGATATAAATGCAGGTGAGATACTGATACAAATGCAGGTGAGATACTAAAACAAATGCAGCTGAGATACTGAAACAAATGCAGCTAAGATACTGATATTGATACAAATGTAGGTGAGATACTGATACAAATGCAGCTGAGATACTGATACAAATGCAGCAGAGATACTGATACAAATGCAGCGAGATATGATACAAATCCGAAGAGTACTGATACAAATGCAGCTGAGATACTGATACAAATGCAGCTGAGATACTGATACAAATGCAGCTGAGTACTGTACAAATGCAGTGAATACTGATACAATGCAGCAGCTGAGATAATGATACAAATGCAGCTGAGATACTGATACAAATGGAGCTCTGAGATACTGATACAAATGCAGCTCTGAGATACTGATACAAATGCAGCTGAGATATGATACAAATGCAGCTGAGTGACTGATGCAAATGCATTGAGATACTGATGCAAATGCAGCTGAGATACTGATAAAATGCAGGTCTGACATACTGATACAAATGTAGGTGAGATACTGATACAATGCAGCTGAGATACTGATACAAATGCAGCAGAGATACCGATACAAATGCAGCAGAGATACTGATACAAATGCAGCAGAGATACTGATACAAATGCAGCTGAGATACTGATACAAATGCAGCTGAGATACTGATACAAATGCAGCTGAGATACTGATACAAATGCAGCTGAGATACTGATACAAATGCAGCAGCTGAGATACTGATACAAATGCAGCTCTGAGATACTGATACAAATGCAGCTCTGAGATACTGATACAATGCAGCTTGAGATACTGATACAAATGCAGCTGAGTAATGATACAATGCAGCTGAGTGAATGATGCAAAGCATCTGAGATACTGATGCAAATGCAGCTGAGATAACTGATACAAATGCAGGGCTGAATACTGATACAAATGCAGCTGAGATACTGATACAAATGCAGCTGAGATAATGATACAAACTGCAGCCTGAGATACTGATACAAATGCAGCTGAGATAATGATACAAATGCAGCTGAGATACTGAATACAAGTCAGCTGAGATACGATACAAAGCAGCTGAGATATGATACAAATGCAGCTGAGATACTGATACAAATGCAGCGTGAGATATGATAAAATGCAGCTGAGATACTGATACAAATGCAGCTGAGATACTGATACAAATGCAGCTGAGATACTGATACAAATGCAGCTGAGATACTGATACAAATGCAGCTGAGATACTGATACAAATGCAGCTGAGATACTGATACAAATGCAGGCTGCATTTTTTGTTAAAGGTTTGCAGGATTCCTACTCCTCTTTGCTGCACATGTCAGGCAGCTGCAGGGTTAATGTTGATACAGATCTCTATGCTGCTGTCAATCACAGGGCAGAATGGATACTTTTTTGAAACAAAAAGAAAACTGCATCTTAACACTCCCAGCTCAATAAACAATGTAACAATCTTTGTAACAAGACACACAACAATCTATGGGCACCAGGAGAAGTTGAACAGCAGACTGCACTGAGCACACAGAAAGGGGGGATTCCAGGCACCAGTTATTCCCCCCCTAAAAAAGCCCCAGAAATTGCAGGCATGGCCTTGACTCTATTGGAAATATGTCACAGGAGAACTGAATATACCAGCAGGTGGTATTTCTAATAGGGCAGTTTTATAAAGGGTCCAAAAAAAAAATCAGAAAAATAAACCTTTTCCTGTTAAAAGTGGCATTTTAACAGGAGAATGCTAGGCTGTATAATTGATAGCACAACCGCAATTGGCTGCAGGAATAGGGCTACGTCAGAGTCGACCCAAGTGGCCATTTATAAAGCTCTGATAGGGAACATTCCATACTGATTGCAAACTGATTACATTTCATCTGCATTAATTCTGACTTAGCCCTGCTGTGTGGACTTTTAATATGTGTCATGTGATTGATTTTTATTGATCTGCTAATAGCCAAAAATGAAATTGATTTCTTGGTTAATTTTATTGTTTTCATCCTTAGGGTAAAATGAGTTCACAATCAATATCCACATTTTTTGGGAAGGAATTTTTTTTTTGTATTTTTTCATCTGTTCTTTGTAACTGGATTTAAATGGCATTAAGATATGAATGAATATTAATCTAATCTTATTTTCTGACCCTTTATTATTACTATTAATTGTACAGAGGCGGCTTAACATATTTCTGCCTGAACACGAGGAAATCCTGATTCCACTAGAGGTCTCTCTTTCACCTTCTAAATGAGCTTTTCCTTTATTTTATTTCTATGTAAAACAGACACAAAATAAAGACAGAAAGAGAGAGAACGAGGGAAAAAGTAAAAAAAATCTCCATCAGATAATACATGAACCGATAAAACTCCTACGCTGGGAGTGGTGCTAGCTCTGGTGAAAAAACAATGAGCTAGAAACATACAATATAGAACAATCTGCCCAAAACAGCTCTCGGAATGCAGAACTCAAGGCATAAAATAGATATACAATGCAAACAAACTGTACAGACCCACCAGCTTAACAATACTGCGCACCTTGTATCTTCATTTATTTATTTCCATTCGTAGTAATATACACAAACCCTGAATCAGTTAGTACAGGTGTACCGTTGGTTTGACCCGTAACCAGTTTTGTCATCACAATTTTGTCAGAGCTGCTGAAATCTGAAACCATTTTTGCCAACATAATATGGAAGATAGCATGCTTTTCAAGGAGTGCCCCCTCCCATAGCTGGTACATGTAGGGGGGCAGGACGTGGGAGGTGAGGACAGTTGTAGGTCCTTTTCCTGGGTACACAACATAGTTAAAATGGTTTTTTGAAACCTTTAGTTATGATTTAACTCTAAAATAATTTGCCTAAATAAACCTATCCTATATACTTAAACAGACCCGTCGATATGCACAGACGCTGGACCCATCTGCATGTGCCGTGCCATCATCATAACACCGCCCACAACCAGTTCCACTGTAGGACCAGTGAAATCATGGGGGAGGGGGATGTATGTGTAAGCAGGGGGTGTGCTAGTACATACTATAAAAGAATCTGACCCACCACTTTATTAAATTTTTCACACACTGCCAAACCTGTTCTGTTAATCATAAGCAGAATGTACACGCTTCTCTTCATAGACCTGCACATAAGCAGTCTGTTTTCTTTTCCCAAATGGGAATCTGGAACAATTTTGGCCCCACCTGACAGATTAAATGAATTGGTGGGTCAGATTCTCTAATTTGCCGTAAAATAATTAAGAGTTTCAAGGAGTTTTTTTCAATGTATGTATTTTATTATGTATTATAACAGTAAATCACATGATCAGAGTTCCTTAACCTGAATAAAAAATGAGTTCTTCAGCCCTATCTTTAATACAGGAAGGCCTAGGGCCTAAACCTGGCAAATGAAAACTGTATGTTAACAAAACAAAATCGGGAGGTGGAAATGATCAATTCTACCTCCCTGCCCCAGGTACTTTTCACTTTTAAAAAGTAAATTTTTGTAGTATAGTTGTCCTTTAACACTGATTTCATGCTGCCAGTCTCATTTCCTTAACTTTATGGAAATAGAGCGCCGTGGCCTATACTATATATATAGTCTAAGTTAAGTTCTGCTCCACCATGTAGCACAAAACACGATGCCTATTGAATAAAGGCTCAAACTGGTGCATCTTACCTGACTGCGATGACATTTCCCTGTATATTCTGTAAATTATATCCATATAAATGGTGCATTTTCTTGTAGCTACAGTATTTTGTCAATGTATTTGGAAATAATGTACCCCCAAGTTTAAGACACAAGGAATTACTTTGGAGTCCTGCACTTTTTCTGCTCCTATATGGTCATGGAACTCCTTGGTGAAGTGTAATATTGTAATATCGTCACTGCACTATGTGGATCTAGATTAGCCATTGTATTACTAGCAGAAAAAAGCATGCAAATAAAATGGTCCAACCAAATGCACTGTAGACTCACTGCCACACCTGCAGACCAAAAACACAAATCCCAGGGGGTGCTGGTATGCCCCTAACAAACTAAACAAGGCATTAACCAAAATGGAAAATAAAAGTAATAAAATAAAAACCCCATACTGTGAAATGACATATGACAGGAGTTACATGACCTCTATAAAACAACCTTTGACCTCTCTTGATGGTCATGGGAAAATCATTTCATACGCTCACTAACCCACATTGCAAGATCTGTTAACTCCATTGGGACTGGTATTTGTTTAGTTGGCCAGGTGTCAACTGAAACTAAAAATGGGCAAAGAATTAAATGGGATGTCCACCACCCCCAAAACTATAATTTAACCCACTACTGTCCCCACAGTACCTTACCTTACATCTCTGCTCCTTATAGTTCCCCTCAGTGCTTGTTCACAGTTGCAAATAGTGAAGAGTAGCAGGTGTCTGTGAGTTATCCGGTCCCTGCTTCTTTCTTGTCCTCTGAGAGGTTTCTGGCATGTGCAGGGAGCCCTACCCCACACCCATTCCGGGCCCTTATGGGTGCTTGTGTCTCTAACATTAAACATTTTTTTCTGTGTATAGACCACCCCAGCCCACACCCAACCGCAGATGTAGATTTGTAAAACAAGCCCCTGAAATAAACTTACACTCCTTCGGTCCCTCGGCAAGCCACAGGTGCAGCTGCTGGTCCCGCCCCTCTCTACAGCTTCAGGCTAGCAGAAAGCTGGGAGCAGAGCGCCGGGGGAAAGAAGGACTGTAAGAATATTTCTGGGTCTTTTTAATAGAAATGTAAATCGGCGCTGGGGGTGGGCTGGGCCGCTGGGGTGCCCTGCACACAGAAAAGAAATGATTTTAGGGATGGACATATCTTTTAAGTATAATTTAAGGACCATACTGTAGATATAAAAGAAGTCCCTGTAACAAGCCAAAATCTACAGGTCATCAAGTTGATTATTTTCAAAACATATAGGGAGAGATGCAAAATGTGGCATTGTGGGCTCAAAACAAAGTTAAACCCAATGTAATATCCGGTTAGTGTGGAATTAACTCTTTTTTGGTAAAGGCGTCCGATTTTATATACTTAGCGTTAGTTTTTGTGCTACATTGTAACTATTAAAGCTTACCTAGCATTAACCCAAGGGTGAGGACCTACCTTGTGGTAGACAGATATTAAAAGATGGTAAAGGCGCTATAATTGCCCTTTAAGCCAGTATTTATAAATATATTTAAGTAATTATAATAAAGCAGAACTGTTAAAATGGCAAAATTGGGGCTTGTTCACAATAGAAACCACACTAGAAACACAATAGATATCAGGGTATTTTGGGGCAACTGGGCAAAATACAGTACTGAGGCCCCCAACAAACTGACCCTGCCCCTCACAAATTTTAAATAAGAAACAGAGGCTTCTGGGTAATGTACATGTTTCCATGGCAGCTCTTAGGATACATTACACCTACTAAGAGGCTTTAACAGCTAAATGTCAAACCAGAGCACCAGCTACAAACCAACCGGTCTGCAGGGAAGGGGGGTTCTAATGCCTAAAACTCTCCCTATTTTATGTTATTTCTGAATGACATCTTAAATGGTATAATTGGCTGACTACAATGTTCCCTTAACATCATCGATCAGCAATGTATTTTATGTACAGAGAATCACTAATACTCAGTATTGCCCACACAATTTAGATGCCAATGCGAGTCACACTGGGTTTTGCCCCTCTTTGTAAACCCTATACCCTTAGTTTGCTATGAGTTTATGCTATGGGCATAAAACAATAATGGATAGACACACTCACACATCTGCTAGTTATCTCCAGTGTTGCTCTGTTCAAACCCCATTCCAAAGGGCCAATCGTCACTACAGAACAAAAAGAGGAACCAGAACGCTACTCGAATGGTGATAAAAGGGGAGAACTCCTATATTTTATTCAGACACAAGCAATGTTGTTAACCAGCACATTATGTGACTGTCAGACTCTTAATTGTTTATACTGACTGTCTGAGTGTAACTTTACAAGCCTATAACAGAAGAACCATAGAAGCTAGAGAGACTTCCTATGCTTGTTTAAAAGGTATGAGAGCTCTTTTACATCCACTTGTATGGAGACCTTTAATTATTATTATTATTAAGGATTTATATAGCACCAGCATTTTCATGGCGCTTTACAAGTACATTCACATCAGGCCCTGCCCCAAAGAGTTTAAAATCTAAGCCCGGAGGAAACCCACACAAGCAAGGGTGGAAATGAACTCGGGACTTCAGAACTGCAAGGCATCAGTGCTAACCACTTAGCCATCGTGCTGCCCATAAGGAGACTTAGGGGCATATTTATACAGGAGCACTATTTTCGCGTTATTAACTCTATTAATAAAACAGTAATATGCAGCTGTAATATTTTTATATTTAATAATTACTAATAATAAATATTGAATATATTATTAAATATTAATAAATTAAATATTAATAAATTAAAGGGCATGTCTACCCTAAAAATGATTTTTTATATATGGTACCCCCCACCAAACTGCCAAGTTATTTCTTTAAAAAAACTATTAGAACTGTACTCCCACGGCCCACTGGTAGCCGCGGACTGGTAGCCGCGTCTGTTGGGGCTTTTTTAAACTTCGCAGTGGGGCCAGTAGTGGGTTAAATTTTAGGTTTGGGGATGGACATGCCCTTTAAGTCAAAAAACCTAGTGAAAGAGAAATGTACCCAGTCTCTGCCAATACCAGACCAGGGCTGTAACTTAAAACAAGTCAACATTAGTGTAAATTAGTGAAAGCAAAAAATACTTTCAATAAATGAAAAGAAATAGCCTAACATCCCCTGGACACTTATTTGTATTTAGAAGCCCACCATGGGGAAAACTGAGTAACATAACCTATTTCCAGGCTAGAAATGTGCCCACTAATGTTCCAATCTCAAAATCGAAATTTTTTTTTTTAGACCAAAAAACACTTTTTGCTGCTTTATAAACATGCATTTTCAGTGGAGATAACGACAGTGAGACTAAGCTTTCTTTAATAAATATATAAGAAATATTTTATGTAAGTCACAAAATAAATAGAGACACAATGTGGATCAATAACAATGACTAATTTCCACATTGGGAAATACCTTTCCATAAAGACGGAATCCTGTCTGTGGAATTGCAAATAGACTCTATATTAGCATTCTCATCTTCCCATATCGCCTACATCCCAATAAATTATCTTTTTTATTTTGTTATCTTGCTTTTCTGGATACAGTGACCCTTTATCTGTAGTAGTTAAATAGAAATTCTCACTATTGTTAGCAAAGTAAATAGCCTTTGTTGAAATATTTAATACCATTATTTAATGAAAGCAAAGCATTATAGCGTTGTTTATGGTTGCAACTTTCCCATCTACAAAGCAACAATAAAGAATTTCACAGCAAGTAAATTCTGATCGTATAATACTGAACAGTTATTATTAAGTACAGTGCCTTTGACATACACACAGTAAACACCAATACAAATTACATTTGTTTATAGAACAAGTACTGCTGTATAATTCAGGAAAAAAGAGAAAGAAAACTTTGAGAACAATATAACTTGTAGTATACCAGTACAAACACGGAGTAGTGCCTGCAGCATACATCCAGTTCTAATTAAAGGACAACTATACTCTATAATTATTTGAAAATGAAAACTAACTTAAGGTTCGTACACGCGTGTGATCGCAGGTCCCGACCCGCAATGCACGCTGTGTACGAACAAACGTTTCGGCTGATGATCGGCCCGTGTGTAGGCACTTTATCGGCCGAAATGGTCGTTCGTTCGGAGATTTGCCAAGTCGGTCGTGCAACAATCTCCGAACAAACAACCGTTTTGGACGATAAAGTGCCTACACAAGGGCTGATTATCGGCCAAAGCGGTTGTTCGTACACATCGTGCATGTGTGTACGAACCTTTAGGCCGGAAGGTAGATTCGACTATTCTTCTCTCATAATATCCCTTATTTGAGGAGCCACAGGACATACAGTTTTTATCTGCCAATTTAGTCCTCGACTTTCCTGTATTAAAGATAGTGCTGAAGCCAGGAGGAAGCCCGGCAGAAGAAGTTTTATTTGTGCTGGTGTTTTTTAAAGAAACAATATTGGGAGGTAGGAATTACTAGTACTACCTCTCTCACCCAGGTACTTTTCCTTTTTATTTTTTTAAATCTTTATACACATTATAGTTCTCCATTAAATGTATAGTAGTGTAAAACAGAAACAGGGAGATTCAATAAAAGTTCTTATCGTTTAAAATGGTGCTAATTTTGCCCCAACCAATCAGATCTTATTTAACATTTGAAATTAACACCTGATTGGTTGGGTAAAAATTAGCACCATATTAAACAATAAGAACTTTTATTGAATAACCCTGAAAGTGACTTAACTGGCAAACCACATTGAAAAAGGAGACCACTGCCTGTTTTACACTACTGTATATCTTACAATTAGAAATATGTTGTACACTTGAAAAAGGGTAGATGTTACCCAAAACATGTTCAGCGGGAATTACTCAGGGTGTTCAATACAGGCTTCGAGACAGTGGGTTAATCCCGAAAGTGATTTAAACCTTCCACAACTTTAACGCCAGCTGCTATTCTGGTTGCGTTGCATGTTTCTGCAATAAATACACATTTTCACAGTGGAGCCTGTGTGAGAGTTTAGTTTTAATTTATCCTTTCAATTGTACCTACAACATGGGGATTTAGTCGAACATCCTACAGTAGTGAGTAAAAACCAGACAACAAGCATATGAGGCCATACAGGGGATCCATTCCTATTACACTGCAGCATCCCAACTATAGTCTAACCAACTCCCAACATGCACTAAAGGCAAAACTACTTCTGGCTTACCCCGCTAGTTCTGCAGATTGAAGTCTAATACTGCAAGATTACTAGCTCATCAGCTGATTGGAAGATACTCTTAACAAATGCAATTAGCAGGGCTGCGCTAACTGCAACCTAACTGCATTTTTAATACTGACCGGAGTAAGCTCCTTCAGTAGGCTATCCCCTCAGCCATTTTGTGTGTGGAACCTCAATCAACCAGAAGGTTCTGAACAGCAATTTTATAAGCAACACCCAAAGTTGTTTGCCTGATACAGGGAAAAGATAAAAAGGACACAGCTTAGCAGTCTTGCAAGTGCTGGTTAGTAACATAGCACTGGAGGTTGAATAAAGACATAAATCCATCTAGTCCAACTTTTAGAGCCCTCTCATGAGTAGAAATTCCAGTCCAGTTAGATGGAACGTTCAGAACTCTTGCAAAACTCGAAATTTTCACATTTTCCATAATTTTTGATTCTTTTTAATCAAAACTGCAAGCAACAAGAAGTTCGAAAATTTTCGAAAATGATCTACAGATCAACAACAAAATGGTACAGTGAGGGTTTGGGAAGAATTATAGATCCCAGAAATGGTCAATTCAAAATAAAAAAATGAAATCACTGTAGATACCCTTTAAAAAGAATCGGCCCCAGTACAGAACCCTGAGACACTCTACTTAGAACTTTAGTTTAGACTGGAGAATATCCCTGACTTTGCCGAGTCACTTTGCTGCTCCTGTCTTCCATTTTTCTTACCTGCTGCTCACAGTTGCTCTTTCCTATGTTTGGCCATTTCTTCTTCCCCATCTCATTTACCCTCACTTGATACTTTGTAAACCAACCTTCCCGGCTCTACTCTTTATTGACAAATTTAACCTTGGGTGACTTTCCAGACCTCCATCTTTGAAAACCTTTTATCTCTATCTACTCTATGTCCTGTTTCACTTATTCCTTTGGGTGTCTATTTATAGGAATTAGTAAATGTTTTGCCATTTCTAAAAGTGAACTTACCAACTGGAGTCACCTTGCAAGATGGGTTCTTTAGCATTCTCCTTTATTGCAACCTTTCTTTTCTAACCCGATAAGGTATTTCAGGGCTTATACACAGATGATTCAAGACACTAGTAGGCAATTATTGCTGTGAATTATAAAGGTTTTTTATCATACATTCATGGCTAGTGTCACGACTTTGGCATTGCTGTATATTTTAGAGGATTGAGGACATCATTAGTGATACAGAAATTCTCAGCTAACTTACCGAGGCCTCCTGAGAGTAAAGGCAGCAAAGTTCAACCCAATAGAATGAGCTGAACAGTAACTATCTGTCAGTTAGATTACTATATATATATATATAAACCCTCAATAGTATCATATGGCATTTTATACACATTATATACTACACAAAATACCCCACGTGGAATTTAAGAGATTTAACCTAAAATATAAAACTGCTTCTATCTTTTAAGCGAAGGAGATTTAATCAAGCAACAATCCAAAATTAATAAGAATAGAAAAAAAGTCACAGAAAAAACACTAATGGATAAAGAAAAACTAGAGAAAAAACCCAAACATATGTATAATAAAATACACAAAGAAGAAAGCACTGGACATGCCCAAGGCGGCCATTACTGAATATTGTGGAAAAGGTAATACCGTCTTGATTTCAAATTCATCAGGGAAGATCAACCGACAGACAATTTACAATGCATAATTAATACAGGAACCGAGAAAGATCAGGTTGAACTAAGGCTCTGGTCTGCACTTTCATTTTTCTACCCTTGTGTTCTAAATGAGTTAAATACATTTTATTACTAATTTACCTGAAAGAAAAGCAAAAGCACATCTAGGGTCCGGTAGTCCTGCCACCTGTGGTTGACAGTTACATAATACATAAAAAAAATAAAAAAACTTAATTAAAATATAGGTCATATCTAACTAATCTAATAAGTTACTAGGAAAAAAAGAAGTGGGAATGTAAAACAGGAAAGAGACAGCTGATGGAATATTTTTAGACTTTTCTAAGGCCTTTGATATAGTTCCCCAGAGGAAATTGCTGTACAGATTTTAGAATCAAGGCTTAGGCAAACAAACCAGTAAATGGGTAGAGAAAAGATTAGCACAGAAATAGTTTTAAATAAAGAAAATTTAAATTGGACAGTTGCAACTAAACGAAAACTTTAGGGGTCAGTTAATAGGTCTTATTCCTTTCCGATTTTTTAGAAACAATCGAGGTGCAGAATCAAGGAATTGTTCTTTGCAGATGATTAAAACTGCACAGATTCATAAATGCAGAAACCAGCTAATGGTGGGACCTTTTGCCTTGTGTATGCAGCTCTAATAATAACACTGGTGTCTTAGTATAACTTTCCTTTGTGTTTATTGCAGACTTAACCACATGCGAAATGTGAGGCCAATAAGTGCTTTTGTTGTTGGATGTTCTCCCATTGCTGGTTAACAAAGGTTTCTTCTCTCATGAGTTCCATTTTGTTCTTCTTGTCTAACTATAGATGAATTTAAGTGTATTTGCTAAAATTGTCTTTATTTCCCACATGTTAAAGAGTCGAAGACTCATCAAATGTCCAGTTACTGCCTCCACTTCCTACTCATCCACTTGCTGAGCTGCTAGAGCTCACTGGTGTAATTGTATATTCTCGCAATTCACCTCCAGCAAAAAGCTCTTCTGGTTTATAGCCATCATGTCAACTAAATATAGAAGACTCCTAATATTTGCCCTGGAAATATTAATCATAGCATCTAATTCTACTACCATGTAATCATTTTTTTATATTTCATTAATCACCTGGACAACTGGAATAAACATTTAAAACTCTCCCACACATATGATCTCAGTAAAACAATACACGTGATGATGTGTCATACAATGGAATGGCTTCCATATCCCAACATCTTATGTCCTTATAGATTCTTTAGCTAAAGCCAAGTAAATAAATATGTCATGTGTATTAGATTTATGACCTTAAGATGCTGCTGATATTTCCACTTCTGACAAAGCATGTCATATCTGATTAACCTAATGTTTAACTATTTTCTCTGGGTCATCCGAGGAAAAACCTTCACATTTTCTTGCACTGTTCTTACCTATGCACCCAATGGATTATAGAAGCAGAACATGTTCTTACACTGCCACCCCCAACCCCTAGAATTTTATTATTTATTTTTTTACTTACTTTCTAACCTGTGGTCCCTGAAGCTCCAGGTGCACTGCAGATAGGAGTTTCCCTTTGAGTTTTTCCAGGCTGGCACCTGTCTATGCCATTCCAGCCAGCCAGTGTTGAGGCCCAATATGGACCAGGCATGGATCATGCGGCCTGGTGATGCCAGCTGCCCTGCCCAGCTATAAGCTTCAGATCTTGAGAAACAGTAGCAATGAAATGGTTACAGACCACATATACATATATACACAGGATTATTTACACTATTTCTTTTCAGTGAGGTCTATGGTGTGTATCTCAGTGTAGAACTAATCATGCTTTATTTTTTTGGCTTCAGTACACTGACATTTACACATGGTTTCTATAGCAATAAAATGTTTGAACTGAAAAGTGTCCCTTCTATTCCAAGGGGAATCATATTGCTTTCTTAACAATGTCTGTAACATTGGAACCTCTTTCTGATGTGACGGTTTTCTGCCAAAGTGGCTGAAGCTTTTTTACTTGGCATAGACATGGTAACATGGTTGGTTGCACTAGTAACATTTTTCATATTACCAGTGAATCCTAGTTTCTGTATATGCTTTTTGCATGCCAGTCAAGATGAAAAACTTCTGCAGCAGTAACAAGAAACCCCCAACCCAAGAAAACAAGCTGTTTATTTCCTACATTAATACTGCATGAAAGAAACCATTGTTATACCTT